>CM031240.1:922156531-922468603 GCA_018340775.1 Taxus wallichiana var. yunnanensis | reverse complement strand
TTAGATGCACAAGTGTAGGTATTAATGCATATGCACGCTTACGGATGCACATGCACACTCCTCAAGGCATAGGTGTAAACCTTCTTGTAGGTGATCAAAATCTGAGTTTTGAGTGGAATTTCTTCAAAAGATTAAATCTTTGGTATTTTGAGGTAATTTTGACAGGCTTCGCTTCCTTATATCCTACAAAGAATATGAAAACACAACTTCTACTACTAATATAGTTAAAACAACCACCTAGCTACAAAATTGATCTACAAAACCTTGAAACTACTCTAAAAAGCTTGAAAACTTTGAAATTAATCTAAGAAATTTGAATTTTAAGCTATAAATCTTGAAAGTAAGCTAGAAAAACTTGAATCTAATCTAAGAATTTGAAGTTAATCTAAGAAAGATTGAAATCTAAAACTTTGAAAATTATGTTAAAAAGCTTGAGAATGAATGTAAATGGGGTTTGAGTCCCACCGGGCATGCCAAATGATAACACCCAAAAAATTTAGCACAAATGAACTAGTTTAAAGCAATAATAGTACCACATAGTCTCAAGTTAAATATAAAGCATAGGAGCGAAACATTAATGATAAAAGCTTAATAGCACAACAATGGAAATTAAATGAAACTAACATCTAACATCTAAGCATGCCTATTAGTATGTCTGATTACCTAACACAGACCTAAATAGATCTAGGAGTAATCAAATTGGGAATGGAAGATCTCTCTAGCACAAGACTACAAGGCCATGATAGATATTCTCCTACTAACCATAATGAATGCTTTAGGCAAAGATTAGCATGTGAATCCTTAAAGGAGTTTAGGCTCTTTAACATATGTATTGTATGAGGCTACTAATCAAATCATGGTGTAACACGCAATTACTCCTGCGTGCTCCCCTTCATATTCTGAGCATTATTCATGAAATTCCCACATTTACCTCCAAATAATAATGGGTCATGAATAGAATTCACTGGAAATATTATAATCTAATCTTGGAAAAAACTTCGTTGTGCTACCCTAGCCACGCCACTCGCTGCTTCCCGGTAACCTCTAGTGCTAGCTCGGATGTCGGACCCCTGCAGTGCGGATCGGGGGTCCCTCCTCTCTGGGGCTCTATCTCCCAAGCCCCCTGAATCTTGGAATAAAATAGTGGAGGGTTCCACCTCTGCCCCTTATACGGACAAGCTCTCTCCAACTCTAATGAATGGGACCTTCTCCCTTCGCATCCCCTCCCACATCATAGAGGCTGCTGCTGCCTCTCGGGATCTATCTCTTGTGGGAAAGCTGATGGGTCCCAGACCCCACTTGAGGATATTAAAAAATGGGCCGGTTGAAATGGAATCCATGTGGGGTGCTTGAAATAGCAGTGATGCCTAACGGATTCATTCTTTTTCCTTCAGCATGAAAGAGGACTCGCGCGGGCTCTTTTGGGTGGTCCTTGGTTCTTTGGTAGAAGAGGCTTCTACTTTAGGAAATGGTCTCTGGGTTTCAACCCACTCACTAAAACCATGACCCAGGCTCCAATATGGGTTCACCTCCCAGGACTCCCCCTGGAGTTCTGGCATCCGGCAGTTATAGAAGGTATTGCTCTCACTATGGGTTCTTTAATAGCTATTGATCAAGCCACTAAGGCTAAAACTAGATTCATCCATGCCCACTTCTATGTTAACGCGTCGATGTCAGCTGCCCTCTCCCAAAAGAGATAGAGCTCTATCGATTTTGGGACCTAGAAGCAAAATATTGACTATGAATATATCCCTCAAGCCTGCTCCTTTTGTAAAAGCATTGGCCATAGAGCTACCGGATGCCCATCTAAGCCTCAACCTAAACCCAAAACCCTAATACCCTCCCCAAAAATATATATATATATATGTGTGTGTGTGTGTCCCAAAGTCGTCCTCTGAAGAGGCTCCGACCATCACTACTTCCAACCCCTTTGCTCTCCTAGAAGAAGGTGAGATAAACACCAACCCGATAAGGCTTCCCCATCTGGTCCCCATCCTCTACCCCCTCACGTCTTCCATCCTCACTAAGATCCCCATTTCTCATCCTCCCCCTTGGTAGAGGCTCCCCCTCATGGTTACACCCTCCTCTCCCTCTCCACTTTGCCTTCCCCTTCCTCCTTTCTCCAGCTCCCCTTCCCTCTCTTGTCATCCTTTCCTCTCGATCCCCCGTTGGGCTCACCCCCGGGCCCCCCTTCCCCTCCCCCTCTTACTTTGTGCTCTCCTTCCGCACATTCCTCTGGTGAAAGTTTTAACCCCCATTGGACCTGTAGAAGCAGCAAGAAACCTGATATTGGAATAGAGAAAGCAAGGGGCGCATTCCGAGCAGTTTCAAGCTCCAGTAAGAAGCATCCCTTAATGTAACTCAAGGAACACAGTACCATCCCCATGGTGGTGGGGAGCAAAACCAAATCTAAGAAATGAAGATCATCTCATGGAATATAAGAGGTCTCAACTCTCTTCAAAAATAGAGGGTCATCAAGGATATGAAGTTCCAGAACTCTCTTGACATCATAATGCTGCAGGAAACAAAACTCAAAAAAGATGATAGCCTCTTGAAAATTTGGCCTACTGCTTCCTTTGTGTCTCAACCCTCGGCAGGGAATTCGGGAGGATTATGCACACTCTGGGACCCCAGAAATCACAAAGGTAGTTGTCTCTTTAAACATCCCAACTTCTTATGCATTCTCTTCCAAGAAGTTGGCTCTGATTCCCCTTGGATTGACATCAATGTCTATGCTCCCAATCTGGAGTCTCAGCGTGAAAAACTTTGGAAGGACATTTCAAATTTTATTAGCACTTGGAAATCTCCCCATTCTAATAATGGGAGATTTTAACTTCTCCCTCTATCCTTCAGAAAAACAAGGGGGTGCCCCTGCTACTCCTGCCAGCATGGAAGCACTAGCTAATTTTATTCGAGAGAGAACTCCTTCTTGATATGGATCTCCATGGTGCTTCCTTCACTTGGTCCAACCACAGATTGGCAGGAACCATATTCAAAGTAGACTTGATAGAGCTCTAAGTTCTCTAGACTAGATCTCTCTCTATCCGACTTTTACCTCAGTTCCCTTCCTCGTGCTACTTCTAACCACAACCCACTTCTGCTCTATAAACAATAATTTGAATATCAAGAACCCCCTTTCAGGTTCGAGCTTTCCTGGCTCGAAAATAATCACCTGAACCCTCTCATTAAAAGCTAGTGGGACATCAATGTCAATGGCTCTGACATGTTTAAGTTTTCCAGTAAACTCAAGGAAATAAAAAGCATCTCAAAATTTGGAAGATCACGGTTTTCGGCAGCATCAAACTTCATAAGCATAATTTGTCTCAGGAAATTGCTAAAGTCTCAGCTCAAATGGAGATAGACGGAAGATTGGAACATCTCCATAAACAATAAAACTCCCTTCTTAACGAATACCACAATACCCTTCAAGAAGAGGAGACCTATTGGAGGTAGAGATCTCATGCACTCTGGCTCGAGCAGGGTGATCGTAACACCAAATTCTTCCACATCACAGCCTCCAAGCACAAAAGTAGAGACAAAATCAGAGAGTTGTTGTCTACTTCTGGTAACTTATTAACCTTTGATATTGACATCTCTAATGAATTAGTCTCCTTCTATTCTAACCTCCTTCAGTAGAGCAACCCCCTTCTGAGCAAACAATGTCCAAAATGTTGCAACATATCCCTCATCTGGTGTCAGTTGAGATGAATGAAAACTTAATCAGACCCTTCGCTATGGAGGAAATTCACAAAGCAGTCTTTACCATGAAGGGTGACAAAGCCCCAGGTCCGGATGGCTTCCCTGTTGCTTTCTTCCAAGTTTTCTGGGAGATCATCAAGCAGGACCTCTTCAAGGTAGTTAATGAATTCTAGACGAGTAATGGCCTTCTCAAAGAATGGAACACCACTTTCATAGCCCTTGCTCCCAAATTTCTATGGGCTCTAAGGTTGTCTCCAACTTTAGACCGATCAGCCTATGCAACACTGCTTACAAAATCATCACTAAGATGCTTGCGTCTAGGCTTAAACCCCTAATGAATGCTCTCATCTCCTAGAACCAGAATGGATTTATTAGCGGGTGCCTCATCCAAGGGGGTATCATCATGGTCCATGAAGCAATCCACTCTGCCCATCATTAAAATCCTCTGGAATGATCCTCAAGCTGGATATGCAAAAAATCTTTTGACAGAGTCAGCTGGACCTTCCTGATCAGGGTGCTGGAAAGTTATGGTTTTGATAAAAGATGGTGCAGTTGGATCTATTCTTGTATTGTGACTCCTTGCTTCTCGATTCTCATAGATGGCATCCCAACCGGTTTCTTCAAAAGCAGCAAGAGGGATTAGACAAGGTGACCCCCTGTCCCCCTTCCTCTTTGTTCTTATGGCTGATACTCTCAGCAGAGCTCTGGAGGCTGCTAAATACCAATCTATCATCACGAGTATGAAAATCACCTCCAACATACCTTCGGCCACTCATAGTCAATTTTTTGATGATACTCTTCTATTGAGTGTTGCCTCTATTATAGAATCCCGTGTGCTCTTGGAAATTTTAACTCTCTATCAAGCTGCTTCTCAGCAAACCATCAACTTCAACAAGAGCAGCATATCCTTCATTAATTCTCCCCTAGGACTCAGAGGAAGATTGCTGATATTTTTGGATGCAAAATTGTGGATCTCCCCTCCTCCTACCTGGGCATCCCTCTCTTCAAGGGTAAGAAAATAAAAAAATTGGGATCCTGTCATCGAAAGATATCTGAAAAAAATTGTTGCCTAGAAAGGGGCTCTGCTCAGCCAAGCAGGCAAACTCCATTGGTCAAAGCCACTCTCTAGAGTCTTCCTATCTACTTCATGTCTCTTCTCAAAGTGCCTAACTTGGTGAAGATAGTTGTGGAGAGAATTCAAAAACACTTTCTATGGTCAGGAGTGGAAGAGAAAAAGTGGATCCACCTTGTTTCTTGGAATGAAGTGTGTAAGCTGACCTCTCTAGGAGGTCTTGGGATAAGATAGATGGCTGACATGAATGTTTCCCTTCTTGCTAAAATTGGCTGGGAAGTCATGAAAGGTAACTCTCACTGGGCTCAGCTTCTTAGATCCAAGTATCTTTGCTCCTAATGAGGATCTTCTTTCTTCTACCCCACCCCGTGGCTCGACTATATGGAATTCTATCATCAACTCCCTTCCCCTTCTACGTGCTGGCACCAAATGGAGGTTTGGGAATGGTAGACTAATTGACTTCTGGTATGATCACTGGATTGGTGTAAAGCCGTTGGGCCTTAACCCTACCTGGGATCCTATTAGAAGAACCCTCATCAATCATCATGGTAGGAAAGTCTCTGGGTATTGGACTTTGGCAAATTCCATCCCCTCCTGGAGCATCCCGGATTGGATGGGAATCAGGGAACATCAAAGTCAGCTCTTGAAATGGCTAAGAGTAGAGCTATCCACTATCTATATTCCTTTCTCCCTTCTAAGGATGACCTTATCTGGCCCCTCTCCCCCTTTGGGTCCTTCTCGGTTAAAGTTGCTTACCTCTCCATGCCGCGCTCTAGCTCTGGTCCTCCCCTTTACAAAATCTAGCCCAAAGAATCTATTCCCAAAATTGGCTTCTTTTCCTGGCTCTCCTCCAAGAATGCTTTCCTTCGGGAGAAAATATGAAAAGAAGGGGCTTCTCCCTTCCCACTAGATGTGTGCTTTGTGCAAATGGTTGTGGAATCCTCTTCCCATCTTTTGCTCCATTGCCCCTTCTCCCAAGCTATTTGGCATTGGTTTCTGTCGCGTATGGGAGTGCTCTGGACCTTTCCCGAGTCCATTCAGACACCCTCAACCAATGGTGCTCCCCCTTCTCCCACCCTGCCCTTGCGCTGGCTTGGAGACTTCTCCTCCCCCACGGCCTCTAGGGAATCTAGAAGGAAAGAAACATAAGGATTTTCAAAGACAGAGTATGGATCCCGATTGAGTGGCCAACCAGATCACTTTAACCTTCCAGATAACATCAACAATTAATTCTAGAAAAATTATCAGCAAAAACTTCAGCTTTGTAACAACAAGGAGTGGCATCTACAGTTGGTGACTCTTCCTTCGGCTAAGACCCCGCTCCGGCTCGCGTGGCTGTGCATTGGCTTCCTCCCCCCTGGCTAGAGAAAACTAAACATTGATGGTGCCTCGAAGGGAAACCTAGTAAGAAAGGGGGGGAGCCATTCTTGAAATTCTTTGGTTTCTATATTGCTACTACTGCCGCTAATTTCAGCTTTGGGACCAACCATCAAATGGAATCCCTAGCCATCCTCAAGGGTCTGGAGTTGGCTCTCAAATTTGGTATTGAACCTCTTCTAGTGGAAAGTGACTCTCTCAACATCATAAATCTCCTGAAGTCGGCTAACACCGGGAAATGGTCCATTCAAAATATTATTGTGGATATCCGCATCTTGCAACAGAACTTTCAACAGATCCATTTTCAGCATATCCTTCATGAAGGTAACAAAGTGGTTGCTTAGCCAACATTGGTGTTCTCCTTGAAGACCAACAAACCTGGTCGGATAATTTCCCGACCAACCTCCTTCAAATTACCAAGCATGACCTTTCTTCCTCGTGTTAGCCTGTGGAGGGGGGTGGACTTCCTGGATGTCAGCTTTGCCATTATTAAGTTTCCTAATGAAGGGTCATGATTCTCTCATAAATATGACTAGACCATTGGCGGCATGCAAAAATTAAAGGAGGAGGTTTTTCATACTCACGTGGATCTTTTCACGTGACATGACATTCCTCCTCATAACCACTTCACGTACTGGTGGGAACGTAATGATGTTGAGGTGGACTACTCCCACACTCTGGGTGGGATTTTTAAGGACCCCCAGCGCCCCTTCCCTGCACTCATTATCAAGAAACCAACAACATGGGAGGGCAGCTGAAACGCATCGAGCCTGCTTCCTACAGTGAGCTGAAGGAGGATGCGGAGGTTTGGAGCATCCTTTTGGAGAATGGCATTACCACATTTCTTGAAAGGATGGCGGGCCATTCGGCCTTGGTCTCCTACGCTGCCATGGCCTCCTGGTCACGTGGAAGGGTTCACATCGGCAACACCTCCTTCACTATTTCCACCAACGCAATTGCGGTGGCTACTACTGGTCTCCCTGCTTTTGGAGATGTCTATCACAAACACTCTCTCCATGCGAGAGGTGTAGGATTTCATCACCCAGGGGAGAAGCCAGTCAAGTATCTTTCGGGCTACACTCGAGACTCTCTGCCCCCTCCATGGGATAGAATTACAAAATTTATCATGTGTTATTTCACCATTGATGACTGCTACCACCTTGTCTTTGGTCCCCACTTCTTTATCCTTTCGCATCTTCATTGGGAAAAGAAAATTAATCTTGCCACCTTTCTCTTCCAGTCCTTGGAGCATTCCATCCATCTCACCCGCGATGGGGAGGGTGTTATCCTCCATCAGGGCTTGTTATATCTGTTGTTTAAATTTGTTGCCCCACCTTCTGATATTGCCCATTTTCCCCCAAGACTGGTCATCTCCGCCACACCCCCACATCGTCCCCCACCCCTCCTCCACCTCCCTCCCTCCCGTCCACCACCACCACCATTGATTTCACATCTCCTCGGACTCTGACTCCGAGGTGGCCATCCTAGGCTCATCCTTGATGGTTTCATCCCCTCTACTCCTCCTTCTAGCCCCCACCCTCTTGACCAATCGTGCCTTTTTCTAGATGCTGCTGACACAAGGACCATGGCATCCTCCCCTATCTCTAGCCTTGACCCCCTTCTTGCTAACGATATTCTGGGTCTTGCTAAATTGTACCCTGACTCCCTAGACTTGAAGCATTTGGGAAAGAATGATGATCAACTTGACGTAGACCCTTCCATCCAGAAAGATTGTGCTATTTCTAACTCTGCTGACAATGAGCCCCCTGCTAACATTTTGAAATCACCTTCGAACAAAGACGCCACTCCGGTGAGCTGAGGCAGACGCTAGAAATCAGAGGGATGACCGTAGGGTGGAATTGGTTTCCTCCATTTTGAACAAGTTGCAACACTCCTTCTCGGTCCTTAAGGCCTGGGAGACCTACACTGACTCCACCAGAACTACAATTGCCAAAGATTGTGTGGAGCTCCTCACTCTTGCGGACCAGCTTGCTGAAGATTTGGGCTCCCCAGTGCCAAAAATGTTGTGATTGAGCTGAAAAAGCTCATCTGATGTTTTGTCTCTTTTGTTTTATTGACTTTTTTTGCTTGGCCTTTTTTGGAATCTTCATGGGTATTTACTATATGTAATTTTCATTGCAAAATCTAGCCTTTTGGGATCTTTTGTAAAAGGTTGTGGGACCTTCTAAAACCCTCTTTTTACCCTATATTCCAAAAAAATCAAAGCATGGTGTAAAATATTAAGGTATCAGGTGAACTCTTTTTATAGTTTTCCATTTGGGAAAAACTTTTATTTTGGTGCATGTGGAACTAAAAAGACCAAATTAGATTAGAATTACTAATCATGATTAAGCTTTTCTAATCATAATTAGTGAATTACCAAGTGATTAAGAGGTGTGGAGCCTTAATCAACCGTTTAGGGTTAACTAGGAGGCTAAGAAAATATTTTGAAGCTTGTTGAGACATTGTGGAGAGAAGTGGGGTGATTTTGAGTGGTTGGAAGAGGGGTTTGAGCCAATAATAGGGTATATTGACCAAAACAAGGGCAAAATAGGCTTAATTAGCTAATAATTGCTAATTGTCTGTTTTGAAGAGGATTTTGACTTACGATTCATTGTAAAGTGGCATCCTAAATGTGAAAGAGGTTTGGTAATCAATAAAGAATTGTTAATTGACCAAAGTGGTAAGAAATGTTAGTTAATTAGTGAAAATCACTAATTATAATGGAATTGGTAAGAATGAGAGTGGTTTGTGTGTGTTTTGGAAATAAGATTGCAAAATGGAATTTAGGTGTCTACAACTGAAATAGATCACGGTCACGAAAAACAAGTATACTACATGCCCTCGTGTAAGATCTTAAAACAATTGTGGAAAGTAGACACGACAACTCAAATGGCATGCAACCATGGTCGACCAAGTAGACAATTGTAAGCAATGGGGAAATCCATGACAAAAAGACCATTTTGACGGTTTTAGGACCAATAGTGATGGGTAGTGTGATGTGACCAAGACATGGGCGGGTGGAACCATCATAAGCACGTAGTGAAATACTATAGGGATTAATGTCACATGATCATTGAGGCCTAAAGATTTAATAAAATCCATGGTACATAAATTAAGCTCAGATTCATTATCAATTAAGTTACGCTTAACAACAACATTATAGATGTGAGAGATAATATGCAAAAGTGGATCATTATCAAAAGGAGCAAAATCATTATGAGGAGAAGATGGAAAAGTAATGTGGTGAGAGAAAGCATCCGCAAAAGTATTATACACTATATTCGGATGAGTGTCGTCAGGAATACAAGTAGTGATTAAAAGATTAATAATCTTAGCATGTAACTCAAGGTGAAGAAGTAAGAAGTCATGAATGGAAATAGCCATAATGAAAGGAGTCGGGTTCACCAAAATGATTAACTAAAATTGGCTAGATGCACGGAAATAGTAACCCTAGTTAATCTAACTAGGAGGAGTAAAACGTTGTAAATAAGTATGCTAAAGTAATGTAAAATGATTGAATAATTAAATCTAATGGAAATAAACCCTAATATGCAAGAGAAGAGTAAGAAAAGGACTCTACTGATAATAGAAGACTTTCGTAGGTTGTCGCAGGTCTGATTGTAGTTTCCAGAAGCAAAGACGAACACTCGGAGGTCCAACGAAGGGCAGCTCTGGTGGATCTGAACTGACTGAGGCACCATGGGGTGCCTTGATCTGTAGATTAAGTGCCCCAGTCTCTGTAAATGCTCAGAATCTAAAATTTGTATGGTCACAGGTTGATATGAAAACCTCTCTTTTTGTCATACTAGATCCGCGAAGTTGTGTTGAATGTGTTGGATAATGATGTGATGACCTACAAAGAGGAAAGGAGTATCAAACCATAAGAAAAATAAAAATACAAAATGAATGGGTCTGACTGACCTCAGCCGCCAAACTAGTGGAATTATCACTAGCGCTACACTACATTTTGGACCTGGATGTAGTTCTGGTGCATGTGTGTGCATGTCATTCCCTAGGTGATCTCATGTCAGTCACACTTTGTGAAGTAGCGAGAAATAATAACTATAGAAAAATGTAGTAGAATGTGTGCATGGAATAGAATAGAATCCCTCCCCCTATGTTGTGATGTGTGATGCAAATATCTAGCCTTGATGCATGACACTAATGGATGCAACTCTAGATGGAGTGATAGTAGAGTGTGATACTAGGACTCTCATTATGGTCTCATAACTTTATATTTATAGGGTTCTCAAGCTTTAATTTTGTAATTAACCTTGAAAAGGCCAACTAGGAAAAAGATAAGTATGAAAAATGGTCACAAAGAGCCCAAAAAGTGGAGGGAAAGTTAAAAATGGACCGGGGGCACCCCTAGTGGGACCAGGGCACCCTAGTATAGGTAGGGCGCCCACAATTTAGGCTAAAATGGTGGAAAATGATGAAACAGACTAGGCATGTATAAGTAAATATGCGGGAATGACGAAATAAAAGTAAAATAATGTGGCAAAAAGGTGGGATTAATTAATACTTTAGTCACTTGAGAACCTTCTAAATAGTAGTATGAAACTAGGCTAAATAATGTCTAATGTGCAATATTTTGTGACTACAGTCCACTTCATGTCATCTAGTTGAACCTCAAGTCATGTCATTTCCAGAACCTCTCATATTTGATCACAATACTAAGCCACATGTAATTATTACTAATCTTCTTAGTCGTCAATTACTCACCCTACCGTCTATTGATTGTTATCCTCCTTGTCACCTAATAAAGTATCAAGATCATCCATATTGTCATTATCATCAAATCAATGGACATAACGATCATGATTGATATGATTTACAACGTAGAGTCAAACATCTTGAACGTCAGGGATTTATTTCATTCACTGGAAAACATCCTATTGTACATCCACTTACAAATACTACACCCACATGGGATCCTAAGTCTATTCCACCATCGCTTAGTCAAGATTCATCTAAGAAAGCTCTTATTGCTACTAGCAAGCCTCCCTCTAATATTTCTAAGGAGGTTTTAGATACCCCTCTGATCCATTACATGCTTGATATTGATAATTACTCACATGATCATATTGATTCTTCTCCTAGTCAAAGTCAAACAAACACTCATCCTATGACATTTAACTCCTGATGTCACTTTTTCTCCATCTAATGAGCATCAGGATGACATCACTCAAGTAACTCCTAAGCAACTCACCTATCAACATTAGTTCACTAACTCCTACTCACTTGCATCTATTGAAGTTTATAAAAAAATTCAACCTATGGTGAGTCTTGTCACTCTACCATCCTCCTCATATTACGGGTTCATGATGACAACATGACCTCCTCTCAAAACTAAACTCCAACCAATTAAGAAATTTTAAGTTTTCAAAGCAACCAATCCTTCCTATTGTGTATGATAAATTTTCACTTGCACTACCACCACCTAGTTCTAATAAAAACCTTGACCAACAAGGTCCCACCGCACGTAAATTGGGTCTTTGGTAGGTGACTCTTGTCACTCTACCATCCTGATGACACACTCATATTCTTAGGGTTCTTATATGACTGTTGAGGGGTCTTTTCCAATAAAGAACCTCATTTCACCTTACATTCACATATTCATCTATTATATAATTACTCATTCATACAACCATCTATCACTTGTTACGCATTATCATACACTTGGGGGGAATATCCTTTAACATCCCTCCCCCCTTATTCTTAGCATCTATGCTTATCTAAATTTTTCATTCTCATACATCAATCTCATAACATACGTATACTCATTACACATTTTAGCACTGTCATTACCTGATGACACACTCTTGTGCTTCGGTTCACACTGGACTATTGAGGGATTACTACACTGAACCCCACACACTACACTCTAGGCATTACACATTACATCATCCACATCCACACATTATACACCCATGCATTCCACATCTAGTTTACATTCTACTATTATTATACATGTGTATCACCATACCTAATTCATCCTACGTAATAATACATACATCATACATTGTGCATAATAACCTCGTACACATTCTAAAACTACGCTAGTTTTCATTACATATGATCATATCTCTACATTTTATCTTTACATCTTACATTATTCTACCTACATATGTTACATTTAGCGTTGCATATTACACACCACGCATTTACACATTCTATTCATCACATGGTCATCTAGTTTCACCATACATACTATATTGTTTTCTAAGTGTTGTACTCACCACCCTATGATGCACTTTAGTTCCTCGATCCATACTCGACTATCGAGGGTTTACTAATCAAATGAACCTTACACTCACCATGTGACATTTCATCCCACACCATTCCTAGGATAGTGACATACACTTTAGGCTAAATCGTCACTCATCACCTTTCCGTTATCTAGTAGTGGTATACGATTTAGGCTAGATCACCACCTTCCTTATATATCATCTTATAGTGGTATACACCATAGGTTAAATCACCACTCCATGTTATTCATCATGTAGTGATATATACTTAGTGTTAAATCATCACTCATCCTTTTTCATCCTATAGTGATATACGCCTAGGGCTAAATCATCGTTTACTTATTTATCTTATAGTGGTATACACCGTAGGTTAAATCACCTCTTCCTTTACCATTCATAATCCAATGATCTACGCTTAAGGCTACATCATCACTCCTATGATCATCAAGTCATGATATACGCTTTGGCCATAAGTTTCACACACATATTCTACATATGTCGCATCTCATCACCACTACATACACTCATCACAACACGCTAGATACAATAAACATTACTCGACCATTTCCTGATGATGCACTCTCATTTACGGTTCATTCTTGAATGCTGAGGGGAAAACAAAATGAACCTCATTGCATACACTTCCATCCACTTGGGGGCACGTGGCTCCTATCACTCCATTTTACATTCCATTCCATCCATCCACAACATATTGCATTGTCTTGGGGGCATTTACTCTTTCTTACTAGTGTTTCACATGCTCACTTTACTACACATGCTAGCTTAATTTCTTATATTTCATTATCTATATCATCCACACATGTGTTTTCATGCCTTTGTTTAGTGTGATCGCAGATACATGACTCTTACACGCGACATGGATGTTCACCTTCTACCCTTCCTATATTGGTCATTGGGGGCATCCACATTCATCTCTCTCAGGTGTTGTTGTTCCATTTTATACTTAGCACTTTACATTTGGTTTTTCACGCTTTGACATATTGGTTATTACTTCTAACATGCTAACAAGTGTTCCATGTGTAGCACTTGTTTCGCAGGATTATATGTTTCCATGACATCTTGTTTGCTTGTTTGTACTTGTCTACTTTTGTTTTCCATTGTATGTGTGTGTTTTGCCCCTACGTTTGTGTGCACACTTTTCTTGTTGTTTGCAGACATGACGGCCTTGTGTGTCTTGCTGACATTATGAGTGATTTCCGTGTTTACGGCCCACTTTGTGTGGCCTACTTGCTTGTTTCCTTGTGTGTTTATATTGCATACATTGTCTATGTAGTTACACTTGTTTTCTATATGCATGCATTGTTTGCTTGTACTTGTTTATGGCTACCCTTGCTTGTTTGTGCATGCCTTGGTTTCTACCAAGCACTTTCTAGGGTACATAGTTCAGAATGCGGTTAACCCTCTTTTGGGGCTGCATTCTCCTATCAGCAACGTCACATATGACCTCAAAGAGGGGGGACATCATTTGGGGGTTCACATACTAACATAGCGCAGTTATACCGATTCAGTACGATGAATTTTCTCCATTGGCATTGTGGGTTTACATACAATGAGTGGGTTCATACCAGTCTATGAGCCCCATACATAGTGGTTTTTACAGGACATGGAGTCCTTAACATTTGGAGGAGAAGTTAAAGGTTAGAGGACACAAAGCATTTTCTCCCTATACTTCTTCTACCGCCAACGTTAGATCACCAAAAAACCCCAGAATAGTACAGAGATCTCTTCACACACATTTCAACAAAAGTGGTTAGAGCTTGGAGGACACAGAGTGTTTACTCCCTAAACTTATTCAGCCAGGGTGGCGTGAGATCACCCAAAAACTCACAGTACAGGATATCCTTCTTCACTCTTTCTCTCGACATGGATCAGGTGCACATGTTCCATTTACACTTTTTACATTTCACATACTTTACATTTGCGTATTTTACATTTACATAATTTCATATACATGTGTACTTTACATAGAGTTTTTACACTTTCACACATATATATTTGAATACTTGAGTGTTTTCTCCTTGCAGATTCGACCGTATGAATAGTCAAACTGGGGCAACAACAATAATAACGTCTATAACACACACTTCGTGGTGACACACCTTGCATACTAACCATGTAGGTACACACATCAATAACATACACACACGTTCCACCCTAGGTTCACTCTCATCACCTTTTTGCATTTTTCATCATTAGATTCCACGCTCCTCCATCTTATTTTTATCACTCCACACTTTTGTCTAGTCCTTCGGCACGTTTCTACTACAATCTTCATGGACATTAGGTACGCACTTCTATCTACTTTATGTTACCAAGATTTCAGCTCACCAACATAAAGTGGGGGAAAAATGTAGTCACAAAATCAAGCACTTTAGATAAATATTTATCCCGGTCTCATACTACTATTGAGAAGGTTCTCAAGTGAAGAAAGTACTAATTAACCCATGTCCCATGGCTATTTTATTTTATTTTACTTTTCTATTCTCTCCATTATTTCCAGCACCTTCCTATGATTTTAGCCTTGACTGGGGTGCCCAGGGTGGTACTGGGGCGCCCATGGGCGCCCTGGTCCCACCTGGGGCCTCGATCCTTCTCGAGATTTCCCACCTCTTTTTGGGCTCTTTCCAACTATTTTTTGTACTTATCTTTTTCATAGTCAGCCATTTCGGGGTTAATTACGAAATTGGAACAAGATATCCCTATAAATATAAAGTTATGAGACCATAATGAGGGACCTAGCATCATCTACTACTATCACGCCATCTAGGAGTACATCTATCTATTACATCTTACATACACATAGCTCCATCATCAAGGCACAAGCTAGGGATTTTGCATCACACACACTTCATAGGGGAGGGCTTTTATTCTATTTTATTCCATACACACATGCTTTTATATTTCTACATTTAGTTCTTTCTCACTACTTCACTAAGTGCGACTAACACAAGAGCGCCTAGGGAGCTTTATGCACACACTCACCAGAACTACATTTGGGTCTAAAATGTAATGTAGCACTCAAAGTAGTAAGACCACTATTGTGGCAGTTGAGGTTAGTCATCGACCCATTAATTTTGCATCTTTTTTTAGGGTTTTGATACTTTTTTCTCTCTCTTGCAGATCATTCAAGCATCTTGGCTTATTGATGACATACGACATAGTTCAGAAGATCTAGTGTGATAGACAACGAGGGTTCCAAATCAACTTTCGGCCTTGCAAAACCCAAATCCAAAGCTTTTACAGAGACCGAGGTGCCCAAGTGGAAAACCAAAGCACCGTGGGTGCCTCGGATCCCTTCCGTGTGCTCTAGTCCGAGATACTGATCTCCAGATTTGTCCTCCGCAAGACCAAGCACAGTTGTTCCTCCTCTCTGGTTTTCTATTCAGATGTGCGATACAGTCCGACAATATCCAACAATCAGCTAATTCCTTTCCATTTACTTTATGCACATTTAGGGTTTTTATTTCTATTAGTTTAATCATTTATCACTTTGCATATTATCTTAGTTGGTTTACATACTTTCTTAGCTTATTCATTTACATTATTTTATTCCTCCTATTAGATTAACTAAATCCACGCTAGCATAGCCATAGTTTCCCCTTTTTTAGTTAATCATATAGTTAGAAAATTATATTTCCTCAAAACTAAAATTTACCTCATATTATTTGACACCACATGCTATACTATATATGATTAAAAATATATATTCTCTTTAAAGTACAAGATTCAGTCCCAATAATTCACCTCAAAAATTATTATATTTTCTCATACATTGGTTTAGGGAAAAAATTAGAATTTTAAAAGAGTATGTTTACAAATTCTCATATAATTTCTCTCATGCATATGTGATGTGATAATAAAGTTTTGTTCACTTCCCTAACTTTAAAATTGAGCATACCCTACGCAAAATGCACCTATTTACATGCATGCCACATGTTGATGTACCTATTTGTTTCTTGTATAATTTTGTAATAATTATGTGGATATGTTCTGAACATACATGTTTGCATGGTTTTAACCATTCAAACAAAACTAAACAAATACTTATCAATCACAACGAAAATCCGCCAAGTGGTTTAGTATCCTTGAATAAGCCATAAACATGCACATTGACCCCAAACAAAAGTAAACAAATACTTATCAATCACACCTAAAATCTACTAAGTGGTTTAGTCTCCTTGAATAAGCCATAAACATGCACATTGACCCCAACCCCAATGGGACCTAGCCTTATAAATTTCCTCTAATTTTTTCAGTAATAACCTTTGAAGAGAGTGGTGGTGTAGGTATAATGTTAACTATTCAAACACAAATAAAACAATAACTTATAAATTGCAACAACTAGAGGACCAAACATCTCCATGTTATGTGTGAAAGATATTGGTGGTATGATGTTAACTATTCAAACAAAAATAAAACAATAACTTATAAATCGCAACACTTGGAGCACCAAACATCTCCATGTGATGTGTGAAAGATATTAGTGGTATGATGATAACTATTCAAACACATATAAAACAATAACTTATAAATCGCAACAACTAGAGCACCAAACATCTCCATGTGATGTGTGAAAGATATTAGTGGTATGAGGTTAATTATTCAAGCACAAATAAAACAATAACTTATAAATCGCAACAACCTGGAGCACCAAGCATCTCCATGTGATGTGTGAAAGATATTAGTGGAAGGTTGTCTTAGTATTATTCATTTTTTATTTTTCTTGGTTATATTATTGGCCTCAACCTACATTAAAACAAAATTTTCATTTGAACCACAAAACACATTATGGCTCAATAATGGCAGTTAATGACAGTGTGAATGGGGCAATGGTGTGTCGTTGAAAATGGAGGAGGTAAGGGAGTGATGGGGAGGAAATGAATATATGCTCGTATGCAGGGAAAATTTTAAGGAACCCATCCCAAAAAAAAAACTTATAGAAATCATGGCGAATATGGCCAAAACCAGATTTTTTTGGGTTGGTAAATAATTTAAAATCAGCATTTGTGGCTTTGGAAAATAGGATATATTTTTGAAGGAATTTTTGATGGAGTGGCGAATGAAGGATAACTTATCATATTATGGACTTAGCCATTCTTTGCAAGTAGAGGACCACTTTACATTTGAAAGGCCACCAAATTTAAAAGACCCACTAGTTATAGAGACTCCACCAAAAATCCAAAAGCTGCAAAGACATGACACGTGTCACCATTCCAGGTGATCTCCCAATGAAAGGCTTCTAGCGGAATTGAAGCCCACAAAATAATCCATAATTAATATAACTTTCGGGTTTGGAGATGGGGTGAGATCTTGGGTCGTGATCAATGGAGGACACATGACGACCAAGGAAGAAGATACATGGTGCAGATCAAGAGCATCAACAAGGACATGTGTCGGCATTCTGACTCTCTTCGATGGCCAATTTAATCAGAATTCAAAAACATTCCCAAAAATGTCAGTGAATGAGACCAAATGACTTGGAAGGTTCCATATATTTCTTGGTGATCCAAGAATATTTTAAAATCTCGTCCCATCAATCATGTGGTGATTCAATAAAAAAATATATGTTGGAATTGGATATCTATTGGCTATTTGCATGGGAAAATTAATATATGTGGAAATTTTAGGTGAAACATGAAGAGTGCTATGGTTGTAAAAATAGCCAAATTCCTACATTTAGCCAAATTTTGAATATTAGCCACTAAAATTTTCCATGCTCGAATGAGTTTAGGTTTACCTATGTATGTTAACTTGTCTGCACACCATGTCAAAACTTGTAAGTTTTTAAGTGATAAGTGTTAGTCATCTTTT
Source organism: Taxus wallichiana var. yunnanensis (assembly GCA_018340775.1). Lineage (NCBI taxonomy): Eukaryota > Viridiplantae > Streptophyta > Pinopsida > Cupressales > Taxaceae > Taxus > Taxus wallichiana. Next base: position 922,450,369 of record CM031240.1, on the reverse strand, counting down.
CGCCATCCAATTATAATTACGTTGAAGGCGTTACCCCTATGGGAAAAGGCTTTGCGGACATTCATGGGATTGTGTCAAATTTGACGGCCTAAATGATGGTTTTGTTATTTTTAACAATTTTGTTTTTGCTATTTTTAACAATTTTGTTCCCTATTTTTTAACAATTTTACTTTTGCTATTTTTAACAATTTAACAATTTTGCTTTTTGTTTTTCTAACAATTTTGCTTTTATTTTTAAATTTTATTTTATAGCTTATGCATACATTAACCTTTGCTTTTGCTATTTTTAACAATTTTACTTTTTGCTTTTCTAACAATTTTACTTTTTTGATTTTGCATGTTGCTTTGACTTTACTTTTAATGTGAACAATTGCATGTTTGTTTCAATGGGTAAGATTTCTGTTTAGTAATGGTTTTGGTATATAATTTGTATCGAAGGTTTCTTCCTTCAAGAATTTGCGGATGAAGCATGAGCGTAGTTACTATTTCTGTTAGGGTTTAATCTTTGTTGTTTAAAATAATGTGTTTTTTGTATGTCATTTTTGCCAAAATTTCAGCTTAAATGCATGTTTCTTGCTTAGATTATTGTATGGACTAGTCTATGGCTTCGTTGACATGAAGAATTTGCAATGTAAGACTGGATAATTATTTCGCCTCCTGTTAAATCCGCTCTGCTATTTTTTCGTTGAAGAATTAGCGGTTGAAACGAAAGTGTTAGACAATATTTTATTTCACATATGTTTTTAAATATGATGTGTTTCATGTATGTCAATTTTGCCAGAATTTTTGCTCAAATGAGCGTTTCTTGCTTACATTACTGTCTGGATAAGTGTCTCTCTTCGCGGCGATGTAATTTTGGGATTTTTTTTTCCGCCTCCTGTTAAATCCACTCTACTATTTTTTAAAGCCAAGTTTTTCCTGAGTAAATGAGCATTTCCGCTTATTTTACCGAATGGACGAGTGTTTGGCTTGTTTGTGGTGAATGTGTAGGATAAATGGATTTAATGTGTAGAAAGAGTTTTATATTTCAGTAGATTCCTTGTGTTTATGTTGATGCAGCCGCTTACGTAAATTTATGAGCAAAGGTCCATATTTGCATTATATTCACATACAGAAGGAGTTAATGGTGAAAGTTAGCTTTTTAATGTAGGCATGAACAATTTTTGAGTTTGAGAATGCACTGTGCTAGGTAATATTGAGATTTTTGATATGTCAATTTTTTAAAGTATCTCTGCCTCAAATTGTGTGTAATGTTAGAATCCAAAACTTTTGGCAAACTATAGTAGAAAAATATTTGGTTCATCCCATGCCTCAATTTTGTTGAATATGTGCAAGTAAACTACAATAGAAAAAAATTAATTTGTGGAACATTAATTTACTGGTAGAATATTCCTTTTTAAAGTTTTTTATTAGGTGGATGGCTATGAACCTTTGCTTTTGAAGCGGTATATTTGCTTAGAATAATAGTAGTGGAGGCTATTTAGTTTAATGAAGCATGATGAATGTTTTTATCAAAAAAATATTTTTAATTTTGTCCATTTTATTTGTTGTGTGAATATTTTTTTAGGTGGGGGTAGTTTATGCTTTTTTTCCTATTTTTTAAAACTAGGAACATTGTGCATTTGGGTGAAAACTTAACAGGTAAGTTTCCCTGATGGTCTTGTTTGGTCTGTTTTGATCATTTTGTCTATTTCATCATTCTCTTTATAAAGGGGATCCCTTTTCTCAATGCCAAAAATTCATTACCTTAAGCACACCTTTTAAACATTGTAAATATTATGTCTTTTACTTCCTATAAGGATCCTAAAAAGGGTAATCACATCTTCATCTAATCAAATGATATAAGAGGACTTATCCATCTCTTAGAATGCTTTGGTGTTCTTCCAATAAGAAAAGGTTGCTAATTATGGTTTGTTGTTCATAATTTGTAGAGGAGAGTTTGGTAGCCATCCGTAAATCTTGAAGTGAATTGGGATGGTCAAAATTTTGAATTATTATGCCCCACTTCAAACTGTCCCCCATTATTCAAAATTTTTGTAACAAAGTAGAGATAGAACCTTTAAATTTAATGCTTCTTACAAAATCAATCACACCCCTTATTTATCAACATCAACTAAAAAATTAATAACTATCCCTCTAAATCAAATAACATATACCATTCGGCGTTCACATTGCATTGTAAACATGCGATTGCTAGTATTTTAATGCACATCAAATTTTGGGTCTACCACATGACGTGTTATGTAGTGCCTAGGTGGGATAATTGGAAAAAAAAAACTTTTTTGTAAAATTTCTAACGTGACACATTAATTTTGTGATTTTTTGAACCTCTATTTTTTTTCAATGCACCCCTAAGGTTAAAGGTGTCCATCCAACAAGTGGTGCATCTCCCGAAATCTCCTTAAAAAGATTAGAAGCATGCATTACGAAATAGTGCCATTGGTTATCCTCCACCCAAAATGCATTACGCCAGTGGAATTTAATGGGCATGCTCCATCCCCATCCTCCGGATAGATGATGTCCTCCGACATCCCATCATGCCGAAAGCAGAGAAATAAGAAAAGGTCCCTTTTGGCACGGTAATGAAGTGACATGGATGGTCAAAATTTTGAATTATTAAAAAACATGCCCCGCTTCAAACTTTGAATCATTCCCCCCCATTATTCAAAATCTCTAGTACACCTGGTAATCACAAAACCATCGTCGCTCCCCTCTGGTAATCACAAATCCTCATGGTAATCACGCCTGTCACGTTCTTGGTCACACAACACAAATATTTCATGGGTAAAGTTGTTAGTAAGGAGAGAAATCTTCATTTGTTGTTGAGAGAAATTTGGTTTCAAGGGTACGAGGATCATGATTTTTTATAAGGGCTCCTACCCCCTCCCAAATGTTTGTTTCGTGACATTCAAAACCATTGTTTGTATATTTTATCAGGTTCCTTTCTCGCATTACCATCATCTGTATCATATTTTATGGGCTTTTGTACGGTATCATTTTTTTATAGAACCGGGTTTTCATTTATGGGTTTTCTAGTTCCATGGACTATCACACAGATTGAAAACTGCGAGTTCGATTTAAAACAACTATTAAAAGATAATTGTGTAATAATATAAAAATATTATTAACGATACGATGATAGCACATTGACATCCGATCTCCGAGTCTCCTATTGGGTCGAGTTTCCCCTCATTGGGTTTTACTTGTTTTACATGTGGGTCATTTCCCTTGGGCCAAGCTCTATCTGGGTACCTTTTTCTTTTCCATATTTAATTACATTCCAGTTTGGGCTCGTTCCCTTATGCATTTTCTCACTACCATGTTGTGCATTTTGGTTCTATCCTGAGCCATTTCCCTCGGCCCTCACCCTCCTCTCGGCCATGTAACATGCCTCAAAGCACTACAACTCAAATGCCTCAAAGAATCCATAAAGAGTCCTTTGTTGAGCCACATGTGAAATGTTTGACAAAATGCCTCAAAGCAATATGGTCTCTGTGAAGTGTTTGACAAAATGTCTCTAAACATATGTCTCTAAAGTCATATAGTTGATTATCCTATTTATTCTTAATAGTTTTAGTAGTGCTTCTTATTAGTTTTCTTCTTTTCCTTTAACTCAAAATCTTAAGAATACTAGTCACATATTATGTTATGTAATTTTATAGTCTTTAACAATTGTTGATAATTAATATACTCCAATGTACACATTAAACCTACAAGCTAATCAATATTTCTTGCACAATAATAAGTCACAGAGTCTGAACTCAAAATTTTAACCCGTGATCACATAACTGTATTCTACAAAAGAGTATTACACATAACCAAGCCAAGTTTGGTTCTAACTAGCTATTGATCACATTATACCTATATCAACGGTAAGAGTCAAGTCCATATCCCAAAATATAATGCCAATTATGCAAATAGTATGTTGATAACCATAATGCATACCATAAGGCTCAAGTCCATTATTTATGACATAGGAAATTCATCAAGGTCTACACCAAAAGTATGCTTTATTGATTAAATCAAAACCCATAATTTAGTATATATAGTACACAAGATCATTGAACACAATTTTATCAGTATGGTAGATTCCAAATTTTAACGCTTGTCTAGTTTAGTATGGTAGTTTTTGATGTTATTTGATTTAATATGTTTATCATATGCTGATCCCAGGGATGACATGTCATAAAATTGATAGGGAATTGATTTTGATAAATGTTGAAAAACATAGTGTGTTTTTCAACAACGAAATTTTCAACTATTTCTTCTTTCTTATCATACACGATTGTGTCTCAATAAGATGAACTCATCTATGGAAGTAAATATTATCTAGTAGTAATGCCATACAGTTTAATTATTGATGTTATTTACAACATATATATTTCATATGTTGTACACTATATTTTTCTTTATTATCGGTTAAATTTTGACAAAATGTTTATCATTATTAAACTAGAGTGTACCAAGATGAAAATACCATGCCTGTCATAATAATATATTCCTTTGGCCTAACATAAGGTATGTTTCCAAACTCCAAATTAAGTAAGATCAATTCAATAGGCAATACACTATGTAATCCTTATAATTTTATAAGTTTATTTTATAATGTTATTTTCATAGGAATATCTATATATGATAGACTAAAATTATTCATTGTTCAAAGATTCACTCGTCCCCTTAAATAATGTTGCATAACATATGTCATATTCAACAATAACAAAAATATTAAAAAACAAAAAAATGAGCCAATTTCTATGTTTCAAAACACTCAATTTTATTACACATCTAGTTATTAAATTGTTTCATAGATTTATACATAGTTTGCATGTTGAAATATCTAAATAATACTTATAAAATTAGGAATTCATATTGAAATATTTTTCTTAATACATTAATAGAGAATGATATAGGGATTTTTCCCTCTATAACATATAAAATGATTGACAAAATTAAGTCTCGATTACCACAACAAGGGATTAGGATCATAAAAAAACTATCAAGAAATCATTTTAATAAGAATAAACATAATACTAAAAGAAATAATAAATTATAAATAATCATATATGTAGTACAATGTATATAAGATATATTTGAGGAAAACCCTTACAAATGAAAACAAAATCTTAGTGCATCATCCATTGTATTAAAATATTAGGGGAACTTAAAGTAGTGTCTAACCATTACAAACCATAACAACTTGTGTTAGTGCCTTATTGTTTTTCTTCTTCTCTCATACATATTTGTTGCCACACAACCATATACACATGCATATTTGTTTTGCATTCCCTTTGCACTTACAATATCGTTAATTTTTAATGTATGAGTTTCTTGCATTAGATAAATATCATATCATTTATATCAAGTTTCTTTTCTAAACGAATGACATGGTCAAATATTTTGTTTAGTATATAGACACTAAATAATAGTGTGAACTAGTCTATTATTACGGTATTATTGTATTCATGTGTTTGTTAATAAATGATAGAGGATTCGGTAATTTCTACAATTTGTGTTTATTAATCACTGGTATGAGACTAGTTAATTATGTTGATATTATGTTGGAATTGGTTAAATATGCATGTGATCTTCGAGCTGTTAGTTCTAATTTCGTTGCTCTTAGCTATGTTAAATTAAATACATTAGGAAAAAAATGATTTTCTGGTTATAGTTGTAAATATTATAATGTGTAATGTGTGTATATATATATATATATGTATATATATATATATATATATATATATATATATATATATATTATATATATATGGTAATTTTAATATTATTAGTGTTAAATATTGTAATTTTAATGTTGTGAATGTTTAATGAAAGTTGAAGATATAAAAATTATGTGATATCATACTCGACTCTCAATTTGGCATATAGGGGCAGGTGCCTCGCAAAGACAAGAATCGGTGCGTTTGAAGGGGCTTGCCCCTTAGGATGCCACATCGATATGCCCAACTATCGTTGCGTGATGAAGGGGCTTGCCCCTTAGGATTTCGCATCGATAGTTGGGTGGTATATTGTGTTGAGCAGAGGTTTTTAAAGTCACCCACCGACCTTCCACTCAGAAATGCACCCTCCCGTAATATCACAACCGTCCCTTTTGTAATGGATGGTTGTGATATTATGGGAGGGTGCATCTTGGGTGAAGGATAGCCGTTGGCATTTATCGATACTTGAATATTTCATGGATATTGTGATTATTTTATCATATTAGATGACGTATATTTGATTTGACATGTATCGTACTAACATTAATTATATATTTATGTTTGCATGTGTTTTGTTGTATTTAGTTTGTCTTTTGCATGGTGAAAATGAATACACGAAGCTCAATTCCTCCTAATCCCGTAGGGATAACGTTGACAACTCCCAAATTCCAAAGGGAGGAATGCTTCAGAGGTCCACATTTGTGGTCTATATAGACCATCATCAACAAAATAAGCCGCCCAAACCGGAAATCACAGCCATGGTTAAGGCCTGACTTAATTTGCTAGAAAATTTTGTTATTTATTTGTCTAAGTTCCACACTATAGGGCCCCATTCACGAGGGTATGGTCTAGCTTATGACACGATGGAGGATTCCCAGAAGTATGAGCCTCCACATAAGTTGAGGAAGATGGGAGTTCGGTCATAAAACCGGTGATAGATCCAAAAATTGTGCAAAAAAGATTGCACATGGAAGCACTCCAAGTTTGCTGCTAAAAAAAAAAAAATAGTTACTGCTTTTATATGTTTTGTTCTAAAAACTTATGACATGTTTGAAAAAAACCTATATAAATATTTAATTTTTGTCAAATGTTGATTCACACCAACTTAAATATATTTCATTTTGTTGTTCGAATATATTATTGATTCACACGAGCTTAAATATTAAATATGTTTTGCATTGGATTAAATATGTTTTCCTTAGTATTAATATGTATTTCTATGGATTATATTTTTTAAATTACTAATTTTTAGATATTTTATAGAAAGTTTAAATTATTAAAATTCATTTATGTTAAAATTCTATTTAGGTACCAAATGTGTAATGGTAACGATTTTCTAATTCACTAAGTATGGGTTATGATCATTTGTCTAATTTAGGTTTGTATTGGTGTGATTATCATTTCCAATCATTTATGGTATTCATATGGCCCCCTTTGATTATTTACTTATTTTTAATTATCTTGTGTAGTTCTAAGACTTTTGCTAGGTCAGTGTACTTTTGTTTAATTATCTTGTGTAGTTCTAAGACTTTTTAATTATTTAGGAAAGCTAAAGAAGTACATTTTACCATTGATGTTTGTATTGAAAAAGTCAACTGTGAAGTGTTCATTCTATTTTTTTATGTTTGCTTACGATATATTTTTGTCAATTGTAAAGGTAAGCATGGTTGCCATTTGGAGATTGGAAATTCATGGAGTGTCGAATACCTCCGAAAATCTTACATGTTCATCGTTCATATTATACGACCCTGATGGAAGCAAGATAGTAGAAAGAGGTACAATTGTCAGAAATGCCACTATGACCTTCCACCAAGCTGAGTATAGGGTGTTGATATTGGGTCTTGAGGAATCGATACGCCACGATGTTGAAACATTTGTGTGTTTTCTCACGATATGGTTGTTGTGAAACAAATGACTGGTGTATACCAATGTAACAATGTAAATCTTTCGATTCTTCAAGTTCAAGTGCTAAAGAGTGTATCTCGCTTTGTGAAATGTTCATACGTGCATGTAAAAGTTAACAGAGGTAGGTTATATGTATGTCAAGTGTCTAGGGACACTATAAACCAAGAAATGGTAGCTTTTCTAGCACTTTCCATGGAGGACATTTCAATATGATATATGTACACACTGTATTTTCTTTTTGCGTAATGTAGGCATACATTATTTATTAGATTGTGAATAACTAATATTATATATTTTATGGATAATATGATGATACATCATATAGTGTTGGTTGATAAACCGGGCATTTTGGATACATCATGCTTTATCCTATCTTCTCTTTTAACACACTTGTAATTCATATTTCATGTTTACTTCGGAAACATCTAGAGTCGAGTATCCAGTTTTGAAAAAAATAATGTGTGCGGCTAGTTTCGTCACAAATCGTTTATTGTGCACGATTTTCTCAATATGAATGCAAAATATGAATAAATAAGTTCATGCACCATTTGTTTCAGTTTAACTTAATTTACAATGCGTCGCTTCAATGATGGTTATGACAATGCACATGAACGAAACATGTGGAAGCTCGGTGACATGGGTTGATCCATGTTCACAATTTGTTCTTATGTTTTTGGGGAAGACATAAATAATGAGACGGTAATATATAACTTTGTGAACATTAATTGTTTGTCGTAGTAACAATTATGTCATTTGCAGGATAAAATTATGAAATCGTTGTATTTTCATATAGGTTTCTTCACATTCCATGATGATAATATTTGAATATGTGAACATTACTTCTTTTGCAAAATACTTAATATTTTATGTTGGGCTAATAGTTATGCACTTGGACTCCGTAGATACAAGTACCTTCACATCACATGGCGTGTACGCATTTCACAAGCGTCACAAAGGAAGCAAAGGGAGATGATCCTCCAACAGTTGATGGCGATACGTCAGATGGTCCTTTCGAGCCCATTCACTCAGATATCCATGAGCCACCCATAGATTATAGAACCGAATATGTTAATGGTCGTATTTGTTATGTCTGTCAACATGGATCATGTGTTGATAGTGGGGATGTTAGGTTTTTCGAGTTACATAGACTAAATAGACATCGCCAAGTAGAACACAATCTTCCCTCCATGGAACCTCGTAAGCATACGGGGAAACGATCACCTATATCTCAAGATAGAAGCAGGGCATACGTGAAAAAGAGGGAGGCGGATGTGAACTACATCCTGAGGCAATGTTTCTACTTGCAATGGGAGGAGGGTTATCGATCGAGTTTGCAAAAAAGAATGCAAATATTGATTCGAGGAGTTGAGCTGAGAAGGAAAGAGTGAGGTGGATGATGCAATGCGTGCCTATGATTCAAGTGGATATGCGAAAGGTGAGAGAGGAGCATTGGTTGAGAGTGAGAGGAAATAAAAACTCAAATATCGGAACAGAGGTAAATTTAAGATTAGTATAGTATTTTATATATTATGTTTGGTTGGAAATCAAAAACTTGATATTCTATCATGAACAGGAAGCTAGAGAAGAGGGTGGAACAAGTAGCAAAAATGTTGACCCCCTACGAATGATAACGTAAGTAATTATTGGTCTTTCGTAAGTAAAGATACAATGTAGTTTTTGTGTATTTTTGTATATACTAACTGTAGGCATGCGTAGGATTATGAAATTCCCTTGTGTCAACTCTTACGCTGACAGAGAGACACTCAATTCGTAGTGTGAAATAGAAATAGGTAAAAACAACTTAACACGCACTTGAAAAATTTAAGTTGCCTTATGTTTTTAATACTTTAATTGTCTTGATGACTCGATTGTTATAGGTGGATGTTTGTGATAAGACACCCCCTTCTCAATCAGCCTGTGGTCTCGATCTTATTGGAGAGATAGCTTCACATGAGGTAAGAGAGGGGAGATGAAAAATCTTGGAGTTGCAGCTTCTTTGCCAGTCAAGGAGAGAGAGGGTGATGAGGGGAGGCATGAGGAGAGGGACACAAACACCATTGTTGGCAGTACGAGAGAGGGTGGAAATGGACTGGTAAGTTATTGAATGTTCTCATTTGATTTTCTATATTATTTTTTGGTGAAATTAAGAAAAATTTATTAATGCAATTGAGATTTTCATTATTCTAGGATTTTCTTGATGGGGCCGAAGTCAGGTTAATGTCAGATGATATGGTTGTCATGAGAGGAGTGGTTTGTGATAGTAGCCCACACGTGAAGTGTCATGGCATCACACTCCCCAAATTTACTATCAAAGTGATTATTTCTGAGGCCATTGTTCCCACTGCTCCATTTCCCTACCCTAATACATTTGCAAACACTTTGGCAGAGTGTGTCAAAGGGTTTGCTATTTGGGATCTCAACGATATTAGACTTGACACTCCTGAAGAGGCAAGTAGTTGTAATGAATGATTTAATTTAATTATGTGTTTAATTGAGAGATTCATCTACGTTCACTTATTTACTATATGGTTGGCTTTCAGGATGATGCGGTACAGGTTGAGACAATGTGCCATACTGGATAAAGACATCAGATGCCCCACCCATTCTTGGCATCATGCCAAATTATGTTCATAGAAATGAGAAGAAACGTATTAGATTTTATGATGGAATATTGTCTGTCGCTAACACTAGGCAACGAAGGAGATGAAAACCTTTATGTATAACATTGATTGTGAGGATTCGGATTAGTATATATGTGTATATGACGATGATGTTACTTTAATGTGTTTGAGGTTTACGACTTAGTACTACATTATTGATATATTGAATATGGTTTGTGGTTATGGGTTACATAGAGTTATCCATTTACGATTTGTTTATAATGCATTAGATTGTTTTTATTCTTGTTATGTGACATTCCATTTACTGTATAAATGATGATGTTGTCACTGTGTATTTGGTTAACGTATTAATGTGACTATGGATTGTGGATTATGTTTTTTGGTATGTGGTTACATAGTTGAGTTCTTATTCCTTGTATGCTTGCTTGGGTTTGACGTGTTCAAGTAATTAATCGCAAATAATTCACAATTTTGTTTTCAAATTTTGTTTATTATGGATTACAGCTTATGGTTTATCGTTACATAGTTGCGTTCTACATCCATGTATGCGTACTTGGGTTTGATGTGGTTATGAAACTTTCATATATATTTCATCCATGATAATATTTTGTTACGTATAAGTTAAGTGCATTATTTCCTTTCTAATTATGTTTGAATGGTAATAGATAATAATCGATTTTTATAATACAGGTTTATTTAGATGGAAAGACTAAAGAAGACTGGAAAGTGCAAGGCTTCACCAGTGCAAGAACCAAATGATTATGAATCATTCGATAGTGACACTTATCCATTCAAAAAGAATGCAAAGAGCTCTACAAACAAAGATGTCGGTGCTACACAAGAAGATGAGCCTTCCCATCAGTTTGTATGGATTTAGAAATGAAACTTGTAACAAAGAAGACAAAGATATATCAAAACCAGTGTGAAATATTTGCATTGGAAAATTTATATTTTATGAAAAAAAAACAAGGAAATATTGGATGAAATAGGAGAAATTGCCTCAAGGCAGATGGAGTTGGAGCTCGAGGTTTAGGAGTTAGAACTGGAAATTAAGAATTGGGAGACAATGCGTGAAGTGGACAAAAAATTGTTCACAAATCATGTAGCCAACTTTAATACCATTCTTAAAACACACGAAGATCATAATGAAGTATGGAAGAAGATGTACATGCAGGCCAAGGTGGAAATTGAGGAAAAACAACATGCACTCCCACCCAAGACAATAATAACAAATGAATATACCAATCATAGAACTTTAATATTTCACTTACATATTTGACAAATTTTACTTATATATTAGACATATATGTATAGATATTGATTATGTGGTATGCAAAAATTAGTTATATTTGATGAATTTTGCCTTTGTAGCATAATAGATGATATGGATAGACGTACGTGGTTAAATTATGATTATTAGATGTATGTGATTTTACAATAATATGGTTGTTTTTTGGTTGATGTTATGATGTGCACATTAATTAGTATTTAGATCATGTATTTCAATTGTTATATCTGGTATGCGATGTGATGAATAAGGAAGAGTAATACACCATGTGATTAGAAGACAATTGTATATATGTGTGATGAGGTTGTTACTTTATTGTGTTTGACATTTATGATTTAGTATTTCATTCTTGTTAAATTGAATATGGTTTGTGGTTTTGTTTATAGCACATTAGATTGTTTTTATTCTTGTTATGTGACATTTCATTTATTGTATAAATAATGATGTTGTGACTGTGTATATGGTTAATGTATTAATGTGACTATGAATGTGGATTACGGTAAATGGTATATGGTTACTTTGTTGGGTTCTACTTCCGTGTACGGTATATGGTTACAATTACGTTTGAATGTTAACAAATATTAATTGGTTGTTTAAATACAAGTTTAATTAGATGACAAGAAAAAAGAAGGTTGGAAAGCGCAAGGCCTCACTAGTGCCGGAACCGAAAGACTATGCAAAATTTTATAGTCCCAGTACTAATGTGTTTGGAAAGACTATAGAGAGCCCTGCAAATGAAAATGTTGAAGTTGGACAAGAAGATGAGTCGTCCCCGTCATTTCGTATGGAAATAGAACTGAAACTTGCAATGAACAAGGCAAAGTTTTATAAAATCGAGCGTGAAAGACTTAGACTGCAATATTTAAAATTGTCAAAGATAAATAAGGAATTATTGGACCAATTACTAGATGCTTCCTCAAAGAAGATGGAGTTGGAGCTTGAGGTTCAAGAGTTGGAATTAGAAATTAAGAATTGGGAGACAACGTGTGAATCCAACAAAAAGTGTTCAAAATCAAGAAGCAAGTTTTAATTCCATTGTTAAAATTCACGAAGGTCACAAAGAATTATGGAAGAAGATGTACATCCTAGCCAAGGCGTCAACTGAGGAAAAAGTACCAGTCCCTCACATCGAAGATTGTCCAAGTGACCTTTGACATAAAATATGACTTTGTAATAAAATGACACTTTCCATGTGACCTTTGACATCAACAGGTGTTGGTTAAACGTATATTTTAGTTTTTAAAAGAGTAAATAATAATTATACCATCAAAACATAATAAAAAATTAGAAGGTTTTAAAATCTAATAACAAGATTTAAATTGGAATAAGATTTAAAAGTATTGTGAATGTTACTTCTAGTTAATGTACATATTATAGAGAATTTAAATTTCAAGTTCTCATTGAAGCATGTAATTTTCATACTGCGTATACATTACAATGGAATGATCTTAGTTTAAATGTGTGTTACCATTCATTAAGACTACAAAATTGTTTTCATTGGTTCAAGTGTAACTTCTCATCTTCTCATAGTTTTTTTGCAATGTTATATAAAGATTCAATGTAAATGTTTTGGTATAAATGTATAAATGGTTTTTCAAAGTGTTGAAAACACCGTGCATTTTTCAACATGGTGGAAAATGCACCCCACTTTCCATCGCATTGAAAAATTCAACCATTCACCACCTGACAAGTAGTTGATGTGGATTCAATGTTTACAACAAGAAGGAAAAGCACCGTGGTTGCGCCTTTTGGAGAACGTGATCGGGTTTTTCAAAGTGCTGAAAAAAATTGTGCATTTTTCAACGTGGGGAAAATGCACCCGCTTTCCATCACATTGGAAAACTTCAACCCTTCACCACCTGACAAGTAGTTTATGTGGAGTCAATGTTTACAACAAGAAGGAAAAGCACTGTGGGTTGCGCCTTTTGGAGAACGTGATCGGGTTTTCAAAGTGTTGAAAAACACCATGCATTTTTCAATGTGGTGGAAAATGCACCCCACTTTCCATCACATTGGAAAACTTCAACCCTTCACCACCTGACAAGTAGTTGATGTGGAGTCAATGTTTACAACAAGAAGGAAAAGCACCATGGGTTGCGCCTTTTGGAGAACATGATCGGGTTTTTCAAAGTGCTGAAAAACACCGTGCATTTTTCAACGTGGTGGAAAACGCACCCCACTTTCCATCGCATTGGAAAAATTCAACCCTTCACCACCTGACAAGTATTTTATGTGGAGTCAATGTTTACAACAAGAAGGAAAAGCACTTGCAGTTTGCACCTTTTGGAGAACGTGATCGGGTTTTTCAAAGTGATGAAAAACACCGTGCATTTTTCAACGTGGTGGAAAACACACCCCACTTTCCATCGCATTGGAAAAATTCAACCCTTCACCACCTGAGAAGTATTTGATGTGGAGTCAATCTTTACAACAAGTAGGAAAAGCACCACGGGTTCCGACCTTTTGGAGAACGTGATCGGGTTTTTCAAAGTGCTGAAAAACACCGTGCATTTTTCAACATGGCGGAAAATGCACCCCTTTTTCCATCGCATTGGAAAAATTCAACCCTTCACCACCTAACAAGTATTTTATGTGGATTCAATGTTTATAACAAGAAGGAAAAGCACCATGGGTTGCTCCTTTTGGAGAACGTGATCACATTTTTCAAAGTGCTTTGAAAAACACCGTGTGTTTCTCAACGTGGTGGAAAACACACCCCACTTTCCATGGCATTGTAAAAATTCAACCCTTCACCACCTTACAAGTAGTTGATGTGGAGTCAATGTTTACAACAAGAAATAAAATCACCGCAGGTTGCACCTTTTGGAGAACGTGATCACGTTTTTCAAAGTGTTGAAAAACACCGTGCATTTTTCAACGTGGCAAAAAATGCACCCCTTTTTCCATCACATTGGAAAAATTCAACCCATATCCACCTGACAAGTAGTTGATGTGGAGTCAATGTTTACAAAAAGAAGGAAAAACACCGGGTTGCACCTTTTGGAGAACGTGATCGTGTTTTTCAAAGTGCTGAAAAACACCATGCATTTTTCAACATGGCGGAAAAACCCCTTTTTCCATCGCTTTGGAAAAATTCAACCTTCTCCACCTGAAAAGTAGTTGATGTGGAGTCAATGTTTACAACAAGGAGGAAGAGCACCATGGGTTGTGCCTTTTGGAGAACGGGGTCACATTTTTCAAAGTGCTGAAAAACACCAGTGCATTTTTCAACATGGCAGAAAATGCACCCCTTTTTCCATCGCATTGGAAAAATTCAACCCATATCCACCTGACAAGTAGTTGATGTGGAGTCAATGTTTACAACAAGAAGGAAAAGCACCATGGGTTGTGCCTTTTGGAGAACGTGATCACGTTTTTCAAAGTGTTGAAAAAAACATACCGTGCATTTTTCAACGTGGCTGAAAATGTACCCCTTCTTCCATCACTTTGGAAAAATCCAACCCTTCACCACTTCACAAGTATTTGATGTGGATTCAATATTTAAAACAAGGAGGAAAAGCACCACGGGTTGCGCTTTTTGGAGAACGTGATCACGTTTTTCAAAGTGTTGAAAAACACCGTGCATTTTTCAACGTGATGAAAAACGCACCCTTTTTCCATCACATTGGAAAAATTAAACCCTTCACCACTGAAAAGTAGTTGATGTGGAGTCAATGTTTACAACAAGAAGGAAAAGCACTACGGGTTGCGCCTTTTGGAGAACGTGATCTGGTTTTTCAAAGTGTTGAAAAACACCATGTGTTTTTCAACGTGGTGGAAAATGCACCCCTTTTTCCATCGCTTTGGAAAGATTCAACCCTTCTCCACCTTACAAGTAGTTGATGTGGAGTCAATGTTTACAACAAGGAGGAAGAGCACCACGAGTTGCTCCTTTTGGAGAATGGGGTCACATTTTTCAAAGTGCTGAAAAACACCGTGTGTTTTTCAACGTGGCGGAAAATGCACCCCACTTTCCATTGCTTTGGAAAAAACTCAACCCTTCTCCACCTGACAAGTAGTTGATGTGGATTCAATGTTTACAACAAGAAGGAAGAGCACTGCGGGTTGCGCCTTTTGGAGAACGTGATCGCATTTTTCAAAGTGTTGAAAAACACCATGCATTTTTCAACATGGCAGAAAATGCATCCCTTTTTCCATCGCATTGGAAAAATTCAACCCTTCACCACCTAACAAGTATTTTATTTGGAGTCAATGTTTACAACAAGAAGGAAAAGCACCGTGGGTTGGGCCTTTTGGAGAACGTGATCACATTTTTCAAAGTGCTGAAAAACACTATGTGTTTTTCAACATGGTGGAAAACGCACCCCTTTTTCCATCGCTTTGGAAAAATTCAACCCTTCTCCACCTTAAAAGTAGTTGATGTGGAGTCAATGTTTACAACAAGGAGGAAGAGCACCACGGTTTGCTCCTTTTGGAGAACGGGGTCACATTTTTCAAAGTGTTGAAAACCACCGTGTGTTTTTCAATGTGCGGAAAACACACCCCACTTTCCATCGCTTTGGAAAAAACACAACCCTTCTCCACCTGACAAGTAGTTGATGTGGATTCAATGTTTACAACAAGAAGGAAGAGCATCGCGGGTTGCGCCTTTTGGAGAACGTGATCACATTTTTCAAAGTGTTGAAAAACACCATGTAGTTTTCAACATGGTGGAAAACGCACCCCTTTTTCCATCACATTGGAAAAATTCAACCCTTCACCACCTGAAAAGTAGTTGATGTGGAGTCAATGTTTACAACAAGAAGGAAAAACACCATGGGTTATGCCTTTTGGAGAACGTGATCACGTTTTTCAAAGTGCTGAAAAACACCATGTGTTTTTCAATGTGGCGGAAAATGCACCCCTTTTTCCATTACTTTTGAAAAATTCAACCCTTCTCCACCTAACAAGTAGTTTATGTGGATTTAGTGTTTACAACAAGGAGGAAGAGCACCACGGGTTGCTCCTTTGGAGAACGGGGTCACATTTTTCAAAGTGCTGAAAAACACAGTGCATTTTTCAACGTGGAAAACACACCCCACTTTCCATCGCTTTGGAAAAATTCAACCCTTCTCCCCTGACAAGTAGTTTATGTGGATTCAATGTTTACAACAAGGAGGAAGATCACCACGGGTTACACTTTTTGGAGAACGGGTCACGTTTTTCAAAGTGCTAAAAAATAACGTGCATTTTTCAACGTGGCGGAAAATACACCCCACTTTCCATCGCTTTGGAAAAACTCAACCCTTCTCCACCTGACAAGTAGTTGATGTGGATTCAATGTTTACAACAAGGAGGAAGAGCACCATGGGTTGCACCTTTGGGAAAATGGGGTCGCATTTTTCAAAGTGCTGAAAAACACAGTGCATTTTTCAATGTGGTGGACAACGCACCCCATTTTCCATCGCTTTGGAAAAAACTCAACACTTCTCCACCTAAAAATTAGTTAATGTGGATTAAATTTTAACAACAAGAAGGAAGAGCACCGTGGGTTACGCCTTTAAGAGAACGTGATCGAGTTTTTCAAAGTGATGAAAAACACTATGCATTTTTCAACGTGGCAGAAAATGCACCCCTTTTTCCATCGCATTGGAAAACTTCAACCCTTCACCACCTGACAAGTAGTTGATGTGGAGTCAATGTTTACAACAAGAAGTAAAAGCACCACGGGTTGCGCCTTTTGGAGAACGTGATCACGTTTTTCAAAGTGCTAAAAAATATCATGCATTTTTCAACGTGGTTGAAATCGCACCCCACTTTCCATTGCTTTAGAAAAAAATCAACCCTTCTCCACCCGACAAGTAGTTGATGTGGATTCAATGTTTACACCAAGGAGGAAGAGCACCACGGGTTGCGCCTTTGGGAGAACGGGTCATGTTTTTAAAGTGAAAAAAATCGTGCATTTTTCAACGTGGTGGAAAATGCACCCCACTTTCCATCACTTTGGAAAAAATCAACCCTTTTCCACCGACAAGTATTTGATGTGGATTCAATGTTTACAACAAGAAGGAAGAGAACCACGGGTTGCGCCTTTTTGAGAATGTGATCGGACAAGTTTTCAAAGTGCTTTCAAAAACACCATGCATTTTTCAACATGTGGAAAATGCGCCCCTTTTCCATCCATTGGAAAAATTTTTCCATCACATTGATTCAAAAATTCAACCCTTGGAGAACCACCAAAGTGAAAAGTAAGTGTTTTTCATGTGGAGTCAATGTTTACAACAAGAAGGAAAGTTTACAACAAGAAGGCACGGGTTGCGCCTTTTGGAGAACGTGATCACGTTTTTTCAAAGTGTTGAAAAAACACGCGTGTTTTTCAACGTGGTGGAAAAACGACCCCTTTTCCATCGCATTGGAAAAACTCAACCCTTCTCCACCTAACAAGTAGTTGATTTGGATTAAATGTTTATAACAAGAAGGAAGAGCACTGCATGGGTTTGCGCCTTTTGGAGAACGTGATCATGTTTTTCAAAGTGCTGAAAAACACCATGCATTTTTCAACGTGGCTGAAAACACACCCCTTTTTCATCGCATTGGAAAAATTCAACCCTTCTCCACCGACAAGTATTTTATGTGGTGTCAAATGTTTACAACAAGAAGGAAAAGCACCGTGGGTTGTGCCCTTTTGGAGAGAAATGTTTTTCAAAGTCTTTGAAAAGCACGTGCATTTCTCAACGTGTTGAAATTTTTTCAAAGTCACTTTAATTGCATTTAAAAAACACCTTTACTATTTTTTTATTTTTTCAACGTGGTGAAAAACACACCCCGCTGTGATCTTTTTCCATCGCTTTAGAAAAATTCAACCCTTATCCACTTAACAAGTAGTTGATGTGGAGTCAATATTTACAACAAGAAGGAAGATCACTTTGTGGGTTGTGCCTTTTTGGACTAAAAAACGTGATCATGTTTTTCAAAGTCTTTGAAAAACACCGTGTTTTTTCAACGTGTTGAAATCATCATTTTGCACTTTTTATATAGTCTTTGAAAAAAGGTTTAGGTTTTTTAGCACTTTAATAACAAGTAGCAATTAAACTTCGACATGATAATTTTTTATTGTTGATTACATCATTTCATCATAATTACATCAACTTTATGTTTGTTAAAATATTTTATACTATCCATATATTACGTGAGCGGTTCTACGTTGCATTAACACCACCAAGCACTTTTTTAAATACTCTAAAAATAGTCAAAGAGTAGGTCAGTTGTACACGTTCCATATTTATGTATTTTAAATATACGCAATGTACAATCTCATATACATGAATTGGCAATGTTTATAATTATAATTTAGGCCCACTCAACATGCCATACATTTACTTTTCAAAGCTCAACCTTCTCATTCTATAAGATACACCATTTGCATATCCGTTGCATCTGCAACATAATGAATTAAATATTAGACAACGTATCAAAGGATTTTTACCAAACATACAATAAATAAATTTTATGATATTAAGGACATTCAATACACACCTTGCGTAGGCGCTAAATTGTTGTAAGATAAGCGGCGATGAGGAGATGTTTCAACTTGCATTTGAACCACATGCAAAATAAATGATCAATATGTTATTCTTCGCCTCCAAAATTAAAATTTCTTGTGAATAGTTCACACTAATAGTTCAATGTTTTAATCTGCATGTTCCATTTATTTTGTTAATCTCCTCTGTGCACGATTGTCGTTGGGAAATTGGAAGCATTTGTAGTCTTCAAAGCGTGATTGTTCAAATCTTCTACAATGATATTGGCCTCTTACTCACACTTTGCGTGGTGGCATTTTTACTCACACTAAACCTTGGACGCATGCGGGTGGTGGAAATATCATTGACATCTCCTTTGAAAGAAACATCCAACATATTTGATGCTTATAGGTCTCTACTAAACCTTTGAACACATTCAAAGAATGTTTTTTTCTTTTCATCTATACTTAGTCGTGTATCGTAGACTGACTTCAAGAATTATTTGGATGTATGTTCATAAAATCTTGAAATGATTTCTATCATCAAACCACCAGCCCCTACTATTTTAGGAGTTCCCTGTGACGTATAAGACATTATAGAAAATTATTTATTTATACACTAGATTTTTCAATATCATAGTACACATGAATACACAATGCCACCTAATCATAAATATGCATGACGAACATTATCATTGGCATCGATTAATTGATTGAAGGCATTAACAACTAACCATCAACTATCAGTGAGTGTCGAGGTTGCGAGGAGGGGCCATCCCATAACATGCCATTGTTTACAGTGCTTGTCTCTGCATAGGTATTGGCTATTGTACGAGAAATGTAAAGAAATTCAACACGATGCTCTTTTTGTTACAACTTATGCTTAGAAATATATATCAATACTTGCCACATACGATGACATTAAATTACCTTCAACTTTTGTTGTTGGATATGACGAAAGAGGGGCCGTGTAAGAACGTGTCTTCATTTACTCGCTTGTCTCCCCATAAGTATTAGCTCTTTGCACGTGAAATGAAAAGAATTTCAACACGATGCTTATTTCGTTATGACTTATGCTTAGTAATCTACATAGGTAACATATGATGGCATTGAATTACCCATCACTTCTAGTTCTTGAATTACTATCAATGTTTACAACAAGAAGGAAAAGCACCATGGTTCGCCTTTTGGAGAACGTGATCGCATTTTTCAAAGTGTTGAAAAACACCATGCATTTTTCAACGTGGTGGAAAATGCACCCCTTTTTCCATCACTTTGGAAAAATTCAACCCTTCTCCACCTGAAAAGTAGTTGATGTGGAGTCAATGTTTACAACAAGAAGGAAGAGCACCATGGGTTACTCCTTTTGGAGAACGGGGTCACATTTTTAAAAGTGCTTTGAAAAACACCGTGTGTTTTTCAACGTGACAAAAATGTACCCCACTTTCCATCGCTTTGGAAAAACTCAACCCTTCTCCACCTTACAAGTAGTTGATGTGGATTCAATGTTTACAACAAGGAGGAATAACACCACGGGTTGCGATTCCTTTTTGGAGAACGGGGGTGGGGTCACGTTTTTCAAAGTGTTAAAAAAATGTCGTGTGCATTTTTCAACGTGGTGGAAAATGCACCCCACTTTCCATCACTTTAGAAAAAATTAACCCTTCTCCACACCGACAAGTAGTTGATGTGGATTCAATGTTTACAACAAGGAGGAAGAGCACCATGGGTTGCACCTTTTGAGAGAATGGGGTCGCGTTTTTAAAGTTTAAAAAAAGGTGTGCATTTTTCAGCGGGGTCATGGTGGCTAAAAACGCACCCCACTTTCCATCGCTTCTGGAAAAACTCAACCCTTCTCCACCTAATAATTATTTGATTTGGATTCAATGTTTACAACAAGAAGGAATAACACCATAGGTTACGCCTTTTTGAGAAATGATCGGGTTTTTCAAAGTTTGGAAAACACCGTGCATTTTTCAACGTGGCGGAAAACACACCCCTTTTTCCATCGCATTGGAAAAATTCAACCCTTCACCACCTAAAATTATTTGATGTGGAGTCAATGTTTACAACAAGAAGGAAAAGCACCGCGGGTTGCGCCTTTTGGAGAACGTGATCATGTTTTTCAAAGTGCTGAAAAATACTGTGTGTTTTTCAATGTGGTGGAAAATGCACCCCACTTTCCATCGCTTTTAAAAAACTCAACCCTTCTCCACCTAACAAGTAGTTGATGTGGATTTAATGTTTACAACAAGAAGGAAGAGCACACGGGTTGCGCCTTTTGGAGAACATGATTGGAGTTTTTCAAAGTCTTTGAAAAAACACCGTGCATTTTTCAACATGGCGGAAAATGCACCCTTTTTCATCGCATTGGAAAAATTCAACCCTTCACCCACATGACAAGTAGTTGATGTGGAGTCAATGTTTACAACAAGAAGGAAAATCATAGGGTTGCACCTTTTGGAGAACGGGATTATGTTTTTCAAAGTGTTGAAAAATACCATGTGCATTTTTCAACGTGGCGGAAAATGCACCCATTTTTCCATTTCTTTGGAAAAATTCAACCCTTCTCCACTTCAAGTAGTTGATGTGGAGTCAATGTCTACAACAAGAAGGAAGAGCACCACGGAGTTACACCTTTTGGAGAACGTGATCGTGTTTTTCAAAGTGCTAAAAACACCAGTGCGCTTTTTCAACGTGTTGAAATATTTTATATAGTGTTGAAAAAGGTTTATTTTTCAGCACTTTGATAGTAGCAATTAAACTTCGACATGATAATTTTTACTTTTGATTACATCATTTCATCATAATTACATCAACTTTTATGTTTGTTAAAATATTTTATACTATCCATATATTACGTGAGCGGTTCTACGTTGGCTAACACCACAAACACATTTTTAAATACTCTAAAAATAGTCAAAGAGTAGGTCAATTGTACACGTTCCATATTTATGTATTTTAAATATACGCAATGTACAATCTCATATACATGAATTGGCAATGTTTACAATTATAATTTAGGCCCACTCAAAATGTCATACATTTACTTTCCAAAGCTCAACCTTCTCATTTTCATTATGTAAGATACACCATTTGCATATCCATTGCATCTACAACACAACGAATTAAATATTAGACAATGTATCAAAGATTTTTACCAAACATATAATAAATAAATTTTATGATATTAAGGACATTCAATACACACCTTGCGTAGACACTAAATTGTTGTAAGATAAGCGGCAGTGGGGAGATGTTTCAGTTGCATTTGAACCACCTACAAAATAAATTATCAATATGTTATTCTTCGCCTCCAAAATTAAAATTTCTTATGAATAGTTCACACTAATAGTTCAATGTTTTAACTTGTATGTTCCATTTGTGTGGTTAATCTCCTCTTTGCACGATTTCCGTTAGGAAATTGGAAGCATTCGTAGTCTTTAGCGTGATTGTTCAAATCTTCTACAATGACTGGCCTCTTACTCACACTGCGGTGGCATTTTTTACTCGCACTAAACCATGGACGCATGTGGGTGGTGGAAATATCATTGACATCTCCTTTGAAAGAAACATCCAACATATTTGATGCTTCTAGGTCTCTCCTAAACCTTTGAACACATTCAAAGAATTTTTTTTTGTTCATTTGTACTTAGTCAACTTAGTCGTGTATCGAGATTGACTTCAAGAATTATTTGGATGTATGTTCCATAAAATCTGAATCACTTTCTATCATCAAACCACCAGCCCCAACAGTTTTAGGAGTTCCTGTGATGTATAAGAGATTATAAAAATTATTTATTTATACACTAGGTTTTCAATATCATAGTACACATGAATACACAATGCCACCTAAACATAAATATGCATGTGACGAACATTATCATTGGCATCGATTAATTGATTCAAGGCATTAACAACTAACCATCAAGCTGTCAATGAGTGTTGAGGTGGCGAGGGGGGCCATCCCATAACATGCCATTGTTTAAAGTGCTTGTCTTTGCATAGGTATTGGCTAATGTAAGAGAAATGAAAACAAATTCAACACGATGCTTTTTTTTGTTACAACTTATGCTTAGAAATCTATATCATTACTTGCCACATATGATGACATTAAATTACCTTCAACCTCTATTGTTGGATACGACGAAGAGAGGGCCATGTCGAAACGTGTCTTCATTTACCCCGCTTGTCTCCCCATAAGTATTGGGCTACTGCGTACGTGAAATGAAAAGAATTTCAACACGATGCTTATTTCATTACGACTTATGCTTAGCAATCTACATTGGTAACATATGATGGCATTGAATTACCTGTCACTTCTAGTGCTTGAATTACCTGTCAATGTTTATAACAAGAAGGAAAAGCACCGTGGGTTTCACCTTTTGGAGAACGTGATCACGTTTTTCAAAGTGCTGAAAAAACACCGTGCATTTTTCAATGTCTTGGAAAACACACCCCTTTTTCCATCGTTTGGAAAAATTCAACCCTTTTCCACCTAACAAGTAGTTGATGTGGAGTCAATGTTTACAACAAGGAGGAAGAGCACCACGGGTTACTCCTTTTTGAGAACGGGTCACGTTTTTCAAAGTGCTGAAAAACATTGTGCTTTTTCAACATGGCGAAAACACACCCCAATTTCCATCTCTTTGGAAAAAACTCAACCCTTCTCCACCTTATAAGTATTTGATGTGGATTCAATGTTTACAACAAGGAGGAATAGCACCACGGGTTGCACCTTTTTGAGAACGGGGTCACATTTTTCAAAGTACTGAAAAACACCATGCATTTTTCAACGTGGCAGAAAACGCACTCCACTTTTCATCGCTTTAGTAAAAAATCAACCCTTCTCCACCTGACAAGTAGTTTATGTGGATTCAATGTTTACAACAAGGAGGAAGAGCACCATAGGTTGCGCCTTTGGAGAATGGGGTCACGTTTTTAAAGTGCTAAAAAAACCGTGCATTTTTCAACATGGTGGAAAACACACCCCACTTTCCATCACTTTGGAAAAAACTCAACCCTTCTCCACTTGACAAGTAGTTGATGTGGATTCAATGTTTACAACAAGAAGTAAGAGCACCACGGGTTGCGCCTTTTTGAGAACGTGATCGGGTTTTTCAAAGTGTTGAAAAACACCGTGCATTTTTCAACGTGGCGAAAAACGCACCCCTTTTTCCATCGCATTGGAAAAATTCAACCCTTCACCACCTGACAAGTATTTTATGTGGATTCAATGTTTACAACAAGAAGGAAAAGCACCATGGGTTGCTCCTTTTGGAGAACGTGATCACATTTTTCAAAGTGTTGAAAAACACCGTGTGTTTCTCAACGTGGTGGAAAACACACCCCACTTTCCATGGCATTGTAAAAATTAAACCCTTCACCACCTTACAAGTAGTTGATGTGGAGTCAATGTTTACAACAAGAAGGAAAATCAACGTGGGTTCGCCTTTTGGAGAACGTGATCGGGTTTTTCAAAGTGTTGAAAAACACCTTGTTTTTCAACGTGGTGGCGGAACATGCACCCCTTTTTCCATCACATTGGAAAAATTCAACCCATATCCACCTGACAAGTAGTTGATGTGGAGTCAATGTTTACAATAAGAAGGAAAAACACCATGGGTTGCACCTTTTGGAGAACGTGATCGTGTTTTTCAAAGTCTTTGAAAAACACCAGTGCATTTTTCAACATGGCGGAAAACGCACCCCTTTTCCATTGCTTTGGAAGAATTCAACCCTTCTCCACCTGACAAGTAGTTGATGTGGAGTTAATGTTTACAACAAGGAGGAAGAGCACCATGGGTTGCACCTTTTGAAGAACGAGGTCTCGTTTTTAAAGTGCTTTGACAAACACCGTGCGTTTTTCAACGTGTTGAAATATTTTATATAGTGTTGAAAAAGGTTTATTTTTCAGCACTTTAATAGTAGCAATTAAACTTCGACATGATAATTTTTACTGTTGATTACATCATTTCATCATAATTACATCAACTTTCTATTTGTTAAAATATTTTATACTATCCATATATTACATGAGCATTTCTACGTTGGCTAACACCACCAAGCACTTTTTTTAAATACTCTAAAAATAGTCAAAGAGTAGGTCAGTTGTACACGTTCCATATTTATGTATTTTAAATATACACAATGTACAATCTCATATCACATGAATTGGAAATGTTTATAATTATAATTTAGGCCCACTCAACATGCCATACATTTACTTTCCAAAGCTCAACTTGCTCATTATGTAAGATACACCATTTGCATATCCGTTACATCTTCAACACAATGAATTAAATATTAGACAACGTATCAAAGGATTTTTACCAAACATAAAATAAATAAATTTTATGATATTAAGGACATTTAATACACACCTTGTGCGAGATGCTAAATTGTTGTAAGATAAGTGGTAGTGGGGAGATGTTTTAATTTGCATTTGAACCACCTACAAAATAAAGGATCAATATGTTATTCTTCGCCTCCAAAATTAAAATTTCTTATGAATAGTTCACACTAATAGTTCAATGTTTTAACCTGTATGTTCCATTTGTGTGGTTAATCTCCCTTTTCACAATTTCCATTAGGAAATTGGAAGCATTCGTAGTCTTCAGTGTGATTGTTCAAATCTTCTACAATGACTGGCCTCTTACTCACACTGCGGTGGCATTTTTTACTCACACTAAACCATGGACGCATGTGGGTGGTGGAAATCTCATTGACATCTCCTTTGAAAGAAACATCCAACATATTTGATGCTTCTAGGTCTCTCCTAAACCTTTGAACACATTCAAAGAATGTTTTTTTATGTTCATCTGTACTTACTCGTGTATCAAAGACTGACTTCAAGAATTATTTGGATGTATGTTCCATAAAATCTGAATCACTTTCTATCATAAACCACCAACCCCAACTATTTTAGGAGTTCCTGTGATGTATAAGAATTATAGAAAATTATTTATTTATACACTAGGTTTTTCAATATCATAGTACACATGAATACACAACACCACCTAATCAAAATATGCGTGATGAAAATTATTATTGGCATTGATTAATTGATTGAAAGCATTAATAACTAACCATCAACTATCAATGAGTGTCGAGGTGGCGAGGAGGGGCCATCCCATAACATGCCATTGTTTACAAGTGCTTGTCTCTGCATATGTATTGGCTACTTATACAAGAAATGAAAACAAATTCAACACGATGTTTTTTTTTGTTACAACTTATGCTTAGCAATCTATATCAAGTACTTGTAAATATGATGACATTAAATTACCTTCAACTTCTATTATTGGATACGACAAAGAGGGGCCATGTCAAAATGTGTCTTCATTTACCCCTGTTTGTCTCCCCATAAGAATTGGCTACTACATGTGAAATGAAAAGAATTTCAACACGATGTTTATTTCATTATGACTTATGCTTAAAAAGTACATAGGTAACATATGATGGCATTGAATTACATATCACTTCTAGTGCTTGAATTACTATGCCAATTTTACAACAAGAAGGAAAAGCACCATGCGAGTTCGCACTTTTGGAGAACATGATCACATTTTTCAAAGTGTTGAAAAACATCGTGCATTTTTCAACGTGATGAGAAAACACCCCTTTTTCCATCACTTTGGAAAAATTCAACCCTTCTCCACCGAAAAGTAGTTGATGTGTATTCAATGTTTACAATAAGGAGGAAGAGAACCACGGGTTACTTCCTTTTTGAGAACGGGATCACATTTTTCAAAGTGCTAAAAAATATCGTGCATTTTTCAACGTGGTGAAAAATGCACCCCACTTTCCATCGCTTTGGAAAAACTCAACCCTTCTCCACCTTACAAGTAGTTGATGTGGATTCAATGTTTACAACAAGGAGGAATAGCACCACGGGTTGCACCTTTTGGAGAATGGGGTCATGTTTTTCAAAGTGTTGAAAAACACCGTGCGTTTTTCAACGTGGCGAAAATGCACCCCACTTTCCATCGCTTTAGAAAAAAATCAACCCTTCTCCACTTGAAAAGTAGTTGATGTGGATTCAATGTTTACAACAAGGAGGAAGAGCACCACGGGTTGCGCCTTTGGGAGAACGGGTCACGTTTTTAAAGTGCTGAAAAAAACCGTGCATTTTTCAACGTGGTGGAAAACGCACCCCACTTTCCATCGCTTTGGAAAAACTCAACCCTTCTCCACCTGACAAGTAGTTTATGTGGATTCAATGTTTACAACAAGAAGTAAGAGCACCATGGGTTGCGCCTTTTTGAGAATGTGATTAGGTTTTTCAAAGTGTTGACATCGTGTTTTTCAACGTGGCGAAAATCAAACCCCTTTTTCCATCGCATTGGAAAAATTCAACCCTTCACCACCTGAAAAGTAGTTGATGTGGAGTCAATATTTACAACAAGAAGGAAAAGCACCACGGGTTACACCTTTTGGAGAACATGATCACGTTTTTCAAAGTGTTGAAAAAACACCGTGTGTTTTTCAATGTGGTGGAAAATGCACCCCACTTTCCATCGCATTGGAAAAAATCAACCCTTCTCCACCTAACAAGTATTTGATGTGGATTCAATGTTTACAAAAAGAAGGAAGAGCACCGTGGGTTGCACCTTTTGGAGAACGTGATCGGGTTTTTCAAAGTCTTTGAAAACATGTGGTTTTCAACATGGTGGAAAATGCACCCCTTTTTCCATCGCATTGGAAAAATTCAACCCTTCACCACCTAATAAGTAGTTGATGTGGATTCAATGTTTACAAAAGAAGGAAAAGCACCACAGGTTGTGCCTTTTAGAGAAAGGGGTTGCGTTTTTCAAAGTGCTGAAAAACACCGTGCATTTTTCAACGTGGTGAAAAATGCACCCCTTTTTCCATTGCTTTGGAAAAATTCAACCCTTCTCCACTTGACAAGTAGTTGATGTGGAGTCAATGTTTACAACAAGAAGGAAGATCACTGCGGGTTGTGCCTTTTGGAGAACGTGATCATGTTTTTCAAAGTGCTGAAAAACACCGTGCATTTTTCAACGTGTTGAAATATTTTATATAGTGTTGAAAAAGGTTTATTTTTCATCACTTTAATAGTAGAAATTAAACTTCGACATGATAATTTTTTACTGTTGATTACATCATTTCATCATAATTACATCAACTTTCTGTTTGTTAAAATATTTTATACTATCCATATATTACGTGAGCGGTTCTACGTTGGCTAACACCACCAAGCACTTTTTTTAAATACTCTAAAAATAGTCAAAGAGTAGGTCAGTTGTACACATTCCATATTTATGTATTTTAAATATACGCAATGTACAATCTCATATACATGAATTGGCAATGTTTACAATTATAATTTAGGCCCACTCAACATGCCATACATTTACTTTCCAAAGCTCAACCTGCTCATTCTGTAAGATACACCATTTGCATATCCGTTGCATCTGCAACACAATGAATTAAATATTAGACAACGTATCAAAGGATTTTTACCAAACATACAATAAATAAATTTTATGATATTAAGGACATTCAATACACACCTTGCGCAGATGCTAAATTGTTGTAAGATAAGTGGCAGCGGGGAGATGTTTCAGCTGCATTTGAACCACCTGCAAAATAAATGATCAATATGTTATTCTTCGCCTCCAAAATTAAAATTTCTTATGAATAGTTCACACTAATAGTTCAATGTTTTAACCTGTATGTTCCATTTGTGTGGTTAATCTCCTCTTTGCACAATTGTCGTTGGGAAATTGGAAGCATTCGTAGTCTTCAGCGTGATTGTTCAAATCTTCTATAATGACTGGCCTCTTACTCACATTGTGGTGGCATTTTTTACTCGCACTAAACCATGGACGCATGCGGTGGTGGAAATCTCATTGAAATCTCCTTTGAAAGAAACATCCAACATATTTGATGCTTCTAGGTCTCTCCTAAACCTTTGAACACATTCAAAGAATGTTTTTTTCTGTTCATCTGTACTTAGTCATGTATCAAAGATTGACTTCAAGAATTATTTGGATGTGTGTTCCATAAAATCTGAATCGCTTTCTATCATCAAACCACCAGCCCCAACTATTTTAGGAGTTCTGTGACGTATAAGACATTATAGAAAATTATTTATTTATACACTAGGTTTTTCAATATCATTGTACACATGAATACACAATGCCACCTAATCATAAATATGTGTGATGAACATTATCATTGGCATCGATTAATTGATTGAAGGCATTAACAACTAACCATCAACTTGTCAGTGAGTGTCGAGGTGGTGAGGAGGGGCCATCCCATAACATGTCATTGTTTACAAAGTGCTTGTCTCTACATTGGTATTGGCTAGCTATGTACGAGAAATAAAAACAAATTCAACACGATGATTTTTTTTTTTGTTACAACTTATGCTTAGCAATCTATATCACTACTTGCCACATACGATGACATTAAATTACCTTCAACTTCTATTGTTGGATATGACAAAGAGGGGCCATGTCGGAACGTGTCTTCATTTACCCTGCTTGTCTCCCCATAAGTATTGGCTACTGCATGTGAAATGAAAAGAATTTCAACACGATGCTTATTTCGTTATGACTTATGCTTAGCAATCTACATCAGTAACATATGATGGCATTGAATTACCTGTCACTTCTAGTGCTTGAATTACCTATCAATGTTTACAACAAGAAGGAAAAGCACCGCAGGTTGTGCCTTTTGGAGAACGTGATCACATTTTTCAAAGTGTTGAAAAACACCGTGCATTTTTCAACGTGGCAAAAAACGCACCCCTTTTTCCATCACTTTGGAAAAATTCAACCCTTCTCCAACTGAAAATTAGTTGATGTGGATTCAATGTTTATAACAAGGAGGAAGAGCACCACGGGTTACTCCTTTTTGAGAACAGGGTCACATTTTTCAAAGTGCTGAAAAACACCGTGCATTTTTCAACGTGGTGAAAAACGCACCCCACTTTCCATCGCTTTGGAAAAACTCAACCCTTCTCCACCTTACAAGTAGTTGATGTGGATTCAATGTTTACAACAAGGAGGAATAACACCATGGGTTGCGCCTTTTTGAGAACGGGGTCACGTTTTTCAAAGTGCTGAAAAACACCGTGCATTTTTCAACGTGGTGGAAAACGCACCCCACTTTCCATTGCTTTATAAAAAAATCAACCCTTCTCCACCTGACAAGTATTTGATGTGGATTCAATGTTTACAAAAGGAGGAAGAGCACCACGGGTTGCACCTTTGGGAGAATGAGGTCGCATTTTTTAAAATGCTGAAAAAAAAAGCTGTGCATTTTTCAACGTGGTGGGAAATTACACCCCACTTTCCATCACTTTGGAAAAACTCAACCCTTCTCCACCTGACAAGTATTTGATGTGGATTTAATGTTTACAACAAGAAGTAAGAGCACCACGGGTTGCGCTTTTTTGAGAATGTGATCGAGTTTTCAAAGTGCTTGAAAATATTGTGTGTTTTCAACATGATGGAAAATGCACCCCTTTTTCCATCGCATTACAAAAATTCAACCCTTCACCACCTGACAAGTAGTTTATGTGGAGTCAATGTTTACAAAAAGAAGGAAAAGCACCACGGGTTGCGCCTTTTAGAGAATGTGATCACTTTTTTAAAAGTGCTGAAAACATCGTGTGTTTTTCAATGTGGTGGAAAATGCACCCCACTTTCCATCGCTTTGGAAAAACTCAACCCTTCTCCACCTAACAAGTAGTTGATGTGGATTTAATGTTTACAACAAGAAGGAAGAGCACCACGGGTTGTGCCTTTTGGAGAACGTGATCGGTTTTTCAAAGTGCTGAAAAACACCGTGCATTTTTCAACGTGGCGGAAAATGCACCCCATTTTCCATCGCATTGGAAAAATTCAACCCTTCACCACCTGACAAGTAGTTTGATGTGGATTCAATGTTTACAACAAGAAGGAAAATCACCGCGGGTTGCGCCTTTTGGAGAACGGGTTGCACGTTTTTCAAAGTGTTGAAAAATACCGTGTGTTTTTCAACGTGGCAAAAACGCACCCCTTTTTCCATTGCTTTGGAAAAATTCAACCCTTCTCCACTTGACAAGTAGTTGATGTGGAGTCAATGTCTACAACAAGAAGGAAGAGCACCGCGGGTTGTGCCTTTTGGAGAACGTGATCGTGTTTTTCAAAGTGCTGAAAAACACCGTGTGTTTTTCAACGTGTTGAAATATTTTATATAGTGTTGAAAAAGGTTTATTTTTCAACACTTTAATAGTAGCAATTAAACTTTGACATGATAATTTTTTACTGTTGATTACATAATTTCATCATAATTACATCAACTTTCTGTTTGTTAAAATATTTTATACTATCCATATATTACGTGAGCGGTTCTACGTTGGCTAACACCACCAAGCACTTTTTTAAATACTCTAAAAATAGTCAAAGAGTAGGTCAGTTGTACACGTTCCATATTTATGTATTTTAAATATACACAATGTACAATCTCATATACATGAATTGGAAATGTTTACAATTATAATTTAGGCCCACTCAACATGTCATACATTTACTTTCCAAAGCTCAATGCTCATTATGTAAGAAACACCATTTGCATATCCGTTGCATCTCGCAACACAATGAATTAAGTATTAGACAACGTATCAAAGGATTTTTACCAAACATACAATAAATAAATTTTATGATATTAAGGACATTCAATACACACCTTGTGTAGATGCTAAATTGCTGAAAGATAAGCGGCGGTGGGGAGATGTTTCAGCTGCATTTGAACCACCTGTAAAATAAATGATCAATATGTTAGTCTTCGCCTCCACAATTAAAATTTCTTGTGAATAGTTCACACTAATAGTTCAATTTTTTAACCTATATGTTCCATTTGTGTGGTTTGTCTCCTCTTTGCACGATTTTCGTTGGGAAATTGGAAGCATTCGTGGTCTTCAGCATGATTGTTCAAATCTTCTACAATGACTCGGCCTCTTACTCACATGCTGCGGTGGTGTTTTTTTTACTCGCACTAAACCATGGATGCATGCGGGTGGTGGAAATCTCATTGACATCTCCTTTGAAAGAAACATCCAACATATTTGATGCTTCTAGGTCTCTCCTAAACCTTTGAACACATTCAAAGAATGTTTTTTTTCTGTTCATCTGTACTTAGTTATGTATCAGAGACTAACTTCAAGAATTATTTGGATGTGTGTTCCATAAAATATGAATTTCTTTCTATCATCAAACCACCAGCCCCAAACTGTTTTAGGAGTTCTGTGACGTATAAGACATTATAGATAATTATTTATTTATACACTAGGTTTTTCAATATCATAGTACACATGAATACACAATGCCACCTAATCATAAATATGCGTGATGAACATTATCATTGGCATCGATTAATTGATTGAAGGCATTAACAACTAACCATCAACTGTCAGTGAGTGTCGAGGTGGTGAGGAGGGGCCATCCCATAACATCCCATCGTTTACTGATGCTTGTCTCTACATAGGTATTGGCTATTGTACGAGAAATGAAAACAAATTCAACACAATGCTTTTTTTGTTACAACTTATGCTTAGTGATCTATATCAATACTTTCCACATACGATGACATTAAATTACCTTCAACTTCTATTGTTGGATACGACGAAGAGGGGCCATGTCGAACGTGTCTTCATTTACCCCGCTTTTCTCCCCATAAGTATTGGCTACATACACGTGAAATGAAAAGAATTTCAACACGATGTTTATTTCATTACGACTTATGCTTAGCAATCTACATCGATAACATATGATGGCATTGAATTACCATGTCACTTCTTGTGCTTGATATGATGACATCGACACATATTGCTTACAAAAATTCAACGCCTTCAACACGTGCTTACATGTGTTTCCTCTGATAGCCCAAGCACATTCATATACGTCCAAGGCTTCGAATTGCCTTACCAAATACCATGTGCTTCTAATTATTTGGCTCCTCACCCATAATTGATTACAATTAGGCGTAATTGCAATGCAACATTTATCGGGAATACTCTTTGCTCTCTCAACCATTATCAATAGATGTCTTTATTTTTTGAAATTGGTCAAGAAGCGAGATTTTTGCAACTTCCTCTTGTGTTTGTAAAATGGCTCCACCTTGTACACAAGTGTGTAGAACAAATAGTCCATTCGTAAGTATATTTCTTTTCCTATCACACAAGTATCTAGTCTTCAAAAAACAATGGTAGGACTCAATGGATGCATTTGTTTCTTGATTTGCATGGGAGAAGTTTCTAAAAATTGCCCACATAGCTATCAAGCGACATAGATTGAAAATCAGTGACATTATAAACCAAGAATTATAATTGATGATAATTAATAAGGAAACACACAAAGGATAGCACTCACCAACACGTTCTTTGCTCTCACACCATGTATTCCTGAAGTACTCAAGGAACTTAGTTTCCTCTTTGAATTCATTAAATAAGTCTTGAATGATTTGAAATGTGTGCTCGTGATGCATTTCAGAACCATACATGATGGTACCTAGTCTCTCAAAAATCTTCCACCTAGACTCCTTGCTACAATACATGTGCACGTTTTTCAACCATGCCCTGCGCACGTGCCATAGGCATAACACTACATGACAACCAAAAACACACCTGATGGCTTGGATTTCATCCGACATATCATCTCGTGATCAACGCATTAATCTACTAATCGACACGAAGGTGATTTCCTCATTTTTGGACTTCATCGCCAACCACCCATAAATGTCTAGGAATTTTATTCTTGAAGAAATGAATTTTATATCTAGGTTTTCATTAAAACAAGAAAGAAATGAGGATATAACATCCATAAGCATATACTGCGTCCCACATTATCCCAATTAATCGATTGAAGGCATTAACCAAAACATGACCAAACACATATAAAAACAAACATGCATTTTTAAGATGTATAAATAAGGTGCGAGGAGGGGCATCCATAATTTACCTAATTTTTAAATTTTTATAGTATTTTTTAATTATTTATTTACTAATGATTTTAAAAATATGGACATCAAATGTTTTTGACCTTAACATGGGGTTTAATATAAGAGAAAGGGAATAGCATTAATGATACATAAATTACACATCATTTCAAAATTCATTCTAATTACTTACGCCATATATTTTTGGTATCAAACGTTGAGTCCATGGAGATTATGGAATTGTGTGAATGTTGAACCATTCTCTCACACATCCATGGTGTTTGCAACCCCATAATGAATGGAACGGTGGTTCCATTTGGGCGTTGATAGTAGAAAAATATGTCTCTTTTCTCCACATGCCATAAGTTCACGCTCATGGCATCATCGACATGCTTTTGAGACCTTCTGCAAAGAATTTTTTTCCACGCGTTCACCACATCCTTTCTTGTCATGTATTCGTCCCTCTTGCTCGATATACCCACGTTGGATGGATCCTCTTTATATTTATCGTACATCATGTCCACGGTGACTCCCATTAACAAAAGACTCTTGATATAAGATTTGCATTCATTTGATAAGTACGGGGCAACATTTAGACGAGGATCATTAATGGTATTTTTGTTCCTCCCATGACAACACTCACCATTTACATCCCAATGAAAAGGATGGTTGTATAATATTATGGCCTTGTAGGTCTCCCATAAAAACCTTCACATTGAAATGACATGCAACCCCTTTTTATTATACACCTACTCACTTTTGTCACTTATTCTTGACTTATTTCTATTGTTGAAAATCTGGACCATACGAACACCAATAACTACATTACAAATGGTAACATCAAATGCTATACAAATGTTTACGAAAATAACGTAAAAAAATAATTTGTTATTTAATTTCCAAACCTAGAATATAACTTGGTTGTATGCGGTTTTGGATTTTCTATATTTGTTGACTTGTGATTTGTGCGGGTGAAGGTAGTCTCAAAACTTTCATTAGAACCTTCCCTTTTACAAATGCATGTAGTCTTGAAAATTAGTGACATTATAAATGTCAACATTATAAGCTCATCCCCTATTGGTGTCCATTCTAGGTCATCATATTAAAACGACTCTTTTCCTCATGCCATGTAATCTCTTAGACAGGAAGATCAATCATGCTCTGTCATTTGGGCCTCCTTCCCATCCTAAAAATTATTACATGTAGTTTTGCATCATTAATGAAATAATTATTTCATACTTACCAAAATAAATTTTGACTTGTGATTCATCATCATCAAAATGAATACCATCTTAAAACATTGGAAGCGTTCGGATTTTTTCTAATTCAAAAGCCACATGTATAAAAGACAATATTGAAATGCAAGGAAAACAACAATTTATAGGATGGCTACTACTTCAGTGCCAAGCATGTTGTCATGATTTCCCCAAGGGTAAATTTCGATAACATTCATCAAAAGAAGGTGAAAGGCAAATAGGTCAATCCGCCAAAAATCATGAAAATGCTTCAAGTCCTAGTCCTAAAGAAATGGGACATCTCGGGACAAAAATGCGCGGTTCGGGTGAAAAGCCTTCTTGCTCCAAAAAGCAAAAATGGGACATTGGTACGCGGCGGAAAATCCGACATCAAATGGTAAAGGAGAAAAATTGGCTAACTTGCCAAAGGGTAGCATTCGGGACAGATGGAACAAATGGACGCGAAATACCGAACGGCCAATCATTTAAAAGAGTCAAATTCTTATGCAAAGTGGGACAAGCGGGCAAAAATGCTCGAGTCCATGGAGATTATGGAAATGAGTGAGAGGGTTGAAACAGTCAAAAGGGACATCACGGGACAAATTTGAAATGCCCATAATGAAATGAGTCTAAAGGGTCCAAAATCAAATGGGACGTTGGGACAAATGTAGAAAAATACGCTCTTTTCTCCGATCAGCCGAGGACCATAAGTTCACGTGTCCTCATGGTCAGGTCGCATGCTTTTGAGATTCAAAGGGCGAATTTTGAGCACCGCCACCACAAATAGGATCGTGCCACGTGTTCCATTTAAGGGCCCTCGAGGAAAATTGAAGGGGAGCCCGCCACGTTGGATGAGAATTCTTTATATTTAGCATGCCACGTGGCGTCCAAGTGGCGGTCACGGTGAAAATATTTTAAAATCCGTTTTTGCCTGTGCATTCACGGTGTCCTAAATATTGAGATCGACATATCTTTGGGAGCTCGGATTTGCACGTTTTGATATCTACGGAAAGCTGCTGAAATTAATGGTACACGTTTCCGGGGTCAATCTTGCATTTACATGTAAAAGGATGGAGTAAAATTGAGAAAACTCCTCTCCCGAATTAAAAACCTTCACATTGATGACATTGTGCAACCACTTTAATACGCTACTCACTTTATCACTTAGGCAAATTGAACTTATTTACGCTATGTTTGCGGAATACAAACAACCTAGAGGTGGTTGGGGAAGATTTAACATCTCTATTTGATCTCCCTTTCTTCCTATAAATTGTAAGGAGGGGTTTCTTTCTAATGTTGGACATTTGTTTTCAACCTAGAATTCTCTCCCTGGTTCATAAGAAGATTTTGGATTTTCTACCTCCCATATGTTAACTTGTGTTTTTGCCTTTGAAGGTAGTCTCAAAACTTTATTGAATCGATCCTTGAAATATATGTGTCTTCGTAGTTGCTTCTAGACCCTCTTACATATTTATGATGTCATTCTTGATCTTTCATTGCATTTTTTGGTATCATTGCATGGTCATTGTGTTATATCTACATGGACTGTTTATGTTGCACGGGAAGATCGATTATGTTCTTCATTCCTGGGCCTCCCTCCCATCCTAAAAATTATTACATGTAGCATTTATCTCTCGTCTAATGGTAGTTAGGTTATTTTTACCAACCTCTGTTTTATTGGTGATTGCATCATCATCAGGAATGAACTGACCTTTCCATCACTCTTAAAACTTGGAGCAAAGGATTTTTGTCTATTCAAAATCACGTGTATGGATAATATTGAAACCTAGAAATCATCAAAATAGGATCGCTTTGTGATTTTGCATCACAAGCATATCATAATATGGTCATCTATAATGTGACAAAGAATGTGACATAATAAATATAATGAGACAAATCTTGTCACAAAATTAATATAATGTCAAATACACTTATTCAATGTGGATCAAAACTTCCATACAAAATATTATAATTAACCTTATAAATATAATTCACATCATTTAATAATATATTTTATGGTGTTTACTTTATTTATTAAATAATTTTTTTCTAAAACGATGTATATAGAATAGAAATTATTACATTTAGCTAAAAACAATAAAAACTATTGAAAAAGGAACATGTTTATCTAAAACAGAAGTTACAATTAAAAAAACATGAAAATATTAAAATATTAAATAATATATATATATATATATATATATATATATATATTAATGCCAAACCACAATAATTAAACAACAATAAAATAATAATCATCGCAACACACACATATCCTTCTTTTTGAAAAAAAAATGAACTTTCAAACTAAAATGGAGGAGTATAGATGTTTCAAAATTTTCACACTTTTATTTGAATTTTAGAAATGGTGCAAAAATTTGAAGCATAATAAAAATTATTTGCTATACATTATGAACTAGTATTCATTGGCATACTTGAACTATCTATAATATACATATTAAATTGTTAATAAATTGAACTTTTATGCGAACACCCTTCATCTTCGGTTTACGTGGAAGCTCGTATTTATGTATGTCTTTATTTTACAAACAAGATCAAGAGAAACTAGGCTCTGGTATTCATATTCACTACACAAAAGAGTAACTACTACTACACAAAAGAAGCATAAAATTAACGTTGGTATGATACATGAAAAATCAAATATACATCATCCACTATGATAAAATAATCACAACATTAGAAATCTAATATCCATGAAAAATTCAAGTATCGATAAATGCCAGCGGCTATCTCGTAGTCATTTTTACACCCACCAAAGAACAAGAAAATCTCATGCACGCGACTATCACCGGCGGGCTGGGTGCTCACTGAGGCACGCGCGGGTGCCGAGTCTTCTCCTTTATGTGAGTTTAGTGGGAAACATCATCTACAATCAGACTCTAAAAAGAGTGAGTAGAAAATAAAACATGCAATGATCTTATAGCTCAGAACGGCTTCTAGATCAATGCAGTCATCCCAGACATAAAGGCGCTTAACAGATCAAAGGACTTGCATTAAAGTAGAAAGGAAAACGTATCAGATTTATAGTCATTCCATAATCATACATGAAATAGAATAGTTAAAGAGAATTGTCTGCATCAGAATTATTAAAGCTTAAATTCAATTAACTCAAATACCTCATTACATTCAGTACATTCATAACAGATCCTCATAGTATGGAAAACTGAAGTCATGCATCATACTGGACTCATATCAAAAAGAAATTTCCAACCCAACAGATTCCTTAATACATTTCCTTCCTATGATTTATCTACCCAACCCAATAGAGTCCTTTGTAGCATTTCTGCAAAGTTCGGCTCTATTGCTTACTGGATCGCGCTCAACTCAACTATGGGTGCTTGTATTTATAGGCATCCTAAAGTGTCAACTCATCCTTCTACGGCCTCAGATCGGGTGCCAAGTGTCTAAACGTGGTCCTCCATGGGCACATGCTTCTCCAAGCATGAGCTCTCCATTCTTTGTCATGATGACCTTCTAGAATCTTCCATCGTAGGGTATATTCCTTCCCATGCCATCCTGTCGCCAAGCTGGCACCTTATCCACTCGGGTCACGCTTTTCTCGTGTCCTTCCTGATAAGCCGAAAATGGCTAAGTCTGAAACCTTTCTCTGGGTGCGCATCGTGGGTTCTACTAAAACCCTCCCCTACGCACCTAGTTCTTGCGTGCCTACGTGCCTTCTAGGACTTAGTCAATATTTCAGGGGCCCAACATCACCCCACACTTTACCTGTTCTCCGCCCTCGGAAACTTCTTCAAAGAATAAAGAATTACAAATGGACCCAGTGTCTTGGGAAAAGAATAAGGAATAAAGAATAGGAAGTGAAAGAATGTTGTCACTGTTGCACCAAGGAGGGAAAATCTCTCTGCAAGTCGGCCTCCAACTTGTTCCACCATCAACTTCATCTTGTGCTCTTAGGAAGAGGTCACCGACTATGGCACTTACCTCATCAAAGCCATCTCATTCCCTTGGTTGGCCAAGGTGTCAACAATATTCTCCAACTCTTTGCCCACGTCCTCTAGTGCATCCATTCTCCTTGTAATCTATGGGTATAATTCTTTTAGCCAGTTTTTAATTGAACCTCGTAAGGTCTCAATAGCTTATGACTTTTTCTCCACCTCGGCTAGGATCCTCTCCCGCTCTGCTCTGTTCCCCTTGTTTTTCTCCTAGAACTCTTAAGTTCGGCCTCATAATCGGTGACTAGTGCGTAGTTGCTTTACTTTATCTTTATGCTTGGTTGTCATATGCGGCCTCAAGCACTTGGGCAACAATCTTTACATCGGAAAGTACCTTAGTGTACTCAGCAATGATTGCTACAAATTTCAATTTATCCTCCCTCTCTAGGCATGCTGCTACTTCTTCCATAGATTCCAAGGCCAGCGGTCACCTCTCCATGGTAAGGATGCACGTCAAGTCTTCAAGGCACTCCAAGGTAGATTTATACCTCATGTGGGTGGTGTTAGGTCTGGATGCTTCAAAATAATGGCATCTGTGATAGACTCTATTTTTATTTACTTCATGCACCTTTGCCTTCTCATCCCTCAACTCGCGCTTTAGTTGGGCGCTGATCAGCTCTTCCATTTTCAGGTCCTTGGTCTTCTTGGCCAGCTCTTCCTCTTTCTTTTCCAGCTCTGCTTCCAGATATTTTCCCTGTCATTCCTTGTAAAGAGCCGGCTTCAACCTCAACTGAGACCTTGTTGAGCGCATTGCATAATTGTTCGTCTGAGAGTTGTTGGGCATTCACCAAGGGGTTGTCTCCTTTTGATTCTGGCAATGTTATTATTACCCCTTGGCTTACCTCGAACTCTAGCTCATCTATGTGGGACTCAAATGCCCATGAGAGAATCTTCCTTGTCAGGGGTAGGAACCCTCTGCATCAAAGGACTGCATAGCTAGGAGCTGCTCTGTTGGAACCGTGTTTTGGAACCACGTGCGCACAACACCTTCTTGGGGTCATCCAAATAACCCATTACGCCCTTGGCTCTCTGTGTGCCTTCCTCCAGTGCATGTGCCCTTAGGAATAGTTACCATTAAACTCGGGCCTCCAGTGTTGCCGTGGTCCTTTCCCGCGCTTTCCTCTTTTCCTTCATGAAAAACTAGATCAGCATTGTGCTCCAACTCCTCAACCACCAAGGTCTCAATCATCTTCTCTACCTCTTCCTCCCACGGCCTTGTTTACTTCTTCCTTCGTGAGGCTTGGAGTCCTCTGATTTTTCATGTTAACCTCCTCACTTTCTTCCCCATCCTGGACGCGCTCCTCCTCCTTGCTGCCCTTTCTTCATGTAAAGTGGAACTCATTATTTTCTTCTTCGTCACCCTCCTCCGAGTCATGTATACTAAAAATAGTTTGTTTCGGGCCTCCCTCAGCTTCATCTTCCTCATCGTCATCCTTTTCACCTTCGTAGGCACTCAGACTGGATGCGTCTTCCGATCCCAAATCTCTCGCCATCTTCTGCTTCTTCCCAAATGGGGATTCCGGTGTAGGTGACTCTGTCCTTTCTTCATCTGATGACTCTTCCTTCTCTACTAGGCTTCTCTGGCTCTAGAGTCTTTTCTTTGACTATAGCCTTCCTTTTGCGTGAATAGGTACTTGTCCTGGCACTTGTCCCAAGTGCGTTGACTTCTTGTGTATCTTGAGCACTTTGTACCTTCTTCTGCATCTCTTCTTTCTCCTTCTGCTGGGCGCGGGCCTCTTCTACTACTGATAGGTCTTCAGGTATAGATACCTCACCTTCAAGATAAACGCCCTTCTCAAACTTGGGCCTTATGCGAAGGTATACTCGCACCGCGGACCCTCCTGCAATGGGCAGCATTAGGGGTCTCATCATTTGGACCTCATGTGACACGTACTTCTCAACGTACACGTGCTTGTTGGGGTAGACCAACCCTTTACGTAATTCTCTGTGGTTCCGATCTATATTTGCAAGATCCAAATCAAACTTCTTGGACTCCTTGAATCTATTAACTCCCACCTGGAAGTATTGAGCTGTGAAGGAAAGGGGAGCTTACACCACGGGCTCATGGTTCCATCGGTCAACTTGAACCTCCCTATGCAAAAATGTTGGTACATCG
The DNA here is from genome assembly GCA_018340775.1 of Taxus wallichiana var. yunnanensis. Taxonomy (NCBI): domain Eukaryota; kingdom Viridiplantae; phylum Streptophyta; class Pinopsida; order Cupressales; family Taxaceae; genus Taxus; species Taxus wallichiana. The sequence goes on along the minus strand of CM031240.1, from coordinate 922,409,105 downwards.
CAAACTCAGCCTCTCCTATTGCTATATGCGCTAGCAGTTGCTCTGGTATTCTCCATTCTACCCCGAACGCATTCCTCAGGCGTGAATACCATTTCTCAAGGCGCGCCTTATGCACGGGCATCATGCTATCACAAGTATATTTCTCAAACCTCTTCGCGGGCGAAGGGTATTCTGTTGGGTATTCCCACATGAACTTATCTATTGCATCAGGTACCCCAATCTCTGAAAACACAATGGTTAACAGGACATTACCAAAGAGGATTTTATCTCCCTCTTGAGCGCTGCTTATGATTTCATCCGTAATGAACGCGTAGATAGATTATAGATGGTGCCTTTGCTATTCTTCTACAGACATTTAACTAGGATTTGTTAACCTATGTCCATATCTCTCTTGCGTTGAGCTTTGTTACCAAGCGTGCATGGCCATCCTCATCACCGGGTCTTCGATATCCATGATATCAAAGTATCTTGACCCCTTTTTGTATGCATAAGCGGTAACCATCTCCTTGATCACATCCTTGTCGCACATGTCATCCTCTATGCTTTCTCCTTCACATATGAGGCCTGTGAATCTTGAAATCAGCTGAGGGGTTATGCGCATCTTTCTCCCCATGAAGTGAAAATGGTCTTCATGCATGCACATGACATCAACCACTGATATAGGTGCTCAGGCTTCCCAAAGTAGGGAAACTCATAGAGTTGTAATAACCCCACCCTCTCCAATTTCACTTTAACTTCGTCGATGTAAATGAGCATACCCTCAGGCATCTTTTTTTTCGTTGGGTGCACTAAGTCCAACGCCATTTCCTTTTCAGTTACATTTGTTCCATGATTATAATCACTCACCATCATTTGTCTAAGGTGGGACTCCCATTCTTTCCCAAGCAAGACCCCATCTGGGTACTACATTTCTGCGTACCACTCTTCATTTGTGCTTGCGGTAGTTTCAAGTTGTTTTCCCTTGCCCTTGCCCTTGCCCTTTCCCTTCTTTGGTGTTCCAACTGGTTTCTTGGTTGGCTTTGTATAAGTCATCACTTCAAATTTTTTAGCTCTGCTACCCTTTCTAAGTTCAGACTTCCAACTACGTGAAGAAATTCTTTTTCAACCCGTGCCCTAGGTTGCAAACCCTAACTGGAATATCTTTCCACAAGACGACATGCTTCTTCACAACTCTTCCCACCCCGTGTATCACTTCCCTTTTGGTTTGCAAATCAAACTAGTCACTCACACTCAAATTCTTGCAATTTTTCTTCACACGGATGAACTCTTGAAACCCTAATTCGTAAAATCTTTTCTCTTCGTAGTCGCAAAGTAAATAATGAAGTGTCCACCCCTCTATTTATATATTTTTCCTCTTTTTAGCAATAAATGCCACTTCACCTACCAACGTACTTTCACATTAATTGTGGTTTTTCAACAAAACCCGACTTGTGCCCCTACCTCACGCGCCTAATCCCCGCATGGACAATTCTCCAACCTTCTGGCATGCCGCAACTAATCTATCTTGACAGGAGACTCTTACACGCGCATCACCAGCTGAAGGCACTTCTTCCATCCTCAAGATTTTTGTTCTCGCCTACCTCGTGTTGTTTTTGTGCTTCTTTCTCCTTTGTACGTGGATCCAAATTGTGGGCTTTTCTTGACACCAACCATCATTTTTCTCTTTATCTTCATTTTTACAGGGCCATTCAATCGGGCTTCACCAGGAAATCCTTCCTTGCACTTTCCTTGTGCTTTCCTTCACATTACTCCACCCCACACTAAAATGATGTGCGGTCCTCGCACATTCACAACCTTCAAAAAGTAACGAGGTTACCGGTGCCCAAGGCACAAAACAAAACAACAACGCGAAAGGGAAACACAAAAGAAGAAAGCACTTAAAGGAAATTCTAAACTAACTGGCAATACTACCTTATTTACAAACACCAAGAAGACTTATTTATAGTAGGGCTTCAGCCTACTGCCATTGAAGTGTCCAAGAAATTTCGTCCCATCAGCACTTGAATGGCACGCGCTTGAATCAAGGATGTACAAAATGATAAAGGGACCCAACCAATGGACCTTCAACTTCCCAGGATGGCGCAGAAACTTTGAATCATACAGTAATACCATCTACCCAACCTCAAACTTTTTGTTTTTAATGTGGCGATCATGCCATGCCTTTTATTTTTCCTTTTTAGATGTCTGGCTCCACCTGGCTAATGATCATCTTTCATCCAATTTCATTAACTCATCCATTCTTTCTTTTAGTGCTTTCTCATCGTCCAAACCTCCTACGCGTGATATACGCAGTGATGGTAACATGAATTCTACTATTGGTAGGATAGCCTCGCGCCAAACACCAATTAAAATGGTGTGGCCTTATTCAACCTTTTGTAGGTTGTCCTATATGCCCAAAGCACGGTTGGAACCTTGTCATCCCAATCCTTCCTGCCAACATCACAGATCTTAGTCAACGTGTGACTAAGTATTTTATTAAATGCCTCAAACAGTTCCATTTGCTTGAGGGTGATAAGGGGTAGTTTTGTGATGGGCCACCATGAATTTTGATAATAGAATCCTGACCATTTCATTTAGAAAGTGTGTACCTCTATCACTTGTCAGGCTCAACGGGCATCCATACCTCGTTGATTATGTTCTCCCACAAAAACCTAGCAGCCGTAGCTACGGTACAATCCTTAGTGGGCACTGCCTCTACCCACCTTGTCAGATAATTAGTACAAGTGATGATATACCTTGAACCAGTCCTTCTTCGTGTTGCTGGTGAGATTGGTCCTACAAATTTCGATCGCCCACTTCTTGAAGGGTTTCGCGTTGGCTATTGGTCACAAGGGCATCTCATCCTTTTCCCGGGTTTTCCAAGGTGCTGGAAATGGTCATAGGCCTTGCAAAACTCAATGCAATCTTGGTAAATGGTCTTCCACCAAAGCCCTATGATTAGAATCTTCCACGCGGTTACATTTCCCGCATAGTGTCCTCCAAGCAATCCCACCATGCGCCTCTTCTATTATAGCAATGTGCTCATGCTCCAACATGCATCGGCGTAGAACCTCATCACGGCCCATCTTGTACAGATCTCCATTTATCAACATGTAGGGCATAGTGCGGATGGCCAACTTCTTCTTGTCCAGGCCTTCATTCCTCCGGTGCCACGCCTTCCTTGAGAAAAACTGCAATGTCTTCTAACTCGAGGGTGCGTGCCTCAACCTAAATAGTTGCGCGTCTGGCATAGTATCTTCGATGATCTGTGCATCCTCCCCTAAATCAATTCTAGATAAATGATCAGGTCCACAATTACTCTTCCCAGGCTTCACAACCACTGTGAACTCAAACTCTTGAAATAACAGCACCCACCGACATATGCACCCTTGTAAAAGGCCTTGTTTACTAAGTACTTCAGTGCCATATGGTCGGTGTAGAATATAAAGGGATTCGCCAGAAGATATTTCTGAACTTGTGAAATGCGTAGATCATTGACAAAGCCTCGCGCTCAGTTGTAGTATAATTCTGCTATGTTGGTGTCAACTTCCTACTTGCAAAACACAAAGGATGATCAACAATCCCCTCACCAGGTTGTGCAAGTACTACTCCAATTGATGTCCCAGAGGCATCCACATGAACATGGAATGGCTTATCCCAGGAAGGAAACCGTAGAATAGGCGTGGTGACAAGCCTATCCTTTAAAGTGTCAAATTCCTTCTATTGTGCCTCTCCCCAATGGAAGGCACTTTTATGTCTAAGTAATTCTTCTAACGGCGTGACGATCTTGGCATATCCCTTGATGAATTTCTGTAATACCCCATATGCCCAAGAAATCTATGCATGACACGCTGGCTAGTAGGCTCTACCAATCCCACAATAACTGTAACCTTGGCAGGGTCTACTAACAAGCCCTCTTTACATATGATGTGTCCCAATAGTGTCCCAAAGGGGGTAGCAAATACACATTTCTTAATGTTGAGAGATATCCTCAACTGCCGACACCTCTCAAACATCAACCTTAGATTATCACAATGGTCCTTGACCAGCCCATAAACCATCCAATCATCTAGATAAACCTGAAGGAACTTGTGGATGAAGTCCTGGAATGCCTGAACCACTATGCATGAGAAAACAAACAGTGCGCATTCTTCAGTCCAAAAGGCATGACCGTGTATGTAAAACTTCCCCATTCAGTGGCGAAAGTTGTCTTCTCCTGGTCTTCCTTTGCAATCCGGACTTGGTGGTACCCCGAAAATCCATCCAGTAAAGGAATAGATTTCACGCCCAGCTACTCCCTCCAGAATTTCTTCAGTGAAGGGGGTGGGAAAAGGATCAATGACACAAACCGTGTTCAATTCCCTATAATCCACGTAGATCCTTATCCTCCCATCCTTCTTGATACTAATCACCATTGGACTTATCCATTCCGATTCTTCCACAGCCTCAATGATACCAGATGCTATCATTTTGTCTATCTCTTCCTTTACCTTCACGCGCAAATTTGGATTCATCAAAAGGGTCTCTTCTAACGGGCGTGCACCGTCCTTAAGTTTTATCTTCATCTCCCCAAGGAATGGTGGATGCCTTTAAGCTCATGGTACCCGCGTGGGAATAAATCCTCGAACTCGTGCAAAAGATCAATGATCTTAGAGACTTATTTTTCCGACCAGTAGTCTCCAATGATGGCCTCCTTAGGCTCTTCCTCCGAGCCGATGTTAACCTTCTTTGTCTTCAAAGGTTCATGGTATGTGTGTGCCTGATCATCAACACTATCTCGCTACTTTACGTGTCCCCACAAAATGGTTAACATCCAGGCCTTCTGCCTCTTCCCCATCAATTACATATACCAGCTTTCCCTTTTCCTTTTCAGACATGCACTCAAGCTGAATTTCTTCTACCTCCTCTTCTTCAAAGTCCACCCCCAAATCAGGTTCACCAAGCAAGTCCAACAACCTATCTTCTTCGCCATGGCACTATCCCCCATGGTAAGGCACTTGACAATCTACAACGCCTTGTCTACTATTGGCTTTGTACTTGATACTCAAATGTTTGAAGAAGATCAGCCACTAACTCTTTCCAATTACAAGTCTAGTGGCGTGTCTCAGAGTGTATGTACCAGGCGCGCGCACAACCCTACAATGTAGAATATAGTTTGTGCACCCACAAGGATGGTGGTAAAGCTTCCATGCCTTCTCTCTAGGTCTTCTCACACTCCTGAATATGGAAAGAGGTGGATTCCTTGCCATGATAGTCCTTGATGATAGTGGGGCGTTGATTTTAGAGAACTGGACAGAGAGGGAAATTCTCACCTCACGCCATTCCAAGAGGTTCTCGCTATGTGTAGCCCACCACCTTGTTGTTGTGCCAAGCAAGACATAACTCAACATCCCTCGTCGCTCATCCTTGCTTCTTCCACTGAGCTTCCATCTCCGTAAAAATATCTCAGGGTGGGCATCTCCGGAATACTTAGCAATCTTCTTCCCACCCAGGTGCCGGACTATGCGTGCCTTTGTTACCTTAGTTACTGATCCTCTCAAATGCCTCTCGACCAACTCATAGGTCCCGTGCACCCAATTATCACATGTTATACTGGTGGTATCACTTATGGACTGAGCATCCTCAAACCAGATAACTCCCTCTATAGGGTGAATGATCTTGGATCCCTGATTGAGTGCACATATATTCTATCAAGGACCTCTTCTCCTAGGGGTTCAGTATAGGGTGTTGATTTTCCATCAGCCAGGGGTATAATGACCCGCTCCTCCTTATTTTCAAAGCTTATGTACCCCTTGTTAAACCGAAGGTCTGCATTGTTTTTATAGCACCACGGGCACCCAAGTAGTGCTGGGAAATTGTCTGCCTCGGCGAGCGCCAAGACTTCAAAGTCCCCAGTAAACTTGGCCCCCTGAATTGTGATAGCTACATCTTTCAAGACACCAATGGGCATTGCCTTCATTTTGTTAGCCATATACAACACATTCAAAGATGGCTATAATGTAATACAGGTCTTCCCATTTGATGCCAAGCATCTAAGGTGAGAACATTGACTTCCACGCCTGTGTCAATGAGGATGTTACTAAGCAGCCATCCATCCACTACTGCATTCAACGTGATTTCTTTATCATAATCAAGGCTGTGAGGGGGAAGGTTTGCATGCAAGACCTGCTCTCGCGCTATTCTTCGGCGTGTGGTACCTTCTCCCGTCAACCATTATCCTAGCAAGGGAATAATATTCTCTTGCCTTAACATCTTACATACCTCCTTGACTTCATCCAGGTCATTCTTTGGTGCTTTGATAGTCCTTCTTTGTTCCTCCCTCCTGGACTGACTCCTTCAGACACTGGATTTCCCCTTGCAAACTCGAATAACATCCATAGTTTCCTAATACACCTCCTTCTAAAGAGTAGGGTCAGGTACTTTCCATGTACCACCTCTTCTCTTGTAACCAGAGTCCTTTGCCTGGAATTTATTTTGCGCGCGTAGCCTCTGCTCTTGTTGTCACCATAACAGGCTCCAAATCTGCATCACGTGTCATATGTGGCATCCATTGTGTATCAGCCTTCTTTATACTCACCATGGCAGCACCCTTATCTTTCTAGTGCCTTTGATTCATGTGCTCAAACAACTCAGGGAACTCCTCATACTTGTGTTTTTCCCACACCATGAGCACTGCAGCAGATCCGGACATTCGCACTTATAGTGGTCCGTAGACCCACAATTGAAACAGGTTCCATGCGGGAACTCACTCCTTCCTCCACAGTTACCATGACCACGAAATCCTCCATGAAATCCCCTTCCATGTGCACCTCCATCTCCGTGCTCCTCATAATGGCACTCATCTCCTTTAGAACTATTGGCAATGCTAGTCTGGCGCACACCAAGATCAATAGCCTCATGAATCTGATCAATCATAGCCTACAATCCTTAGTGTCATGTGTGGTGGAGGTACAAATATTGCAATAACAAGATACATTTTTGTGAATCACGCGCTGTAGCAGGGGCACCTACTTGCATCATGGTCCCCGTGACAGATTTCACAATCTACCGCTATGGCGTACCGCCTTCCGGGTGCATATTCCGCCATTGTCTTTTGTATGCCCCTCCACGTCACAATCTATACACCACATTCCACTCGAGTCTCTGTGGAGTTGTGTTCATGGACAATTTTTCCAACTGCCTTGCCATGGTAGCGATCTGAGCCTCCAAAAATGGGCTAACACAAGTGTCAACACTTCCGATGGCCTCGGCATGCAGAACAACTTCCAAAGCGCCCTCGCGGGGTCTGTGAAAGTTTTATGAGATAATGTCCCTTCTAAAAGGTGTTATCAACCCTCCAACAAACCATTGAGCATGTTGTGAAGGGTGAATATCATATGACAATTTAGATAGAAGAGTTTTGAAATGCGCATCATACTCCCGCACACTCTCTGCCATCCCCTGCTGGATCTCCTTGAGAGTGTTGATGCTCTTCTGCTCAAACTCAGGTATGTGGAACTCTGCAAGGAAGGCATTTTTCAACATGGTGTAAGTCTACCACCATCTGATGGGGGTCATACTTCCTATACCAGCTATGCGCGTGCCCTTGCAACATCATTGCAAATTGACTGGCCTTCCGCTCCGGGGTTGTGATCCCCTTCGCGTGCCATAGCAGCTCACACTTATGCACATGCTGCAAGCATCTTCTATACCTTTGTAATCAGGCAAGTGCAAAGACATCTCAAAGAAGACTTAAGGAGGTGGCTGAGGTCCTTGTCCTCCTGATCTAGTCCCTTGATTCCCTCCGGTGTTTCCTCCTCCACCGGATCCACCAGATCCTGTGCCCCTAGATCCACCAGTCCCACCTCCAGATCCTCCCGTAGTCAGAAAGGGGCCTGAGTTTGTCACGCCTAACATTCCCAACGTTCCACTGAACTACGCGCCAACGGTCTGTGAGATTGTGCCACTACCAGACGTATTTCCCCCACCACTCCCTGAAGCGCTTCCAAAACCCCGTGTATATGTGCCTTGCCCAAAAATTCTTTGCCAAACACCGGAATAGAGTGTGCAGCCATAGAAGTCCCAAACAAGAAATTATATCTCCTGGGTGCTGATCGGTTACTTCCACCGATACCAACTGGATTAACTATACTTTTCCCTTGATCTAACAAACCAAGCACCATGGTTTGGTTGTTAGGTGGGTTCAGATGCGTGCCAATGACTCTTCTTTCTTCACGTGACGAACTCTCATCAGAAGCCGAGGGGTTCTCTCTCCCGCGCTTGCCAAGATGGGGTAGCACAAACTGCTCAGTTCCATGTCCTCTGTGGGAACCTCCACTCCCAGAAATGTCTACCTTCATAAATCCATCGCACTTGCAACCTCGGGTTGTCTAGCAATATCCCTCTCCCGCGCTTGACTATACTTGAGTCGTCTCTCCTCCCTTTCTTTCTCATTCGTAATGTCCGCCATCTTTCCCCACCCTAGCTTCCTCGCCTAGCACTCAGGAAGGTTTAGCCGGCCATTGGAAATGCCTCTAAACCCATGGTCATGATCAAGATCTTCATCAGGGGAATAGCTCGTAGAAATGATCCCCTGGCTCTTGCAGAAACTCAAACTCAGCAACTTCCAGACAAGAATACGTGGAAATGGCATATTCCAGGGTGTAGTAGCTATCACTCCCTTCCACCAATGATCCACAACACGAGTCCATGTCAGATCAACGCCTTGCAACCTCTGGTATTCTTCCTGGGTCCATGTGCGTGATCTATAGTACCATCTCGATCTGGACGCATATGCTGAGAGCCACTCATACAACTCTACTGGGAAGTAGTAGAAAAAAGTCTCATATAACTCATGGTAGAGGTTCTCTTCCACCCATCTACGTGCATCAAATTCAGGTTCAGTGTTGAATCTCTGAGAAAATTCATCCTCCGTGCTCTTGAACCATGTTTCAACACTTTCCAAGGTTAAACGCTTTGTCATCACTCATTATACAGATCATGATGTATTCCATTTCCCACTACAACTTCAAAAATAGGTCCGACAATGGAACCAAGATGTAGTCATTTTTACACCCACCAAAGAACAAGAAAACCCCAATTTGCGTCGGCCTATCACCCAATGGGCTTGGGCACTCACCGAGGCACGCGCGGGTGCCGAGTCTTCTCCTTTATGTGAGTTTAGTGGGAAACATCATCTACAATCAGACTCTAAAAAGAGTGAGTAGAAAATAAAACATGCAATGATCCTAGAGCTCAGAACGACTTCTAGATCAATGCAGTCATCCCGCAAAAAAGGCACTTAACAGATCAAAGGACTTGCATTAAAGTAGAAAGGAAAATGTATCGGATTCATAGTCATTCCACAAACATACATGAAATAGAATAATTAAAGAGAATTGTCTGCATCATAATTATTAAAGCTTATATTCAATTAACTCAATTACCTCATTACATTCAAGTACATTCATAACAGATCCTCATAGTATGGTAGACCAAAGTCATGCATCATACCAAATTCATATCAAAAATAAATTTCCCAACCCAACAGAGTCCTTAATACATTTCCTTCCTATGATTTATCTACCCAACCCAATAGAGTCCTTTGCAGCATTTCTGCAGAGTTCCGGCTCTATTGCTTACTGGATCGCGCTCAACTCAACTATGGGAGCTTGTATTTATAGGCATCCTGAAGTGCCAACTCATCCTTTTGTGGCCTCGGATCGGGTGCTAAGTGTATTCGAACGTGGTCCTCCATGGGTGCATGCTTCTTAGGCATGAGCTCTCCATTCCTTGTCATGATGACCTTCTAGAATCTTCCATCGCAAGGTATATTCCTTCCCATGTCATCATGTCACCAAGTTGGCACCTTATCCACTTGGGCCACACTTTGCTGTGTCTCGCCCGATAAGCCAAAAACGGCTAAGTCCGAAACCTTGTTTTTGCGGGTGCGCATCGTGGTTCTACTAAAACCTCCCTGCGCGCCTAGTTCTTGTGTGCTATGCGCCTTCTAGGACTTGGTCAATATTTCAGGGGCCCAACACTATCCTTCACCCAAGATGCACCCCTCCCATAATATCACAACCGTCCATTGCAAAAGGGATGGTTGTGATATGAGGAAGGTGCATTTGAGTGGAAGGTCGGCGGGCGACTTTAAAAACCTCTTCTCAACACAATATACCACCCAACTATCGATGCGGAATCCTAAGGGGCAAGCCCCTTCATCACGCAATGATAGTTGGGCATATCGATGTGGCATCCTAAGGGGCAAGCCCCTTCAGCATGCACCGATTCCTGTCTTTGCAGAGGCACTTGCCCCCATATGCCAAATTGAGAGTCAGAGTATGATATCACATAATTTTTATATCTTCAACTTTCATCAGACATTCAAAACATTACAATTACCAATATTTAACAACTAATAAAAAAATTATACATATGAATGATCTACACATTAGCAATTTTTACAACAATAATGAATTCAAAAAATCAAACTTTTCTAATGTATTCCATTTAACACAACTAGGAACAATGAAATTACAACTAAGAGCTCGAAGATCACATGCATATTTAAATGAATTTTTATATTTTCTTATGATAGTAACAGATTGACATGCAAATCTAGAACTTATTTATACTTATAGATAATATTAAGAATCATATCAAACACTTATAACATTAAATGTGTTCAATTTGTTTAACTATAATTGTATTAATGTTTGAGTTATAACTATAATAATGTTTGAGTTCGGATTTGGAGACATAGTTTTATGGAATGTTTTCTTGTAATGTTTATATTTGTTTTTGTTTTTGTTTTTTTGGGTATGAAATTGTCTTTTTTGGCCTTTCTTGAAGGCTTTTACTTTATTTGAATTTGGAATCAGATGTAGTAATTTTCTAGTTCTAGATTTTCTTTTTGTCCATTAGGCTAGCATTATAAATTTTTGTCTCGATGTTGTTATTCTCTCGGGGTGAGGACCCCTTTTCCCTTGTTTAATATATATAAAAACATAATTTAAGAACTATTTATATATATATATATTCTATATATATATATATTTCTAATTGTTATTGAATTAAAATTATTATTATTCATAAGAACTACTACAAGCTAGAGATGAAGGTAAGACATATAAAGGTTGTAGAATGAAGAGAGAGAGGGGAGATTAACACATCTCTTATCCAAATCAAATATGGGTATGGATAATTGTTTTGTTGGGTACCTAAAGGTGAGATTATTAGACCTTTATTATTATTTATGGAGAACTTGTAAGACTAGAGTGATCTTTCATATGATTTGAAAAAATAATTCTGTAGATGATACCAATTACCCATTAGAAATTGGCATACCTGACTATTCCGCGTTAAATATATGTATCTTATATTTTTTCTTCCTTGATTATGAAATTCTCATTCATTAAAAAATAATAATCTCACATTGGTTAGTGATCTTGTTCCAAAACAACACGTAAACCCAATATATCACGATCCTTATGTTAATGAAGGTAATACTACATTGGAAGTCACTTATTACTAATATAATGGTTTATTGGTTACATGATATGTGTGATCTTCATATGTATATATAGACGTGGAAAATAAATTTCCCCTGGTATTGCATTAAACTAACCAAATCTAATTACAATGGGAGTAGTTACTGAAAATAACATAATAAATCAGACCTAATAGCACAAATTCATATAATATAGAAACATAAAATAATATAGAAATATTCAGATAATTAAAATTATTGGAGAACACTAGAGAAGTAAGGTTCTAGAGTGGTATACAAGTTATCGTAAATATGGAAGTGTTCATCAACAATATGCAATGACAAACAAACCATCATAAGAGGTACAACAAACTAAAAAAGATCAACGAAAAATAAGCACCCCGACCAAAACCATAACACTCATTAAATGGCACAACCAAATCCATAACATCATGGTCATGACAACTTTTATATGCCATGAATATGAATTGACGACCTTGTTTGTCTTCTCTCGAGCTCTAAAATTTTCTTACTTGTTTTTGCGATCCACCTGAAACAAATCTCTTTCCTTCAAACCTCAATCACTAACAAAACCTTGTAAAATATAAAAAGTGGGGGCGGGGTGTGGGAGAAGGGGCCATGGGGTAGGGCGAGGTGTATTTGGGGGCTTGTCTTAGTGAAAGAAATAAGAATTCTATCGAAACATTAAAAAAAATTAATATATCTATTAATAAATAAAGCCAGCCATCTCATACATTGTTTGATAAAGTAAGCCATAATAACTAAGAATTGAAAAATTAATGAATGATAAGACTGAAATAAAGACAATAACATAAAACTAACAATAAATAATTGACTCTACACAAATTTGTAATAATAAAGATAATAATATTCCGAAATTTGTAATGACTCTACACAAATTGCGATTTATTAAATCACCTTTAGTAGCTAATATGGAAACTACTAATTATTTTACTTAGTGCTTTTAATTGGGAAAACTACCATTTCTTGTACTTAATTTTTTACATATTGAATCCACATGATAATTCCAATGTTTTTACATATTTTAAAGATAATTACATAAAACAAAATATCAATTCTTTACCTTTGTCTAGTCATTATCGCTTTATAAAACCCATCCAAATTTGTCACATCACTTATACTTTATAATTACTCAATTCTTTACCTTTGTCTAGTCATTATCACTTTATAAAACCCATCCAAATTTGTTAGCACCTCATTTATATTTGCACATTGTGAGTTGGGGGTTCGGACTTTACTTATTGAATTGTGTGGACCCCTTTTTGTTTTGATAGATGCTTCTTCAACATTGTCAATATTTATATTAGTAATGATGATATTGAAAGGGTGGAGTATTGGACATACTATTGTAATTTTAATTTGATTATGTGTGGTAGTTTTGATATGGTTGAGTTTGAGGGAGATAAAAGAGGGGTTCATCTCGATGCAGTGGTACACCATTAAAGGAGAGATGTTGTTTTACATGTGCAAAAACTCAAGGTGTGTGAACTTGACCTCTGTTGATAGTTGTCATCTACCATCTTATGGTTTATGTAGTCTAATTTTTGACAAGTTGGTGATAGGGTGGTGATAAGACTAGATAGAGTGTTATTTGTAGAGCAAAAGCTTTTCACATTTGCAAATAATTTTAATCACCTATTCAAGTGTGGTACTTGGAGTGATTTTTCATACCACTTCCCCATAAATTTGGCATTGAATGGCTAACACCCAAAGTCAAGGTCAAATTCCAAATTTACCTCAATATTGCTCACCTCCTATTGGTGTGGTTTGCACCGACATAATAGATGTTTTATGCACACAATATACTTGTGGTGCTTGATCCCAACCTCCATTGGCAATCGCCACTTTGCCACCTTGTGGTTTCACTAGTCTAGTTTTCGACAAGGCGACAATAGAGTGGTGAGAAGATTAGATAAAGTCAAGTATTGGCAAAGTATAATCTTTTCACATCTGTAAATAATCTTAATCGCCCCAATCAATGTGGTTCTTGGAGTGATTCTTTCATACTACTTCCCCATTAAATTTGGCATTAAATGGCCAACACCCCAAGTTAAGGTCAAACTCAATGTTACCTTAATATTGTTTACCTCAACATGAATGGATGGTCATATCATTTGAATTTGGATCCTTGCCCCTTGGCCTAGTGAGGAGGATTGCGGATAGTTTGGTGGGGATTGCAATTTCTCTAATGCAACTTTCCTTTATGCATACAAAAAAATAAGCAATTGATTTTTTCGTGAAACCCATGAGGCACCATATTGTGAACACCTTCAATTGTCACGAGTTAGAGGTCTTCTCTTAATTATAATTTATAAATTGAGGTTGTTAAGTGGAGGAATAAGCTCAAGGTAGAAGAAACCTATCGAGCTCATGGCACCCAATTTCGTGCTCATATGCATTGGTTGAAAAATGGAGAATGAACTTTTAAGGAGCTTTTCTCCTTTAGTCATTCCAAACAAATTTTACATAGAGTGAAGGCAATCTATGATGCCAATCAACCCATAACTAAACTTCTAATATCCTGAGAGACTTTGTTTCTCATAACATGGAATTCTTGCAACTCAACCATCAACCATAGCTTGTGAAGAAGACCTCAGTAAATGTTTGTAGGGAGTAGCTTGCAAATTCCTTGAGGAAAACAATTGGTATGCAATCACTTATTTTCAATTGAAGAATTATAAGGAGAAACAAAGCAAGCACGTGGTTTTGAATGAAACCCATGGAATAAGAGTGAATCACACAACCCAAAGTTCTAAATTCAAGTGTATTTATCAAGAATATGATGCCTCTTGTGATAGAAGATGAGCCTCCTTTCATAGTATGGGGCAAAGAAAATATTTACCAGATACAAAACAAAAAAGCTAAATAATATGGGGCAAAGAAAATATTTCCCTGAGAGCCGCCTGTTATCCTTTGAAAATTCTTCCTTTGCTTACCTTCCACACCTTTGGCTTTTAATGGCGGTAATGTGAATGTTTGGGTTTTTTATTGAAGTTGCTGGCCATAGAAAACATGTTTTTGGCGGTGAATTGGCGTGAACTAGTAAATGCGTAGCCAGTGGCGCCACCTACTCCGCTAAGCACTATTAATACAGCGAGTACAACCGTCGTCGAGTCTTTGAAAATACGCCCCTGAAAATGCATTGGCGAGTTTGACGGGTCGAGTTGATGGGATGATAGGGAGTTTGAGTACAACCGCCGACAAGATCCCCTCGGGACTGGGTAAAATGGCCCATCATGTAGCGCATGGATAGGGATGGTGAAAATGCACATACATGAGTGCATTTTCAGTGGAGTGTAGATGTCTCCGTCCCCGACCCCATAACAATCCAGATTTTAAATTTTGTTTAAATTTTCCACATGTACTATTATAAAGGAAACGATGGTAGGGTAACCAACCAAAAACAAAGTGATATTGAACACAACCGTCTCCAACCAGGACACGTCTCCGTACTATTATTTGTTTTGATTTTTTCCCATTTGATGTGAGTGGATGGGCACAGTGGCCTCGGCTTGCATTGTAGTCTTGGATCGTTCCACTTCATGTTTGCACTTACCTACTATTTGAATTTTGTTTAAATTTCCGAGGATGATGTACGTATGGTTTTTAAGCATTTAAACACAAATAAACAAAAATATATTAATTGCAACATGGCGCATTGAATGTGAACAGTGGAAGGCACCTTCTATTATTATTGGTTTTGATTTTTCTTCGTTAGATTCAGTAACAGCAGAGTCTGAGAGGAAACGTAATGACCACAAACAGAATTGTGGTTTAATACCGTGTGCTGCTGGTTTCATCTCTGGAGGAACGCAGCGCAGAAATAACACAAAACACATTCTTCCGAGTAGAGAACACATTGGGGTTCAATAATGGGTGATCCTGGTTTCATCTCTGGAATGATTGGTTACGCCATTCAGCTGGCAGTAAACCAGATTGTTGCTCACATCAACATTGCTGTCCGCTGCCGGAAAGAGTTGGATGCCCTCAAACTTCTGGTTGAGAGAATTCACTCCATCAACATGGAAATGCAGGAATATCGGAAGGCTTTGAACTCTGGCAAAATCAACGCCTCCTCTCACCATCCTTTGTCCTCTGCGGTGAATAGCTGGTTGAATAAATTGAATGATCTTCTCGAGGAAGCTTCTGATTTGGCACAACACTGCACTGTGCCATCTTCCTATCACCTGATTTCTCGTTATCGAATGAGTAGAAAGATCACTCGTCTCATTTCAGTAATGGAGGAACATCTAAACTCCACTCCTTCCATTGCTTTTCTCCACCAGCTGCAGCAAGATGTGGCTAATCGGCAAGGACTGCAGCAGATCACAGAAAGGATTGATTCTCTCAAGCTTCGGATCATGTCAACATCTGCGGAATGCTTTCCATCCACTTCTTCAGCCCCGCCGAAGATGAAGTATATTGAGGAGGCTCTCATTGTCGGACAAGATTATGCCTCCAAGAGACTTGAGGAGTTGATCCATTCTGCACAGGACAAAAATGTGTCCCGGATCGGCCTTGTTGGGATGGGCGGATCGGGCAAAACGCTACTCCTCAAAAAGGTTTTCAACAGCAACCAGGTACAAACTCTTTTTCTCGTGACAGCTTAATGCTTTGGCTTACCATTTCAAAAACTCCCTCTTTCAATGCTCTCAGAAATGATCTTGTCAAACAAATAGCTCTTCAAATAAATGAAAGATTGGAGAGCAAAGAGGAAGAGGATGTGAAAATATGGTTAAGTGGGAGGTTAAGCGAAAATAAGTTCGCTTTGTTTTTAGATGATGTTTGGGAAACAAGTGCAAACTCCTTGTTAACCGAGTTGTGTGTGCCTCTCATCTCTCCACACCACAACTCCAACATCATCATTGCCACTTCCAGAAGTAAGAGCGTGCTCAAACAGTTGGGAGTTTCAGATGTATCCACAGTCCATGTGGAACATTGACAATAATGGGGTGTGAGGTGTGAGGCGTTGCAAATGTTGCCATGGAGTTATTGGAATTTGAAGAGCGTAGAAAAGATAAGAGTGTATGGTTGCTCAATGGTTTCTCACTGCAATGCAAGAAAATGTTATAAACTCATATGAGAATAGGGTGCAAACATTAACATTGTCTACTGTGGACACTCAGACATTGCTTGGAGAGCGCTTCGTCAGAAATAGTTGAAAGGCTAGAATATTTGAATTGTGGAGAATTTTGGTGCAGCGAGTTCTTTCAATTTTTATACGGCATTTATTTTCAGTTTGAGTGGTAACATTATTCACTAAGTGCACAATAATATTTAGTTCCATTTTAACCCCCTTGAGATAAAAATGTACATTATATGTTATTTCCAAAAAAATATTTATTTTGTGGATTTAGTAGTGAAATTCTCTAAATTTTTATATAAGAATAATTACTTCTTAAAATTAAAATTTTAAAATAATAATTTAACTGTCTATTTCAAATAAATTATGTTCAAATTAAATTTTATGTAATATTTAATTGACTTTTAAATAAAGTATGCAATTATTTTTTGCCATATGATACATCACATTTTTTCACAATTATATAACAGTCGAAAGTGTTTTACACTTATACTTATTTACACAATTACAAAAATGATTTAGATATTTAAGAATATTAGTATAAAATATATATAATTACTTGAAATAATTATGTGTTTCATAATAATATTCAATTTCTCATTTATTTAAAGATAATTCACATTAATATATAGTGGAAATAGGTTTAGATCCCAATAAAAACAATCTTTGAAAAATTATCAACCTTGATAAGAATTATATAAGTTTGGTCTTGCCAAAAATGTAGGACTATAGAAATCGTTCTCTTTTACATTTGTTAAACTAATCTATAAGATTATATGATTTCTTGGTTTTGGGTATTGCAAGTCTTGTTTGCTCTTGTATTCACTATGAATAAGTTCTCGGTTGTTAGTAAACTAGCAATTGCATGTGTACAATACAATGTGAACGCCGAATGGTATATGTTATTTGTTTTAGAGGGATAGTTATTACTTTTGTAGTTGATGTTGATAATGGGTGTGATTGATTTTGTAAGTGTAAAAATATAGATGAACCACTTCATTTAAAGGTTCTCTTTACATTTCAAACTTGTTACAAATTCATACATATACATTTGCAAATCTCATATCATGAGTGGTAGAGTTTTGCGGACTATTTTACTTGAACTTAAAATGCATACATGAAGTCTTATGTGCATGTGCAGATTTTATATCATGAGTGTGGTAGTCTTTTGTTGCCAATTTATTTTGCTCTTAACATGAATACATTTGATACCGTTTTGGATAGTTATATACTTTTGTAGTTGATGTGGTTTGTATTTATTTTGGAGTAATTGTGTTAGTGTTGCATCGGTTGTTTGGTTAGTTTTTTGTTGAAACAATATTTTTTGTATGGTCAATAAGAACAAGCGCATGTGTACAATGCAATGTGAATGCCGAACTATATATGTTATTTTTTTTAGAGGGCTAGTTGTTACTTTTGTAGTTGATGTTGTTAAGGGGGTGATTGATTTTGTTTATGACATACAAATGCAGAAATAGTCAAAATCAATAAACTATATACAATTGAAAAGCGTGTGGAGTTCTAATGGGAACTACACGTAAAAGGTAAAAATACTTCATTTGTTGTTGAAGGAAAAGAATATTAGTTATGTGGAAAGATATCGTACGTTCACATAATCTATAAGGATGCAAATACGTACATAACAAAAGTGCAAGTAATATTCATTTATTTTCTTAATAGTAATTTCAATCCACATAGTAGTAGGAGACAATAGTATGTCAGTGTCAAAGGAAATACAACAATTTTCTTTTGAAGTAGGAAAAAAGAGGGAAACATAGATATGAAATAACTAACATAGCGTTGATAGTTCAAAGTATAGAAAGGGATGGGTGAGGGTGTAAAGTTTGAAGGGATGGGTGTGGTAGAAATCTTTGTGTAAAGAAAGTTATGGAGGAGATGCATTGCTATCCGCTTTCTTTGAACCGAGGATGAATGCCCAACAATTACAAAAGAGACATAGAGAGCTAATATGTACCCCAAAAAGTATCATTATTGCATGCCTTATAAAACAAATTCTAATGCAATTTGCTTCCTAGAAAATAATGTCTAAGCAACACAAGGCTGTGTAACAAATTTTGATCCTGACTTCAATGGCTTGTGGAGGATCGACTTGAATTTCTTGAATTTATTTTAAAAATAAGAGTCTCTAAAGCAAAATATGACAATTTGAGAGTGGAATGGGACTCGTCAACCATAGTTTGTGTTGAGGAAAAAATTGATTGCAGTTGCGGGACATCCTTGATAGAATCTTGAGACTTTATCAATCATTTTATGGACTTCATATCACGTGGAAAGAAATAAAACAAAATCTCACAGCTTGGGAGTTAAACTTCATAGTAGAGCAGAAGATTTTATGGTATAATCAGTGATGGTAATTGAAAATGGACTGTGGTAGAAAATCAAACTAGCAATTGGGTCAAACATGTAGTAGCTTTCAAAACAAAGTGCTCATAAACAACAATAAGAAATTAAGGGCACTAATAGGCCCAAATTGAAGTGGTAAAACTTCATCCTTGATGAGATTAAATCAAAAATAATTTTAGCATTTACTATCAATGGTGGAAAATTCAGGACATACCATCCAATTGGTGAACCCCACACTCTGTAGGAGATGGCATTCTTTGCTTGTCAAGAAACAACAAGAGAAGGTATAATCTTAAGTGTGGATATGATTATAAATAAAAACCACGAAAGAGCGCATAGAAGGAAGTGAATCCAACTGTAGACAAAATGCATAAATCGTATTATAGAGATACAAAATTGTTGACAAAATTGAGAGTAATAATATTAAAAGAAGTCAACTAAAAAGGTAATTCTACAATATACAATAGCTCATACTTTTAGGGAATTATGTAATTATTGCATTTGCCAGATAGAAATCATGATAAGAAAATGAATTGTCAAACTAAGCATGTAACTGATGGTCATCTCTCCATATTAATTATAAGCAAATGATTGCTTTAGGATTTACTTATATAATTTGAGAAGGGAGAATGGAGTAGAAAACCCTAGTTTAAAACTAATAGATGTTACATTTCCTCCACTTCCCTGCATAATCATGGAGAGTATTTTCGTTATCGTATTCTACATACATTCATACTTTTGGGACATCTTCAATGAGATATTATTCTGATGTATAAGTATTGCACAAGACAAAAATGAAGAAATAAATCTTGTTTATCAATTTTTTTCAAGAAATAGAATTTTCATCATCTTTCAATATCATTATAAGCAATATAGCTTTATAAATTACTTGAAATATTTGAGAAGAAAGAACGGATGAAGGAGGCCTTAATTGAAAACTACAATTCCTCTGTTGTTTTCTGTAATCATGAAGCTTTTTAACAACCATCTCCACTCCACATGATCATTCTCTAATACCCTTCCCCGAAACTCTTCCCATAACTCCTATCTTCTTTGCTAAGCTTACAGTTTTCAATAGAAGTCATTGATGCTCTTATCAAGACCCTTTATCTACATGTTAGGAAATTTATAGAAGAAATTAATTTACAAATTTTATAGACAATTTAGCTAGAAAAGCATGAAATTCACACAATAGAATGCACACAACCTGGAGAAGATCGCCCCTGAAGTTAGCATACTCTTTGCCAAAGGTTTGATGTGACATTTCTTCAATCTTTGGCCTGCCCCAAAACCCCACAGAGCCAAACAAAATCCAATCAAGTCCAAAATAAAGGGACTTGGGATAGGGGCTACTTCTCTCACATCTTTCATTCAGCATATAGCTTTAAAATACCATATCCAATTATGGGACATAATTCATACATATAGCACACTTTTTAACATCTGACACCAATGTTTGGTCCACTTGAAGCCTTGCACTTTCTTGATCTAGGTTCAATTTAATGTATGAATTGCATGTTATTTTCAGAGAATATTGTGTTCAAGGAACTCAGGCTTGCCAAAAAGGTCTTGCACAAATTAAATTGAGAAAATGCCTCTTGAGCTCTGAGTAGAGTATAGGGGAACAAGATCCCCACTTTAGATTCCCTTGCTTCAATAAATATTGACATGTTCATTGGAATTGAACTATCCTGAAAAAAGAATCAATCTTGGACGTAGATAAAAAGATGAAGAGACATCACAAATTCAAATAGGCACCACAACAAAAATCAACCAACATTCAAAAACTACGAAGAAATCAAGTTGATAAAAGAACCAAGATGAAGATATATGTTACTTGTCAGAAACAAAGACAGACGATCGATAAAAGAACCAGACGTAAACATAAGAAGGCGTTCTTTAGAGATGAGTATTTAAAGGCTATTGCATGAAAAAATGAAAAAGCAAAACTAAAAACAACAAACCCGCATTTAGCATGCAAAACCAAAAACCAAAATTGGTAAAAATAGCGGAAAAACGAAGATGTCAAACACGAGTGGTGTTGTAATCGTCATTCCGTCCGTCAATTTTAATCGTATTGAAAAGACGTCCAAACGACCGTCAATGTTAACATAGTGGCGTGAACGACAGAAAAGGCCTTTCCCATAGGGGAACACCTTTGGAGTAACCAGATTGTTGCTCACATTAACATTGTTGTCCAGCCAAAAAGAGTTGGATGCCTCTTGGTTGAGAGAATTCACTCCATCACCATGGAAAAGCTAGAATATAGGAAGGATTTGAACTCTGGCAAAATCAACGCCTCCTTTCACCATCCTTTGTCCTCTGCGGTGAATACCTGTTTGAACAAATTGAATTAACTTCTCGAGGAAGCTTCTGATTTGTCCCAACTTTGCACTGTGCCATCTCCCTATCACTTGATTTCTCATTATCAAATGAGTAGAAAGATCACTCATATGATTTCAGTAATGGAGGAACATCTCCACCAACTACAACAAGATGTGGCCAATCGTCAAGGACTGCAACAAATCACATAAAATATTGATTCGCTCAAGCTTTGGATCACGTCAACATCTATGGACTACTTTCCATCCACTTCTTTAGCTTCGCTCAAGATGAATTATATTGAGGCTCTCATTGTCGGACAAGAATATGCTTACGTAAGACTTGAGGAGTTGATCCATTCTACACATGACAGAAATGTGTTTCGTATTGGCCTTATTGGGATGGGCGGATCGGGAAAAACTCTACTTCTCAAAAAGGTACTCAACAACAATTAAGTACAAAATCTTTACTCCAGTGATAGCTTGATGCTTTGGCTTACCATTTCAAAAACTCCCTCACTCAATACTCTTAAAATGATCTTGTCAAACAAATTTCTCTTCAAATAAATATAGGATTGGAGAGCAAAGAGCAAGAGGATGTGAAAATATGGTTAAGTGGGAGGTTGAGCAAAAATAAGTTCGTGTTGTTTTTAGATGATGTTTTGGAAACAAGTGAAAACTTGAAAGGGCGTATCTAGCCGACACGTTCAAGTTTGTAATGACGTGTTTGGTGGATCCTCATTTTGGTCAAAGGGATACAAAAATGTCTGTTAGTAAACTTTGGTTGCCGTTTATCATCGCCATTTTCTTATTTGTTCGGTCCCTTTTGGAAATCCTTGTTCGATTTTACTTTTTTAATGTAATAAATCAAATGTGTGGGACTACTGTCTTTATTATTACAACAAAGATTTATTGAGGGTCAAATTCCCTACAAAACCAATAAGCATCTTACACACAATTTTTAATAGCTAAAAAACACAGGCATCCAGGGTTGGAAATTGACATATTGTGGGCCATTTTTTGTGATTTTAAGTGTATATTACTAGTAAAAAAATTGTAACCGTAGAGAATGACACGCTGAAAATTTTAAAACCATACAATTGTATAAATATATAAGGAGAGGAGCCAATAGTGGAGCATGGACTAGTAATGGTGAGGGTATTTGTGAGGAAGGTGAGTGACTAGTACATGTACATTTGTCATTCAACATTTGAAAAAAAAGTAGCTAATAAAATGTGTCACATCAAATCACATCAAAAAATCACCCAATCACATGATGCCACATAAGTGGAAAAAAATGCATGACATAATGCCCTACTAATGGTCCACCCTTTTTTCCTTTGTATGAAAAACTACTTGATTTAAATCCATTTAAAAACCACTTTCCATAAAATAAAAATGCTCAAAAAAAAAAAAATTAGATTAAGAAAAAAAAATATTTTAAAGGGTTTTTTTTTTTCAAAATTTGATGTATTTAAATGTGTGTTGTACACCCCTCAACTTGGGTGCACAACTACTGGCTCCTCTCCCTTATATAAACTTTTTCGAAATGCTTCCATGGACCTCTTCCGCTAACCCTATCCCTAAATCGGTGTAGGGTAAGGGAGTAAAGCCTATATGGGGAGTCGGGACTCTGGTGCACGACATGGAGTTGGTGCGAATGGTTGTGACAGGATGGAAGCACTGGCCGTCAGGTGGTTGGTTCGGGTGGCAGTGGGTTTGCCTCCTCTTCCCTTGTGAGTTAGACTGTGGCGAAGACCTCGAGCCACAACGGGTCTAAATTTTTTCACGCGGCTAGTGGCGGTGACAAGACCTTGGTTTCTCTTGAGCGGTACGGTTTGGTACAGACATGGCTCCCTTACAAGGCCGATTCAGTGGACATGGCCTTCATGGCGGGTGGATCTTCTATGAAACCATTACTCTCAGAGCTGATGATGTTTCCTAGTTGAGGGTTGTGACAGGGGCGTTTTCCGTATTTAAGGCTGGTTGTGGCTCCTCTGGGATGGATATTGGGGCAGTGCATGCAAGTGGTTTGTTAGAGGCTAGTGTTTCAGGTTCTGCCCCTGTTTTTATGGGGGTTGCGCTGGCCTTGGTGGCTGCGGGAACTCTGTTGTTTGTGTAGGGTTCTGAGATAGGGATTTTAGTAGGGGGCCCTTTGGATTTGCCTAGAAGCTTCCTGGAGGTGGCAAAACCTTCTTCCAGACTTATCTCCAAGCCAATGTTTCCTGCTAAAATAGCCCTCTTTATTTATTTTGGCTCGGATGTTCTAGTTTTTGAAGAATATTTCAAGAGCAACGGGCTTATTTGCAAGTTCAAAACTTCTGCCTGATCCTCCCTGCTCTTCACGAATGGTTATCAACCCAATGCAAGCCTCTTTTTGAAGGTAAACTCGACATTTTCCCTACAACCAGAGGTTTTTTGTTATAGTGTTTGACAATATTATTGATAGAAATATGATTTTTGGTAAAGTGTGGGATTTCAAGTCTCATTTCGTCCTGATGAAGCCTTGGTTTCCATTATTTAATATGTTGACTGAAACTTTCAATGTTAAACCGATTTGGGTCTGGTTGCCTTATTTTCCCTCCAATTTTGGAGTGAAAACTGTTTAGTGTCAATAAGGAATGCCTTGGGTAAATGTCTATCAATTGATCCCAAGACTACTCTATTCGATTTCACCACATATGCCCATATTCTGGTCGATATGGATACCTCTGTTGATTTTCCAGCTACCATCAATCTCATTGTTGAGGATCGTACTTGGATCCAAACTTTAGATTATGAAGGATTCCCTTTTAGGTGTAGGAATTTCTTTTCTTTAGGTCACTTAGTTGGGGACTGCCAAATTGGGAAGAAAAAACAAAGTAAAGAAAGACCCTCATTTTGGAAAATTTTGAGCTTATTCACCTAGTGGTTAAGATTTAACCGGATAGTGACTTAGATACAAATTCAAAGAATGTTGATATCCCTGATACAAAGGTTGTGGTGGCCTCTTCTATTGGTCAGGATACACCTCGTGATGTAATTAATGTCTCTTTTCCTCCTACATCTCACGAGCAATTGGAGAATGGAAATTATTATCCCAATTTCTCCTAATGAAAATGTAAATCCTAATGTTGATGTAGGTTGGATTACTGTGGGGAACAAGAAGAAAAGAAAATGCTAAATATCCCCTCAAAATGCAGTTGATATCCCGTGGGTTAGAGCAGGGATAAGATGGTTTAAAAGTATTGTGATTTTGGTTGTATCTCTTTATGCCGCTGGTAGAGGCAACTCCTTTTGTACCTCATTGCTATATCTTCTTCTCCATTCTGCATTGCATTGTGAGTTTTGGATCCCCCCAAAATACAAACTATTTACCTAATATATATATATATATATATATATATATATATATATATATATATACACACAACTTATGTATATTTATGCAAAGAAATCATCAAAATAATTATAGAAAAAAATGGAATTTACAACTCCCTCAAAAGACTAGGTCATCAACAAATTTTTATGTGACATGCACATATAATTTGAAATTCCATCCCTGGAGGCATATCTATATTATGAGAAAGAAATAATACTTGAAATTTGAGAATATATGTTTGCAACTAATAAACTCAATTCTCGAAGAAGAGTACATGACAACCGGAGAGAACTCCAAATTGCAAATGGTGGAGTTTGATAGTTTGAAAAATAAAGCTTTTGGATCATCCACGAAACACAAGAGATGAAAACAAAATTGGAGCTAAACTTCATTCGATGCACTAGATGAGTAACTCCATGTTGAAAATAGAAAATCCAAAACCCCTCACAATACCTCCCACGTATGAAAATGAGACAAGTGAGTGAATTAATGATAAGTGTAGTTCAAGGTTTAATTTGCGGTTGTTTAAAAAATTGTTTTTAGCTATAAATATTTATATATTTTTGAATTCATTATTATTATTTTTTAATTTATATATTTGCTAGAAATTATAATTAAAGGTGTAATCATCACTTTGATATAAATATAAATAGAATGGAAGAGGTAAGAAGCAAGACAAGTCCAAATAAAGGATGAGATGTTAATATGGAATGAAGTCGGTATTCCTCGTGAAATCTAATGCAAACATATGGAATTTCATGCAATATTTTAGTATCACCGATGGACACAAAACACAAGGGATATACACATGTACTCTAAGGATCATACTATGGAGATTGCAATAAATGTTAAACGTTGCATTTCATTATTTCAAATATTAATTGTTTCTTTTGTATCGTAAGGCCTTGTGATTTGTGAATTTTTTATATGTCATATCATTTTAAGTGGAAATTGTATCTAACAACCTTGGGTTAGAAACAAAATCGACACACAATGTGAATTGTCCATATCCCATGTTGGCCCAATGTGGTTGATGAAATCAACAAGGACGAACATTGGAAAATATAATGGTTTTGTATAAGCATGTCTATAAATAATATCAAGAACCTTTTGAAGAGTGTCATTCAATAGACCTACAGAAACCCATAGATTGGTTATAAGTGTAGACACAAAATCACGCACTTGGGTACATTTCTAGGTCATAGAACATATTAATATATACATGATTCCTAAGAAAGAAAACTAGTGGTTGACAAATCCTTTTTGCCTCTTTGATTTGTCTCTTGTCTTCTTTCTAATCATACACATCTTACACGCCCTCACCTGAGCTTAACTTATTTATCTTTTATGGCCTCAGACACTAGCGCCCAGGCGCTCCTGTCCTTCCTAGGCGCTCTTGACCCTCTCTTACTTATTCTTACTCTTTTGGGTCTCTTTTAACTTTTGGGCATCTTTTACACTTTTGGGTTGTTGTTCCAATTATTACTTACAAAAAAATACACACACACAAACACACACACACACATATATATATACACATACACATACTTAGTTACTTCTTCTAAATCAAGGACCAAGCACTAACATTATCTACTATCACCTAAGATGCATGCACGCAAAGCATCCTACTAGCACACTCATTTCAAAGGGACTTGAGGGCTGCATTAGTTTGCATACACAACATAAGAAGGGTAGTATATTCTATTCCATCACACACATTTACATTTGGAGCATTCTAGATCTAGCCTACTATCTTTGTGCAACTTGCATAATGGCATTGAATTGTAGACACTTTCACACATAAATGCATGGGGCAGACACTCTTAGCCGGGCATTCAACAGTCAACAACCACATTGATAGTCACACGACACCTTTGAACGCATTACCATCTAGATATGCTCAACGCATACTATAATTGCTGGGAGTGCCTTATCTAGCTCGTGCGTTCGATCGGTCCCACCATTTTGGTTAAAATTTGTGGGAATTAACTCCACGATTAAAATTTCTTACGTACCACTTTCGTCGATGCTAAGACACGCGATTTTCCTTATTGTGAGTTAAATCTCCCTCATTCGCCCTTATGTATATATTTAGGTCTCCACTTTTGTCTCTTGTCCTAGGGTCAAACTCACGCAAGGTTGTTGAATTGAATAACCCTTCAAATATTCACTTTCAACTATATAATAATATAACTTCAAAAAAATGTGAGGCTTAACTTTAAATCTATTTTTTTAGTACTACAATAAAAATGTTGTTTTTAAATTATTTTGAATTTTTTTTATTATATTGGTAATTTTTTTACAATTATAACTTTAGTAATATATATATATATATATATATATATATATGAAGTAATACAAATATTATCAAATTATGTTTAGACACTTTATAAGAGAATGTGTTATGGAGATGGTGGACTATTATATATGTGACTATGTTTAATTTTCATGCTAATCTTATATTTTATGTTCATTTTATAGTCGTTACAAAATTTTACTTTTTAAAAAAACGTTATTTGAAAAATCATAATATCTTGAATGTTTTGTAGAGGTTGGATCTCATTTTTTCTATACACAAATTAGTATGGTTAAATTGAAACCATTTTTCACCATTCAATAGGATTTTTTTGAAAAATGTATTAATGTTATTATTAATTGTGATATGCTAATGTAAAAATCTAAGAAAGAGGCTTTGAGATTTATATCTCACATCTTTACAATATATATGATATCCGTACAAGTAATAATTCATGTATATAGTAATAAATTTTGATAATTATATATGATCTTTGAGGTCACTTTACAAGTAAACAATACTTACACACACACACAAGCGATGCTAAATGTTGTTGAAGTATATATAATTGACAAGACTAGGGTTTAGAAGAATATTTTATTCATCACAATTTTAGGGACAATTGTTAGAAAAAGATAACACAATGTAGATTTCGACAATTAGATGAAGAAGACCCAAAAAATCAATGTGAACTGACAACCTAAGTTACCATAATCACATACTTGACCAAAACATAGATAAGTTCATATGTTTCTCAAGAACACTTTAATGATACCCTACTATCAAACACAAAAATGATTGTGTTATTACGGAAGCATATTGAAATTTTCATTTAGGCCTGTGTTTTGTAGATAGAATTGTGTAAAGAAATCAATAAAGGAAGCTATTTGATGTAAAAGGTATTTTTATAAATGAGAAAGAGCTTGTGCAAATGTTTTGGCCTTTTATTACATGTGTTTCTAATGATTATAAGATGAATACTTATTAATAAGACATGAGAAAGAGTTTTCATGATAGTCTCCGCTAATATAAACAGAGATTTGTGTGTATGTATGGAAACACATTTTTCTTGCAAATTAAAGGGACATCCATGTGCTTTGATTTAGTGTATTCATTTGATTCTTGCATAGATAAATAGGATACAACTAAATTTGAGATAATTCACACTACATTCAAGGTCTAAGTAGTTGAAACCTTCAAAACACGTTATTTTGTATATCTGCAGTCATTTCAATCAATGGAATCACGAGTGAAACATTGCATGAACTTGGTTGAAAAGTTAAGAAAGCAAGGTATCACTGTTTAACTTCTAGTATAAGTTTTAGATCAATCAAAAAGGTTATGAACTTTATGAACAATCGAATTGAAACTCTCGGGCTCCCTATAACATAGTCAAACCCTAGAATGAGGTACATTAAGAATAAAAAGTATTCTATGTTCATTTATAATAAATGAAATCAATTGAAAATTTGTGTGATGAATAGAAGATGTTTGGAAGGTAAATTATGTTTTTTTAAGTTAAATGGATGACTCAAAACTCAAGATATAGTTGATTGTGTATTGTTGCAGTTGTAGGTTGTCAATGAAGAGGACTGAGAAGGAGGTAATTGATTGTGAAATACTTTGTTGTTGGGTTCAAAACCTTATATGAAGGTTATTCATCATTGTAAGGTCATTATACAACACTTGAGAAAATGATTTAATCCTATTGGCCATTGAAACAAGCCCAAGTCCCTTAAAAAAGGTAGAATGGGGTATGTACAGTCCTAAATAATAGTAAGAGTTCTATTTGTGTTTACTTACTTGAAAAACCAATAAGAATATTGGTTTCTCATCATATTAGACAATCTATATTCAATAAATAATTCATTCGATGGGTTATTAAGTGGAAACGAGGAAAAAGAAAAACATCCCTCTAAAGAACAAACCATGCCTATATAGAATACTACAAGAGAGCTAGAAAAAGTACCATTTCTTGGTCAATTTGACAATCTAACTAGAGTCTTAGACTTATATTATCTCGTGCATAATTACCTTGAATCTTTCATAATGTTTATGAAGTGAATAAGTCAATCAAAATAGGGTTAAAGTTATAGATTGTTTAAAAGATGCGGACATCTAGGAAGAATTTGAAGATCAAAGATCAAGAAGTAGTCTTAAAGAGAATCCAATACCTATAATCAAAAGGAGAAAATGTAAAAGACCTCAAACAAATAAATTGATGGTCTAATCTCTTGTTTGTGTAGGAGAAATTTGGTTTGTGAAGGTGCAAAATAAGCAGTGACGAGTTGGAAACATCAACCAAAGGTCTTAGAACCAAAAATTTGTCAAAGATCTCAATATTTCAAAGCTTACAAAGGATACAAATGGAAGTTGTATGAGTAAAGGAAAACATAAAAGTTTATGTAATTGTTTCAGGCATATCAATTAGTATGAATTTTGGGATAATTCAGGTTTTAAGATGTAGGATTGGCATCAGATACCAGGTTGATGTTTTTGTTAGTGTAGGTTATTATTTATCCTTTTATTTATTTATTAGGATAATTCTTACACTTGTGTTAGCCCTAAAATTGTTGGGTTAGCTTTCTTAGGTGTACTAGTTGTGTGGAGTTAGCTTACTAGTTGTGTTGAGTTAACTTATCAGTTATGTGGAGTTAGCTTACTAGTCTTTTGGAGTTAACTTAACTACCAGTATAAGTTAGTGGGATTTCTTCACCACTGATTTAGGTAGTGGTTGCACTTCACTCCTATATGAACATCTTTCTTATTGAGTATTTCAAGTCCTTTTATTGTAATGTATTGAGCATTATGGATTATGATGGATTTTCATATATGGTATTTTAGCTCTTCTTGTTTTGCAAATCTAATGTGGTGTGCTATTATCATCTGAGATCGTGGCTTGGAACAATCTTCTTATCATTCCTTTCATGGTATCAGAGTGATAGATGATGTAGACATCCATCTATAAGTTTTTCTTTACAAACAAGGGTTTATTATTTTCATGTATTTGGAATTTGTTAGCACTTTTCTGTAACATGCATTTTTATGTAAAATGGAGTGTGCCATTGGATTTGGAAGGTGCCAAAACCCTAGAATCGACTGTAAACTCGACCATGTTTTGAGACAGTCAAATCTGGACATTTTAAAGGGTTTTTTGGCACATTTCTAAAAAAATATATAATTATGTACAGACATATTTTTGACTCAAAAATTATATCAAATTTCTGGGTTTTTTGAGAAACTTTCTAGGTTTCTCTCTTTTTGATACAGGTGCCAAAAAAGAGATATTTGTAGTCAAAGTTTGTATTCACAATTATACTTTTTGGGTGCATTCTTTTATCCATTGGATATAAGCGTGTACCTTCCAGATGTATTATTTTACCCTCTGGATATTTCTGTTTTAGATGCAGTATTTTATCCACTGGACGTAGATATGTACTGTTATCCAAAATAAGCCCATGCTTATTTTGGTTAACTTACCTCCATTTTTCCTTCCTTGTGCTTCAATCTCAAATTTCACACATTTCAAGCACTCAAAGTTTCCTAGAAATGGCTTCATCAGATGGGAAATTTCTTCCCCTTTCCAGAAAGGTAAAGAAGTCCTCCTAACTCCTTGTATTTTTCAAGTTATGGGTCTGCGGGCCTGGGGAGGCTTTTGCCCAAAAATCCGATTGCGGGCCTTGGGAAAGTTTTTTTGGCCAACCAATCAAAACATGACATGTCATCAAGAGCTATGGACCATACAGAGATAAGATTTGTGCAAATTTTGTGGAAAAAGGGGAAAAGGAGAATTTCGGCCCATGAACCCGATTTTGGCCCTAATTTTGCCTAAATCTTCAGAGGAGCATATCTTTCGAACCAGAGCTCAATTTTCATGATTTTGGTATCATTGGAAAGCTGTTGACACCCTCTTTGCCATGGGAGCTTCAATTTTGTATTTTGGTGGGGTTTGCTAAGAGAAAAATGAAGAAAAGTCTAGGCATGGGAAAAACATAGAATAGACATTCAACCACCAGAATTTAATGCGGTATGGGTGATTTCTTGTCCAACAAGCTCGAATGCATTGGGGAATGGATTTGCAGAGGTACCCATGAATTTTGGGGATCAAATTTAATGGTTTTGTCAATGGTTGGACCTCCAAATCAATTTCCCACGTTTTCCTCTCTTCCGTCTTCTTGCTTCATCTATATATGCCAATTATTGGCTCATTTGTAAGGGTTGGACATTCTTGTTTTTGCAGGCTCCCCTCTTCCCCTTGGCAAGTGAATTTGTGGAGTTTCGGACCTCCCATATCAACTGTAAACACAAATCCACCTTGTTACCATTGTAATGTATCGTATCAAGCCGTGAGAGCAATAATACATGTTCTGTGGATGATATTCATCCCTTTTTGTGTTAATTGTTATCTTCTGATCCTTCATTACAACTCTAGTTATTCGTGCATGTTATTGTGTTGCATTTTTATGGTTTGTGTCTATCAGAAAAACAATTTTTCATCACTCCTTTGGTGTATCACCTTCTTAGCTTAGTTTTATTTTCTTGTATTCCTTTTATCCCTGTCTCTGGCAAAAATTAGAGTAGGATTTAGAACAAAACCTCTGTAATTTCATGTATACACCTAAACAGAGGAGTAGGAACCAACCTCAATCTGGAGAGTCTTTCCAATTGCAAAGTCCCACACTTTGAGAAAGACTCCATGTTGTGCAATCACACCAAATGACCCATTTTAAAGTGCTGATATGAGGGGTCAATTTGGGGGGGGTGATGTGATAACAACTTTAACACGATGAGCATCTAACAGATTTTGGTATTAGACACAATTAAGTTGGAGAGTAGTGATTGGGATGGGTGGGACTTCCTGGGACCTAAGAGGTCTTCACTTTATTCTATCAAGATTGATGTGTTCTTGGTAAGATTCAACCTTTGGAGGCACATTCAAAAACACATCTGGAGACTCCATCTAGTTTACAACCTATCTCTGAAGTTGTAGACCTTTCTCTCATTCACTTTCATCCATTCTTCTTTCCATCTCTTTCATTCTTTTCCACTCCATGAAGTTGTGCAATCATGAATTCATTTCCATCTTCGAATTCACACTTTACAAGCAATGCATTCCACCTCCAACGTATTTCACAAATCCTCAGATCAACATTATGAGTAGATTCAGAATAATCATGCTTACCCATATGAACAAAGTCAAAACCAATTTGGCTATGGAGCTTATCAAGAACAAGGGTATGCACACAATGACAACAGTTACATGGAAAATGCTGATCTGTTAGAGAAGATTCAAAAAATGGAGGATAACATGGTTCAAATAAGGGCTACCATACAAATGGAAGCATTTAGAGTCGGTTGTAGGGCACCTTGTCCATGGGAAGCCCCTCTTCCAAGACACTACATCCCTCAGAGAAGCTTGACTTCATGATTGAAATGCTTCCCCAACTTACACAGTGATGAGAAAATAAAGGCATATGAGAGCAAAGTGCGAGACAACCTTGTCAATGGGTAAGTCAATCACTACATCCTTGTCCTTCATTTTCTCCCTCCCAAGCTTTGTCATTTCAAATGGTCAAGATTCAAACCCATTGTTTACTGCCCCAAGTGTTGATTCCCTTCCTCCATCTTCTAGTCTCCCATCCCATCTCAGTTTCTCTACCCTTTTCCCTTCCAAATCCAAGTCCCCTCCACAAGATCCAAAAACAATACCTTCCCCTCCACCACAAACAATTGCAAAACCGGTTGAAACCCAACCCATCCCTCCTCCTACTTTCCCAAATCCATGTTGGGAAGAAAACAATCAGAAAGCTAGTCAAGGAAAGCAACAAGAAGAAGAGCCAAACAAAGAAGAAAAGATTAGAAGCTTGGTGAGCTTGGCTCTAAAATTTGGGATTACAAAGATCCCCTTGATGGTGAAACCTTTTGAGGAGGTCAGAGTTGAAGAACAAGTGGTGGCCAAGGCTGATTTTATAGCAGCAGTGGAGCAAGAAGACTAACAACCTGTTTATTCTGAGTGTAGTGTCCATGTTGGCACTCTATTTGAAGAAAATGCTGATCCAAATTAAGCTACACAATCAGCCTAGACAAGGGAAGAAGAAGCTGCTCCAACTCCAAAAGAGGAGTGCATTTGGGCTATGGAGGAGAACCTTACAATTCCAGAGGCTTCAAATACAGAGCATGCCATAGAAGAACCTTCAGTTCTTCCTTCTACTTCATCCCCTTCGAGATCTAATGTTGGAGAAGAGTTTGATATTTCAAACTTCATGTTTGAGGATGAGGGGAACCATGGTGAACAAGTTACAGATTAGGAAGAAGAAAAACCAGCTCCAAGTCCTATTGGAGAGAAGCAACTAGAAGAGATCAAATCAGAGTTGAACCGCTTGATGAAGGAAGCATTATTGAAGATTTTTTTCTTTCATTTGAAGGGCCTGATTTGATTGATGAATCCATGAAAGAAGAAGAACAACCAGCTCAATTCCCAGTTAAAAAGGAGCATATGGAGGTGACCAAAAACTGATTCAAAGGCATTGAATCATGAGCAGATTGCACAAGAGATTATAGATCTCTCTCCCATCCAACTCCTCCACAAGTCTGACTTTTTGGAAGAGTTTAGACTCACTAGCTTCATGTTTGAAGATGAAGCTTCATATGGTGAAAACAATGAAGATTCTAAGATCACCATGCAAGAGGGAGAGACCTTGCTACAACAGGACAACGAAGAGTTTGATTTTCTATCAAACTTAAAAGAATGTTTTGATGAGAAGGAGCCAGCAAGAATTGTAAATATTTCTTCCCCATCATTCATCCTTCAACCACAAGAACTCTGCCATGATAGAGAACATGCAAGCACAACCTGCAGTTTGCAACATGCCTCTTGAATCAAAGTTGGAAGAATTTGATCTTCCAAAGGCCTCAACAACTACAGAGGAAGAGAAAGAGAAAGAGGATGTCATCATCTCTTCCACACCATCCATCCAAGAAGATCTGCAGAAAGAATCCATTCTTGGAGTTAAATTTCAGAACAATGGGCACATTCAAAGGACCAGACCTTTCCCAATCAGATACTTGGCTTCATTGGAGCCAAGGGAGGAGCCAAAACCAGTCATGCTTTCTCCTGAGCATGAGGATGAGTTTCAAAGCACCAAGGGTCACCATCAACACCTCTCAGGAATCAAATGTCAATCAACTTGAGGAGGTATTTTTAATTGATGTTGATACTTTGGTTATTTGGGTGGAGGATCACCTCTTGTTGGTTTTCCACTCATGCTAACAGCCATGTTCAACTCCAAATCATTTGCATGGCTACCAATTTTGAGGAAAGGAAGCTATTTTGCACAACCAGTTGCAGGGTTTGTTTAGCTCACCTTTGCTCCCAGTTAGAGTAGAGTAGGTAGGTTTTCTTTTAGCAAAAGAAGTGATTTTTCACACTCTACATATCCCACTTGGGGTGTGTATGATTTCCAATTTTGTACATAGTGTGTTGTGGTGTTTTGTTGCTCTAGTTAGTCAGTGCATTGAAAGCATTTGGTGAAATTAGTTTCAGTTCTAACAGGTTTTCAAGTGGCCCAGAGGTCAGTTTTCAAAGATCAGATCAGTAGCAAGTTATCACTCATGACTCCATGCCCAATGGATGCTTCAAGGTAGTTGATCACTTCATCTAGCAGGAAGATGACCCCTCTGAGTCGCCAAAATTGTTATCCAAAATAAGCCCATGCTTATTTTGGTTAACTTACCTCCATTTTTCCTTCCTTGTGCTTCAATCTCAAATTTCACACATTTCAAGTACTCAAATTTTTGGAAATGGCTTCATAAGATGGGAAATTTCTTCCCCTTTCTAGAAAGGTAAAGAAGCCCTCCTAACTCCTTGTATTTTTCAAGTTATGGCTTGCGGGCCTGGGGAGGCTTTTTTTTTTCCCAAAAATCTAGTTACGGGCCTTGGGAAAGTTTTTGGCCAACCAATCTGAACATGACACGTCATCGGTGAGCTTCGGACCTGCGGAGATTCCTGAGATTTGTGCAAATTTTGTGGAAAAAGGGGAAAGGAGAATTTCGGCCTGCGAACCCGATTTTGGTCGTAATTTTCCCTAAATCTTCAGAGGAGCATATCTTTCGAACCAGAGCTTGGTTTTCATCAATTTTGGTATCATTGGAAAGATGTTTTGACACCCTCTTCGCCATGGAAGCTTCAATTTTAGAGTTTGGTGGGGTATGCTGAAGAGAAAAATGAAGAAAATTCCCGGGCACGGGGAAAAAATGCAAAATAGACATTCAACCACCAAAATTTAATGCGGTATGGGTGATTTCTTGTCCAGCAAGCTCGAATGCATTGGGGAATGGATTTTCAGAGGCACCCTTGACTTTTGGGGATCAAATTTAATGGTGTTGTTGGTGGTTGGACCTCTAAATCAATTTCCCACATTTTCCTCTCTTCCTCTTCTTGCTTCATCGATATATGCCAATTTTTGGCTCATTTTAAAGGGTTGGACATTCTTGTTTTTGCAGGCTCCCCTCTTCCCCTTGGCAAGTGAATTCATGGAGTTTCAGACCTCCCATATCATTGTAAATGCAAATTTTCCTTGTTACCATTGTAATGCATCGTATCAAGCCGTGAGAGAAATAATACATGTTCGTGGATGATCTTCATCCCTTTCTATGTTAATTGTTGTCTTTGATCCTTCATTACAACTTTGGTTATTTGTGCATGTTATTGTGTTACATTTTTATGGTTTGTGTCTATTAGCAAAACAATTGTCCATCACTCCTTTGGTGTATCACCTTCTTAGCTTAGTTTTATTTTCTTGTATTCCTTCTATCCCTGTCTCCTTGGAAAAAATTAGAGTAGGATTTAGAACAAAACCTCTGCAATTTCATGTATACACCTAAACAGAGGAGTAGGAACCAACCTCAATCTAGAGAGTCTTTCCAATTGCAAAGTCCCACACTTTGAGAAAGACTCCATGTTGTGCAATCACACCAAATGACCCATTTTAAAGTGCTGATCTGAGGGGTCAATTTGGGGGTCTTTATGATTTTACATTAAAGTACCCTTGGGTGCATTATTTTATCCATTAGATATAAGCGTGTACCTTCCAAATGCATTCTTTTACCCTATGGATATTTCAGCTTTGGATGCGTCTTTTATCCACTAGATGCAGATATGTACCCTCTAGGTGCATTATTTTATCCATTGGATATAAGCGTGTACCTTCCAGATGCATTCTTTTACCCTCTGGATATTTTTGTTTTGGATTTATCCATTGGATGCAGATTTGTACCCTTTGGGTGCATTCTTTTATCCATTGGATATAAGTGTGTACCTTTCAGATGCATTCTTTTACCCTATGGATATTTTAGTTTTAGATGTAGTCTTTTATCCACAGGACACATATATGTACCCTTTGGGTGCATTATTTTATCCATTGGATATAAGCGTGTACCTTCCGGATGTATTTTTTACCCTCTGGATATTTTTTTGGATGCAGTCTTTTATCCACTGGACATAGATTTGTACCCTCTGGGTGCATTCTTTTATCCATTGGATATTGACGTGTACCCTCTGAATGCAATGATTTACCCTCTGGACATTTAGGTTTTGGGTGTAGGCTTTTATCCTTTGGTCAAAGCTTGTATTGTGTGGATGCACTCTTTTACCCTTTGGACATTTGGGTGTCACATGTACCTTTTAAAAAAAACATCAACATTAAAATATTATTTTAATAGCAAAACCTTCTAGAGCTCATAACTTTTGATCCGTAGCTCAGATTAAGGTGATATTTTTTTTTAAATTGTGTATTTTTTCGAGATCTACGCATTGGTGACATTTTTAAACACATATTTCAAATGTAAAAGATAATTTTACTCATTGTAATATTTACATGCACTCAATTATAAAGTGCCAAATTTGGGAGGGTGTTGTAATCACTTGTGGATGTAATTTCGCTGAGTCTGACGTCCCAAACTTTTGTATTCCATTCTTTTATCTATGGGTGTAAGCTAGGAAAAATACACTACTAACAAGGAAGTAAAATACCAATAATCATACCTCCTCCTTCGCATTCTCATGTGAGCAAACCTCGAATGGGCTAGGAAACTGGATTGAGCCTGATTGTGTGATGTGTAGGTGTTTTTCTTCAAGATGGAGCAAGACCTTCCTGCAACAACGATCCTCTTACTTTGCACTAGATGGGAAAAAGGATTATGAGACTATTTGGGCATTAGGACGAGGCAAAAGGATGTTCTTTGCTCAAAGGATGCAAGAACTTATATATGAAATTCAATTTGATTCTCCATGTGTTTAGAGGGGAGGGTAAGGTTGTATTTATAACACGAGGGAGTGATTAACTTAGAGTAATTTAAGTAATCATGGTTTGAAAATGTGGGCAAGATTAAGTGAGTGGTTTGAAAATGTGGGCAAATTAGGTGAGTGGTTTGAAAATGTGGGCAAGATTAGATGAGTGGGGCCACGAAGAATGGGTGAGGATTTGAATTATATTTTTAATTCATAAGTGGAGGATTTTAGGTGAGTGGGGATTTGAATTTGAATTTTTAATTCAATAGTAGAAAAACATGGAGAATAATGACATGTGATGAGTATTGGGTTATTTTTGGATTTTGAAATGGATAATTAATCAAATTATATTTGATTAATTCAAAGTACATTTTTGTGGGAAATAAGGAAATTAATTGATTTAGGAAAGATGTGAAATTAGGGTGTCTACATTTGCCCCTCTTTGGAAGGGTACTATGAAAGTAGTGTCCTTTCAAAGAAAGTAGATGGTATGGGGAAGAATTCAATCTAATTTTTTTTAAAAAAGGTAGAGCAAATATTTTTGGGGAGAATAGAAAGTGGTGAGTGATGGATGTCATAGTATCCTCCAATACAAAAATGTCATGAGAAGATGTGATTATGGATAGCTATGATGATGCCCCCTCGAGAGGACCGACGAGAATGGAATAAACTACAGAACTCTCAAAAGAAGAGAAATAAATTATGTGGAGAAGAGGATGATAATGGAGTGGAAGAGCTGGAATGACCGCACTGACACAAATGGAGAAAAGATTCAATCTGCCTTGAATGCTAGGTGTGAGGTGTGTGGGAAAGAGAAAAGGGAAGGGAGAGGATTGGGGGTTGATTACGAGAAGAGTAAGGGAGATAGGGGAGGGAAAAAGTAATGAAATAGGTAGAAATAAGAGAGGGATGATAGGGGAAGAAGGGAATGTTGAAGGACAAACAAGGCAAACAGGAAATGATAGAGTAGAGGGTGAAGGGATAAAATAGAGATGTGCAAAATGAAGGAAGCAGCAGAGATAGTAAAGAGGGATGCGTGAAAGTGAAAGAAATGATACAAGCTGAGAAAATCAGGGAAACAGGAAGGATAAATAAGAAGGAGAAAACGAGGTGGGAGTAGGGGGGAAATTGATGAAAATGAAAAGAGGACGAAAGAAATACAACGGAGAAAAAAAGAAACTATGAGGCGAGGAAAATGTGAAAAAAAAGAAAATGATAGAAATAGATATAGAATGAATGAAAAGATAGGGGTGGTAGAGAAAAGGAGAAGTGGTCAAGAAAGCGTGAAAATTAGGGGAGAGGAAAGGAAGATAGAGTGAATATAGGGAGAAGATTGAAGGGATTGTGTCATTGCGAGGAAGATCAAGGCAAAGAATATGGAACAGACCGTATGGAGATGCATGTGGAGGGTGGTATGATAAAAAAGACAGACAACGCTAAACAACTAGGTTATCGATGGGGAATTAAGGAGGAAATGCGATGGAAAAAGGGGAAGAAGACAATATAGGGAAGGGAAATAAGGCGAGGGGTGGGAGAGAGAAGAGGATAACAAAGAAAATGATATAGAAGGAAGAGAATATAGAAAAGGGGTAATAAGTGGAAAGGGGATAGTATAAGGAATGTTCGGAGAAGAAAGAGGGGAGGAATGCCATCAATTGGAAAATATGTGGAGATGCATGAAATGAGGATACTAGGATGACGAGAAAATAGAAAAATGATGTATGATGAATACAATAAAGATATTGAAGAGGGAAAAGAGGAGATGGAGAGATGGGTAAGAAGACAAGAAAAGGTGGGATTGAGGGAAAAGAATAAGAGAGAAAAGAGAATGGGGAGAGAATAAGTAATTCCAATGAGGGGATGTTAGGGAAATCCCCTTACAATGAGTGGTGGGGAAGGGTGAGAGAAAAAATGAAGAAAAGGAGAAAGATAATGAGGATTGGAAAGGGTAACGCAACAAATGGATGTTAGGAAAACTATTTTATAGTGAATGGTGGGATTAGAGGAGGGAAGGAATGAAGAGAAAATCTAGAATGTCCAAGGGAGTGAATGAGGTCATGCGGAATAAGGATTGATGATTTTAGGGAAAACCCGTTTTACAATTATTAGCGGGGAAGAGAAGATGATGATGAAAGAATTATATAGGAGTGTTAACAATAATGGCGAATGCGTGTGTGGGTAGAAATGTGGGGGAATTTGAGAAGATGAAGTGGAAAGAGTAAAGAAAATGGGAGGGATGAGTTGGGTCTAGGTGAAAGTGAGGAGAGGATGCGGGTGATGAGGATGCACAAAGTGAGAATGAAGAACCAAGACATGAAAAAAATGGGAAGAAACGGTATGAATGATGATGGATCAAGAAGGCGAAAATGGGGGAAAGAATGTGATTGTAGGTGGAAGAGATTAGATGTATGTTGTAAGAGGATATGTGGAGAAAGGATAATAGTAGGAGGAAAAAGTGGGTAGTAGGAGATAGCAGAGTGGAAAAAGCGATCAACAAAGTGAAGCGAAGAATGAGGTGGGGGAGAAGTTCACGATGACAAGTAAAGTGTATGGAGGACCTTGACATAAGATTTTCATGTGACGGAAGTGGTTAAGTAAGATTGCCAAGCGAGCGAAACTAGAGATGGCAAGTGGTCAAGCGAGAAGTGGTGTTTGCGAGAATCGAAAAGGAGGTGAAAGGATGTGATAATGGGAATGCCGAGAAAAGTTAAGGGTGAAGGGTGTGTAGTGATGGGGAAAGGCAAGGAGATAGATCATCCTTAAGAGGGAGTCTTAAGTGAGATTCCCATGCTTAGGGTGAGTGGTTAAGTAAGATTGCCAGCAGAGGAGGGTGATAGTGGTGGTAAAAAATGTGATGATGGGGAATGAAGAGGAAAATTTGGATGGTGAGATTGTAGAGTAATGGGTGAGTGTAAGATGACATGTTATGTTTAAGATAATCTCTTAAGTAAGATCATCATGCTTTGTTGGAGAGGTTTTGTAGGATCACCTAACAGCAAGCAGGATGATATGCGAGGAGAAAAAAGTTGATATTGGGGACAAGGGTGGAATGGTAGGTTGAAGAAGATGATCGCGACGAGAGGTGGGAGAAATAAGATGGGAGAAATATGATGGGATGGGGGAAGGCCATAGGGCATATCAACCTTAAGTGGAAGTCTTAAGTAAGATTACCATGCGACTAGAATGGTTAAGTAAGATTGCCAAGATGAAGAAGAAGAAGGATGATGTTAGAGTTGGTGGGAATAGGGTATGACAAAATGGAGTGAAGGGGAACCCTCGAGTGAATTTTCCATACTACGAGAGCGTGTAAGTAGGATGACCATGCATAAGATGATTTGGGAATGATGAGAAAAGAGTGAGTGAGGTATGCCTGAGTGGTATATGATATGAGATGAGGTGATAATAAGAAAGAAAGGAAACAAATGAGTGTAACATGAATGGATGAAGGAATATATGTAGTGGAGGGCGGAGTGTGAGGGGAATCCTTAATTGGGATACCGCATGGTGAGAGTAATGATGCAAGAATGAGAAGTAGAAGAGGTGGAATGGGAAGATGTGTTTAGTGGTGATTGTTGTTTGATGAGAAGGAGGTGGTGAAGAAGCTTCTACAAGCGGGAAGATCTTACGGAGAGGGTAAACCTCCACGAGGATTCCATATAGAAGGGGTTATCAAGTAAGATTGTCAAGCGGGAAGAAAAGGGTGAAAGGAAAGAATACAAATGGGTGAGAGGGGACAACAATGGTAAGAAGGGTAATATGGGGATAAGTAGCGGAGTAAAAACGAGGAGCGAGGATTAATGGATCAAATACATAGTGAGCATGGTAGGGGGTGGAGAGCTCTTAGATAGTGAATGCTACTTGAGAAAGATCAGGGGGAGAAGTAGGATTTTCAAACTACTGATGGTGATCAAGTAGGATTCCCAGGAAGGGAATGTATTAGTATGGGTGAATGGATGGGGTGCAAAGTAAGATGTTGATTATGATACAAAGATACTCACGTGGCCGAAAAGCATATTAATCTTAATATAGCACATAACAGGATGCATTGTGATATGAAAGATCAAGATGACTAGACTATAATATGTATGATAGCATAAATAGGGGCCATCAAAAAGGTTTTATTGATACGATACATGGGAAAGGAAATAAGACGAGAGGTGGGAGAGAAAAGAGCATAACAAATAAAATGATGTAGAAGGAAGGGAATACGAAAGGGGGTAATAAGTGGAAAGAGAACAATATAAGGAATGTTCAAATAAGAAAGAGGGGAGGAATGACATCGATTGGAAAAGATGTAGATATGCATGAAGTGAGGATACCAGGATGACAAGAAAATAGAAAAAGGATGTATGATGAAAACAGTAAAGATATTGAAGAGGGTGAAGAGAAGATGGAGAGATGGATAAGAAGCGACAAGAAAGGGTGGGATTTAAGGAAAATAATAGGAGAGAAAAGAGAATGGGGATAGAAGAGGCAATGCCAATGAGGGGACATTAGGAAATCCCCTTTACAATGAGTGGTGGGGAAGGGTGAGAAAAAAATGAAGAAAAGGAGAAAGATAACGAGGATTGGAAATGGTAACGCCAACAAAGGGATGTTAGGGAAAACCCTTTTAAAATGAGTGGTGGGATTAGAGTAGGGAAGGAATGAAGGAAATTCTAGAAGGTCCAGGGAGTGAATGAGGTCGTGTGGAATGAGGATTGATGATTTTTAGGGAAAACCCATTTACAATTATTAGCGCGGGAAGAGAAGATGATGATGAAAGAATGATATAGGAGTGTTAACAATAATGGTGAATGCGTGTGTGGGTAGAAATGTGGGGGGAATTTGAGAAGATGAAGTGGAAAGAGTAAATAAAATGGGAGGGATGAGTTGGGACTAGGTGAAAGTGAGGAGAGGATGCGGGTGATGAGGATGAACAAAGTGAGGATGAAGAACCAAGACATGAAAAGAATGGGAAGAAATGGTATGAAGGATGATGGATCAAGAAGGGGAAAATGGGGGAAAGAACGTGATTGTAGGTGGAAGAGATTAGATGTATGTTGTAAGAGGATATGTGGAGAAAGGATAATAGTAGGAGGAAAAAGTGGGTAGTAGGAGATACCAGTGGAAGAAGTGATCAACAAAGTGAATGAAGAATGAGGTGGGGGAGAAGTTCACGATGACAAGTTAAGTGTAGGGAGGACCTTG
Organism: Taxus wallichiana var. yunnanensis; assembly: GCA_018340775.1. Classification (NCBI taxonomy): domain Eukaryota; kingdom Viridiplantae; phylum Streptophyta; class Pinopsida; order Cupressales; family Taxaceae; genus Taxus; species Taxus wallichiana. Next base: position 922,366,711 of record CM031240.1, on the reverse strand, counting down.
ACATAATATTGTCATGTGACGGAAGTGGTTAAGTAAGATTGCCAAGTGAGAATCAAAAAGGAGGAGGTGAAAGGATGTGATAATGGGAATGCCGAGAAAAAGTGAAGGGTGAAGGGTGCGTAGTGATAGGGAAAGGAAAGGAGACAGATCATCCTTAAGAGGGACTCTTAAGTGAGATCGCCATGCTTAGGTGAGTGGTTAAGTAAGATTTCCAAGAGAGGAGAGTGATAGTGGTGGTAAAAAGATGTGATGATGGGGAATGAATAGGAAAGATGGATGGTGAGATTGTAGAGTGATGGACGAGTGTAAGATGACATGTCATGCTTAAGAGAATCTCTCGAAATAAGATCGTCATGCTCTTCGGGAGAGGTTTTGTAGGATCACCTAAGTGACAAGGATGATATGCAAGGAGAAAGAAAAGATGATATTGGGGACATGGGTGGAATGGTAGGTTGAAGAAGATGATCATGACAAGAGGTGGGAGAAATAAGATGGGGGAAATATGGTGGGATGGGGAATGCCATGTAAGGGCGATCAACCTTAAGTGGAAGTCTTAAGTACGATTTTCATGTGGTCGGAATGATTAAGTAAGATTCCAAGCTAAAGAGGAAGAAGGATGATGTTAGAGTTGGTGGGAATAGGGTATGACAAAATGGGTGAAGGGGAACGCTCAAGTGAATTTTCCATACTACGAGAGCGTGTAAGTAGGATGACCGAGGCATAAGAAGGATTTGGGGAAGGATGAGAAAAGAGTGAGTGAGGTATGCCCAGAGTGGTATATGATATGAGATGAGGTGATAATAAGAAAGAAAGGAAACAAAGGAGTGTAACATGAATGGATGAAGGAATATATGTTGTGGAGGGCGGAGAGAGTGTGAGGGGAATCCTTAATTGGGATGCTGCGTGGTGAGAGTAATGATGCGAGAATGAGAAGCATAAGAGGTGGAATGGGAAGATGTGTTTGGTGGTGATTGTTGTTTGATGAGAGGGGAGGTGGTGAAGAAGCTTCTACAACGGGAAGATCTTAGGGAGAGGGTAAACCTCCTTTGATATTTCCATATAGAAGGGTTTATTAAGTAAGATTGTCAAGCGGGGAAGCAAAAAGGGTGAAAGGAAAGAATACAAATGGGTGAGAGGGGACAGGAATGGTGAGAAGGGTAATATGGGGATAAGTGGTGGAGTAAAAATGAGGAGCGAGGATGAATGGATCAAATACATGGTGAGCATGGTGGGGGAGGAGGAGCTGCTGGATAGTGAATGCTACTTGAGAAAGATCGTCAAGTAGGATTCGCAAACTGCAATGGTGATCAAGTAGGATTCCCAAACTGGGGAATGTATTAGTATGGGTGAATGGATGGGGTGCAAAGTAAGATGTTGATCATGTAAGAAGATACTCACGTGACAAAAATATCTTAATTTTAATATAGCACATAACAGGATGCATCGTGATATAAAAGATCAAGATGACTAGACTATAATATGCGTGATAGCATAGACATGGGCCATAAAAAAGGTTTGATGCCCCAATACGATATGCAAATGGAAGAGAGCATAGACAGAGGCCATCAAGAAAGTATGATGCCCCAGTACGACATGTAATCAGATAACATAAGAATATTAGAGAGAACATTAAGATACATAAAATCAAGATGCCCCTGTAATATATCTGGATACAAGAAAGCAATTAATAATTTACAACTAATAATGCAACACAAGAACAATAAACATGTCCCTAACGTGTTCCACAGTGAGGATTGATTGGATGTGCCCCTGGCCAGGGTACGAGGACATAGTAAAGTATTGGGTCATTGTCCTCAAAAACAAAAACAATGAGAGCCGGATTTGCTTCAAGCAAGGATTTACGCGAGGAGAAGTGGTTTGAATTTGGTAGTCATAATGTGATTGGATCATTCGTTGGGGATAATAGTTCAAAGGTTGAATTGTGTTGGTTATTTTAGAATTTTTTTGATTTTGTGGATTTTTTTTTATTTTTATTTTTATAGATATATAGGTTTTCTAAAGTTTTTGGATTTTTGACGATTTTCAATTTTTTTTTTTTTTTGACGATTTTCAAATGTTTTTTTTTTTTGATTTTTTTAGATTTTTGACAATTTTTGCAATTGTTTGTAGTTTTTTACATTTGTGATTTGTAATTTATGGACCAGAAGAGTGCGAATTATTTTTGAGAGGTGATAAACCAGGATATTATCCATATGTACAGGTGTTACGTGTTGTAACTTATGATGAGAATAACACAAATTCTTGTTCTATTGGTAGGATATGGTGGTGATGATATGATGAAAAGAAGTCCAACTCTATTTTTGACTCCACACAACTAGTAATATCGTGGGCTCATCATCGAGAATCAAGAAGGATGCAGGAGGTAGATAATGAATATAGAGACAAATGCTAACAACAACTGTCCCCTCAAAATTCCACCGCTTTTATGAAGTTGAAAATTCAAAATTTTGAGGTTAAGTGTCTACTCTGTTATCCCGGTAATGTGAAAAGTTGAAAATTTGGAAAAATCTACGTTTTGCGTCATTTTGTGTGTTTTTCGGCCTGCCGCGTATTTTTGTCCCGCGTCTCCCAAGTTCATTCGGCTCTCTATTCCCCGATCACCGGTCCACCCGAAATCGCTTCTTTTCGGGCCTGCTCGAACTTTTTGTCCCAAGTGTCCCAAGTTCACCCGGGCTGTTGTTCTTTTTTCGGCCGATTGGCCGAACCATGTACTTCAAGCGTCTTTTTGTCCCAAGTGTCCCAAGTTCACCCGGCCCCACTGTTCCCATTTCATCCGATTCGTCCGAACAACAGACTCCACGTATCTCAGCGCCCCGCATGTCCCAAAGGCATTTGTGCATCTTTTCCCGCACGCCGAATCGGCCAAACCGTGTACTCCACGTGCATTTGCGTCCCACATGTCCCAAAGGCATTTGTGCGTCTTTTCCCGCATTTCCGAATCGGCCGAACGCGTACTTCACGCTTTCGCGTCCCTCGTGTCCCAAAGGAACCAAGTGTCATTCGTGCTAATTTTTCCCACTCTACCCGAATATCTTGCTTTTCAATTTGGTAGATGTGAATTTAATGTGCATTTATTGCCTCTCTCTCCTAAACGGCTATATAATGAATCCCCTATGCGTTTTTACACACTTTGCTTTCATACTCTCTATTACTCGAACCCTCGCAACCAAAATTCCTACGCGCTTATCAATTCCCTTTGCAATTCCATCCCAAGTCCAACTCGTAGCTCGCTCTCCAAGTTACTATCAACATGAAGATTAAATTCTAGGGCGGGAACAAGTTTCACCACTCGAGTCTGCTGCCGTTCCCGATATTGGGGACAAGTGAAGTTTTCCACCTTGATTTTGGGGATTTTGGGCAAGGATGAAAGATGCGAACCGTTCACGTATGGCAAAGATGATTCATGAGCGTTGGTTTGGCTTTCGCCGGTGGCTTCCTATCTCGGTCGCAATGCGCAGATACAAGTGCTCTCTGCGGTGCTCATTTCAGCCCCAACTCGAGTGAATGGCCAACGTGCATGGGGAGCTCATCACCAAACTTGACGCGCGCCATTCGCACCGCCCTAAGAATTCCGAGAAATGGACAATTCCATAGTAATCTCTCGAAACCAGTGCACAGCCCTCTTCGACCAAGACAAGTAAGAACTACAAAGCAAGGGTGGCGAAGTCATGGCTTAAAAACCCTAAAAAGGGGCATCCCGCCTATCCAAGGTCTACGTCTATGCTTATTTCAACGAGGAACTATCGATTTCATAATCCCTCGGCTCGGGATATGGGCTTACCCTCTACCAATGAGTTCCATTTTGGATGTGCCCACTTATCAACATGGTGTGCGAAGGAACTGGGAATATCAATTGGTGAGATCATCGGTATGAACCTGCAGAGCAAATTGCCTAATGTACAACAAACAAATAAATTCTATATGAATTCATACTTGATGTATACCCTAAAGCAGCATCAAGGAAATGGTTTGGTTTCTCATACATCGATGCTCACAAGGATGACCCCGTATGCCTCACGCCTGCAGATTCACCCCGAAACCAGCAATCGCAATTTTAGGAGGGTGAATGATGCTTTCACCATGTACATTATTCGGCTTCTTGAGAGTGACACAAATGAGAAGATTTTCTCGATGAAGCCATGAGTCCGATATCGCACTACGGTGCTTATTTTATCCAATTCAGAAAATTTTCCTATATAAGGCTTGCATGCTATGAGAGCACTCCTCTCAAGCTTCCTATGTTCCGCAATGACAAAATGGTCCTAATAGAATAATGTAGGCAGATGGATAAATTACATAGAACCTACAGAGATAAGAAAATTCTTGCTTGCACTTCCTATCATCTTGGGAAACTACACCGCAAAACAACCCTGGATGCAAAAATATAGAAAGAGCCCTAGCTCCCATTACTCGTCCATTTCTTGGGCCAAGAACTTGCTTTGAATTGAAAAATTTTATTGAGCGTAACATCAAGATCACCTATCATCATAGAAGGGGACCTGAGAGGACTATTGGGTGGTGGCTTTGATGATTTTGAAGCAAGAAGGAGGCATTACGGCAGGTTTTCTCTACAATTGATTCAATAACTTGGCTTGTATCAAGTTCCTGAAGGGCTCCAAGATGATAATTCGACTGTACTCATATGAGTATGACAATGTGGTCAACACACTCCCTGGAGGACTTGGATTGGTCAAAAGGAGAAGGATGATTTGGCTGAAATCCTTGCTCCAGTCTTAGTCGAGACCAAGATCCGGTTTGATAGGAAAGTTCGTGAGCACAGAGGCACTCGGGGAATCCTCCTCCAAGGATTCTTCAACAACAAGGAGGGAAGCATCGACACCCATATCGAAGCACTTTGTGTAAACCCCCTCAGCACTCGTCAACTCAAGGACTGCAGTCTACTCCTTCCTCATCCACCCAGTGTATCGAAGAAATTCAAAGAAGTTAAGAAGGAGATAGTGGAAAAAGACTCCCTAAGGAAGCATGCGAGAATTGCCTTCGGGACTAGAGAACATTATTGTTCTCAAGTGAAAGTGAAGAAAGTGAAGTTCAAACTCCTGCAAAGCGCCCGATGCCCCAATGGATAAGGATAAAGAAGTCCGAGCACTTCGAACTTCCAAGCACTATTGATTCCTCTGCACTGTAGCCCCAAGCGCTCCACTCATATCTCAACTCAAGGAAACAAAGAAGGCAAACCTTGGGCGTTATGAGTTCTCTATCTCTTGGTCCTCTTGCCCCACCTGCTTCTTCCTCCTCCTCTTTTGCATGGGTGCAACCTCTTGTTGACTAGTAGGAAGAGAAAGTCTTCCTCCCATCTCGGGACCAAATTTGGATGTTGTGGCGGCCTTGTTAGGCACTACTCCTCCTCCTTCTCGTGCAAAAATCTAGAATTACCTCCAGGATAGTGTCGACGCTCGGGGCAGCAATTCCAGAGATAGCTAAGCCTAAGGCGAGACATGCGAGAGAAGGATTTGCAAGCGCCTCGATCTTGAGCTCTCAAGGATTCCCATGGGGAATCTACCCCCGAAGGTGAGATCCATAATCTTGAAACAGATCACACCGAGTCATTGGGAGGGTAGAGACGGGGTAGAAAACCATTGAGCAGTTGGAGGAACATGCCCGGTTTCTTACAAGTTTCATCAAGTCCTTGCTTTGTCCAAAGATAAATTTTGGATCCTACCCATTGACTACTCTTCCACCACCTGTAATTCGAGCCGTGATGAGGTGCAGTATCAAAGACATGCACAAGTACTCTATCTATGGAAGGGCTATGGAAGCCATGGTGGATGATATGCTGGTTGCAGGATTGAACTTCATTGATGAAGCCTTCAAACTCCACGGGAAGGTGAGTAATTTGCATAGAAGCTCTCCTCCACTATTGGGAGCATTGATAAAGAACTTAAAATTTGGAGCTTGATTGATAGTAGACCTTCGTCTCATGGGACAGACAGATGAAAATATTTTGACGGCAAGCAAGGTCTTCGAAGATGCCAAGGATAATTTGTCAAATTCCCGGGTCTCAAAGTGTGGAATTGAAAATCAAGGTGCTTGGAGGAGGCTTTGGGAGAATTAAAGAATAGTTGGCAGAAGGGTGAGGCCTTCAAAACACTAGTTATATCTGCCTTTAAAGATATACATTGCCATCTTCATGATGAGACTTCTAGTGTGCCTCTCACTTTACAAGAAATCAAAGCTCAATTCAGAGCTTTTGTCAAAGGGGATCTATTCAAGGAAAGCTCCATTTCCAAAGAAAAAATGAAGGAAATCTGTTCTCTTCAATCTGCCATTGAAGAAGCAAATAAAGATTATCATACTCATGTCGAGTTCGATAAGGAAATGGAGAAGTGCCTCGGATTTTGGACTCAGTCTACCACCAACACATCAGTCCCACGTGGCAGAGACATAGCCGAGGCGTTGAAGAGATTCAGACAGCGGATCTTAAAGTCGGTGGGTCCCTCCCAGTCATAAGCACCTGTCTTCTTCTCCTAATTCTTCTCTTCTCTTCCCCTTCTTTCTCTCGGATTTGTTGTAATTAGTTGGGGTATTGCGATTTGCAACCCTTTAACTAATCATTAGTTAAAAGAAGTAGTTACCTGGGAGTAACTCGATTCAGTAAACTATATAATGGCCTCTCCTCGCCATTTCGCGGGAGGAAGAAATTGGCTTATTTATGAAAGTGTAAATAAATCATAAGAAATCAATACGATGAAGGACTTTTCATTCTTTGTCTATCCGATTCCCTTTATCCCTAAGCTATTCATTTAATCTTGTTAGATCATTTTATGCGTATTATGTTGCGAAGCTTTTGTATTCTCACGATGTTATTTACGTAACTTTGTGTCTTTTTAAATTCCATATTATTAACATGATACAAATGATCTTATTCCAATTTGTTGTACCTCGCATGCATAAGGAATTACTGTCATCTATAATTCCGAATGGTTCCTTTCTTCTCGTTCTCGCATTTCCATTCCTCGATCCTTTTGTAATTGATGATCCTTATTGAAAACACTTTCATGATATCCAAGTTCCACAAGAAAATCATACTTTGTATATGTGTACATAGGTTTGTTTCGAATAAGGGAACCTCTCCCATTAAAGAGGAGGGACTTCTTGTCCCCGATTGTTGCTCTTCTCGAAGTCCTATTTGACGACAACGCTTTTAAGCGACTCGCTAGTAGGAATCATATTCCATTTCTATAAACATTTATCGATCATCTTTTGATCTCAAGCGACTCGTGTTTTACTCAAGGGAGAAGGGCCCGTGGTTTTGAAGATTCTCAATTTCAACTTTTGGAACAGCAGGGTTTTCCTTTCCCTTCAACAAGAAGAAATAGAAAGGCTCGTTCAACAAGCACTCCTCCTGTCAAAGATAGAATCCCTACGTGTGATATTCCTTGAGCAAATCAGTCCTAATCTTCAAGCTTTGATTCTTGCTTTGTATTTCGGTTCCTCTTCAAGCCATTTTTCCAAGGATGGCGGCACCATTACCTTGGGGTCATCATGTTGGGCCTCTTGCCCTTCCTCAAAGATTTCGCATGAGTTACCCATAGGTAACCAGGAAGAACTTTCCTAAATTTAAGGGTGATGGTAAAGTACATCCGATGAACACATCGCAGCCTTCATAGTTTCTGTGGAGTTCTAGGAGTTGAACATGAAGACGTCTCGTAAGGATTTTTGTTGAGACTTTACAAGATAATGCTGCTAATTGGTTCTATCACCTTCCGCCGGAGCTATCACTAGTCGGGACACAATGAGAACTAGGTTTGAAAACCGTTTCAAACCGGCGGAAGACATGCATGCTTTGCTTTGGCCCAAATTTCTCAAATAAAGAAGGAATCACAAGAGCCCATGAGAGAATTTGTGGCTCGATTCAACAGGTTGATTAACAAAATTCCACTAAATACTCAACCCGTAGACCAAATCCAAAAATGTTTCTTCCTAAACGCCCAATTACTCGAAGTTAGTTATGCACTGTTTGAGAAGGGCTAATCTCGCAACATTGGCCGAGGATCAAACTCTTCTTGTTAGTGTTGAAGATGATTTAACCATGTCGGGAAGTTGAGGAGAGACCCTTCTAAATCTAAGTCCGCTTCTTCCCCTCTTCCATTCCTAATACGGATCCATTGGTACAAAAACTTGCAAATGATCTCATTGCCATTAAGAAACAATTGGCTCAACATACTCCCTATGCAGATGTTCCAAGGAGAAATTTTCAGCCCAGAAATCGTTTTCCTCTTTGCTCAAACAAGGCTAGCGCTTGAAGGACTTCCTATTAAAGTTCTGTCAATGTAACTCCGTGAAGTTGAAGAACCAGAGGATGAGGAGGTTAATGAAGATTGTGAGGAATTTATTGAAGAGGTTGATGATGAAACAAATGAACTTGAGGGATCTCGAGTTAATTTCTTCACAATCGAAGGTATTGATGAAGGATATGATTATGATGAAGTAGTAGCAGACATGAATAGCGAATCATACGCTGTCATGACTCGAGAGCAGACAAATCAGAGGGAGAAAGTGATGCAGCCCACCAAGAAATCTAAGGAGCAGCTGACAACTATCCCCGTAATTGCAAAGAGAGAATCCCCCTATCCCCATTTCATCCGCACCAAAGGTGAGTCCTCACAATTCTGCTACTAAAGTTACTTCTTTTTCCCCTAAAATTGATAAACCTAGGGTCTCAAGTGATGAAAGCTCGTGCATCTCGGGTCTTTTGATATTATTGATCACCTAAAAAAGACTAAGGTTCAAATCTCAGAGGCTGAATATTATCAAACCCATCCCAAGGCTTTTGCTAAAATGATTCACTTTGTCAATTCCCATTCTAAAACTACCTCTAAAGGCCTTTTTCCCACTCCTTCTTCTGCACCATGACCTAACTGTAGCCATTGTCACCTCACCCCATGATAAAATCAAACCATTCTATGTGACACTCCTTATAGCTGGCCATAGGCTCAGTAATTACGTCATAGACTCAGGAGCATCAAACAATTTAATGCCCGCCAAAGTAGCTCATGCCTTAGGCCTAACTCTCACACGTACTTACGGATCTTGTTATTCCATGGAGAGTAAGGAAGTGCCCCTGGTAATAAGAATTAAGGATGCACAAGTGGCTTTTGCTTCTTTTCCTGAGAAGAAAGTTTTGGCTACTATTATAGTAGTAGATATTCATCCTTCATATGGAATGCTACTAAGTAGAAACTTCTGTAAGGATGTGGGTGGAGAAATTCAAATGGATTGGTCACATGCCCTCATACCTATTAATGGGAAAATGAAGAAGCCGATGCCCGAGAAGCGCACGAGTATATTGTACAAAAACCGATGATCCCAAAGCACAAATACTCTATGAGGATATAGGCCATGGCAACTACATGATTATGTCTCCGTAAGAAATCCAACTACCCAAAGTGTCACCTAAAGATCCTAATGGTGTTTGGATATAAGAGTTTGATGGAAGTTGTTCTTCAAATGGTTCGGGGCTGGTGTCATATTGGTGTCGCTTTGAAGGAAGCATTCATCCTTTCTCATTCAAGTTGGATTTTGAAAATACCAATAATACAACAGAGTATGAGGCTCTCATTCTTGGACTCTGTGGCAAAAGAACAGTGGTGTGAAAAATATTCTAGCTCGTGGGGATGCAGAGTTGATTGTCAAGAAAGTTAGAACTTCTTCCGGTAAAGAATGGAAGGTTGAAACATTACCGGAATCAGTTTGGGACTCCATTGAATTTCTCGATGCTTTCTCCATCAAAGCAAAGGTTTGCCTAGGGAGAAGAATACTAGGGCTGATTCACTAGCAGTCTCGTGGTCATTGCTTATACCTCATCCCGACTTCTCTCGGGATAAGTTTACCATTGAGATGGTCCATAGACCTAGTGTACACGATAATGCAAGTAATCGGCAAGTTTTCAATAATGGTCAACACTTGCTTTCTTTCTTAGAACTCAATGATAATTTTGAAACAGCTTGTACTTTGAAGGAAGCGATAATTTTCCTCGTGAAAGTGTGCCCTTTGACAAAGAAGCCGCCAAATAAGAAGAAGTGGATCAGATGGATGTATCAAGCTCAAAGGAAACAAGATTCCGAAAGGATTGGTGAGTTTAGAAGAACCGCATTTGACAAACATGATAGGTATGTAAGGTTCAAGGCTTCTACTGGACCTCAATAATCAATCGAATATGAAAAAAATTAATATTGGGAGTTCTATGATCCTAAACTCGTGAACATTGGAAAATGTTGCACACCGAGATGAGAGGAAGAAGGTAATTGATCTTTTAAAAAAGTATAAGGATGTTCTTGCTTATTCCTATGAATATTTAAAATCTTTCCAACCAAAGGAGATGTAGTATTTTATTCCTCTCAAACCTAGGATTAAGCCTTTTAAACAAAAGCAGAGGAAATATAATCCTAAAATAGCCGACACCATTTTTCAGAGATACGAGACGAAGTTATTGAAGGCCATTGAAGATACCGTTTCAATGATTCTTTGGATAAGAGAATCATGTATCTTCACAAATTGAATGAGGACAGATTGGAAGTTGCTGATAGGATATCTGTTCACCAACAGAAAGTAAGGGTCATGTTTGATAAGAAAGCCAAGTTTGGAGATTTCAAAATTGGAGACATCGTTTTACTATGGGACAAAAGGCATAAACCTCATGGCAGCCATGGCAAGTTTGATTCCCTTTGGCTCGGACCTTTCAAGATCAGGCACTTTGCTGGTGAGAATTATGTTTACCTTGATTATATGGATGGTTCTTCTCTCCCACTTCCTTATAGTGGACAGTACCTAAAATTGTTTAAGTCATAGGTGATTAGGAAGTCCTTTTGTACATTCTGTATAGCGTTTTGTTTTTCCTTCCTTCTCTCTATTTTGGTGTGTTGTCCTCTGTATTGGTTTGCTTTTGACTCCGTGGCCCAATGGATAAGGTAATCGATCCTGCTTCCCGAGTTTGTCTAAATTCTTGCCTTGTCTCATTCTTTGAATTCTATGCCAAGTCATCCCTGGAAGGAGCCATCTCGTTGTCCCCTCAAAATTCCCCTTCTTTTATGAAGTTGAAAATTCAAAATTTTGAGGTTAAGTGTCTACTCTGTTACCCTGGTAATGTGAAAAGTCGAGAAATTGGAAAAATATGTGTTTTTTGGGTCATTTTGTGTGTTTTTCGGGCCTATAGTGTATTTTTTCCGCGTGTCCCAAGTTCATTCGGGCTCTCTGCATTCACCGATCGGTCGGTCCACCCGAAGTTAGTTATTTTCGGGCCCATCGGAAATTTTTGTCCCAAGTTCGCCCCGTTGTTCCTTTTCGGATGATTTGGTCAAGCTGCGTATTTCGCGCGTCTTTTTGTCCTAAGTTCACTGGCCTCGCCGTCCTGTTTCGTCCGATTCGGCCGAACCGCGTACTCCGCATACTTCGCCCCACATGTCATAAAGACATTTGTGCGTCTTTTCCCGCATCGCCCGAATCGGCCGAACCACGTACTCCACGTACTTGTGTACCGCATGTCCCAAAGGCATTTGCGTGTCTTTTCCCGCATCGCATGAATCGGCCGAACCGCGCAGACTTCGCACTTTCGCGTCCCTCGTGTCCAAAATGAACCAAGTGCCATTCATGCTTATTTTTCCCGCTCTACCCGAATATCTTGCTTTTCAATTTGGTAGATGTGTATTTAATGCGCATTTATTACCTTTCTCTCTCCTAAATGACTATATAATGAACTGCCCCCTATGCGTTTTTACACACTACTTTCATGCTATCTATCAAGCTCAAACCTCGCAACCAAAATTCCGCGCACGTATCCATTCCCCTTGTAATTCCATCCCAAGTCCAACTTGTAGCTCTACTCTCCAAGTTACTATCAACATGAAGATTAAATTCCAGGGGCAGGAACAAGTTTCACCACTCGAGTCTGCCGTTCCCGATATTGGGGACAGTGAAGTTCGCCACCTTGATTTTGGGGATTTTTGGGCAAGGATGACATACAAACCCTTCACCTATGGCACAGATGATTCATGACAGTGGTTTGGCTTTCACCGTGGATTCCCTATCTCAGTGCAATGCGCAGATACAGTGCTCTCCTGCGGTGCTCATTTCAGCCCCGACTCGAGTGAATTGGCCAATGTGCATGGGGAGCTCATCGCAAAACTTGATGCTGCCGCCATTGGCACTGCCCTAAGAATTCCAGAAATGGACAATTCCATAGTAATCTCTCAAAACCAGGCACAGGCCCTCTTCGACCAAGACAGTGAGAACTACAAAGCAAAGGTGGCAAAGTCGTGCCTTGAAAACCCTAAAAAGGGGGCATCCCGTCTATCCAAGAATCTATTCCGCACCGATTTCAATGAGGAACTATCAGATTTCATAATCCCACCGCTCAGTGTTATGGGCTTACCCTCTACCAATGAGTTCCATTTTTGGATGTGCCCACTTATCAACATGGTATGTGAAGGAACTCGAGAATATCAATCAAGCGTAGATCATCAAGAGTATGAACCTAGCAGAGAAACTGTCTAATGTAAAACAAACAAAGAAATTATATATGACTTCATACTTGATGTATACCCTAGCAACATCAAGGCAATGGTTTGGTTTCTCATACATCGATGCTCACAAGGATGACCCCATGTATGCCTATTGCCGCAGTTCACCCTGGAAACCAACAATCGCAATTTCGGGGAGGGTGAATGATGCTTTCACCATGTACATTGTTCTGGCCTACTTAAGAGTGACACAATGAGAAGATTTTCGATGAAGCCATGAGTCCGATATCACACTACGGTGCTTATTTTATCCAATTCAGAAAATTTTCCTATATAAGGCTTCGGCAGCTATGAGAGAAATCCTCTCAAGCTTCCTATGTTCCGCAATGACAAAATGGCCCTAATAGAAGTATGCAGGCAGCTAGATAAATTGCATAGAACCTACAGAGACAAGAAAATTACTGGCTTGCACTTCCTATCATCTTGGGAAACTACACTGAAAAATAGCCCCGGATGCACAATATATAGAAAGAGCCCTAGCTCCCATTATGTCCATTTCTTCGGGCAAGAACTTGCTTTGAATTGAAAAAGTTTATTGAGCGAGAACATCAAGATCACCTATCATCATAGGAAGACACAGAGGACTATTGGGCGATTGTGTTGATGATTTTGAAGCAAGAAGGAGGCATTATGGCAGGGTTTCTCTACAATTGATTCAATAACTTGGCTTGTATCAAGTTCCTGAAGGGCTCCAAGATGATAATTCTGACCTGTACTCATATGAGTATGAAAATGTGGTCAAGCACACTCCCTTGGAGGACTTGGATTGGTTCAAAAAGGAGAAGGATGATTTGGCTGAAATCCTGGCTCCAGTCTTAGTCAGGACCAAGATTTGGTTTGATAGGAAAGTTTGTGAGCACAGGAGGCACTCAGGGGAATCCTCCTCCAAGGATGCTTCAACACCAAGGAGGGAAGCATCGACACCCATATCAGAAGCACCTGTGTAAACCCCTCCAGCCTCGTCAACTCAAGGACCTGCAGTCTCTACTCCTTCCTCATCCACCCAGGTGTATCAGAAGAAATTCAAAGAAGTTAAGAAGGAGCCAAAGTGGAAAAGACTCCCTAAGGAAGCATGCAAACTGCCTCGGGACCGAGAGAACATTATTGCTCTCGGTGAAAGTGAAGAAAGTGAAGTGCCAACTCCTATAAGTGCCCTCGAAGGCCCAATGGATAAGGATAAAGAAGTCCACAACACCGAACTTCCAAGCCTTTGTTGATTCCTCTACACCGTAGCCCCAAGCGCTCCACTCATATCTCAACTCAAGGCAACAACAAGGCAAACCTTGGGTGTCATGAGTTCTTTTTCTCTTGGTCCTCTTGCCCCACCTCGCTTCTTCCTCCTCCTCTTTTGCATGGGGCGCAACCTCTTGTGGCAGTAGGAAGAGAAAGTCTTCCTCCCGGATCTCAGACCAAATTTGGATCTTGTGGCGGCCTTCATAGGGCACTACTCCTCCTTCTCGCACCAAAAAAGCAAGAATTACCTCCAGGATAGTGTCCGATGCTCAAGGCCAAGCAATTCCGGAGATAGCTAAGCCTAAGGCGAGACATGCCAGAGAAGCAGATTGCAAGCTTCGATCTTGAGCTCTCAAGGATTCCCATGGGGAATCTACCCCGAAGAGTGAGATCCATAATCTCCAGAACCAGCCACAGAGTCATTGTGAGGGTAGAGAAAGGGCAGCAAACCATTGAATAGTTGGAGGAACAAGCCCAGCTTTCTTACAAGTTTCATCAAGTCCATGTTGTCCAAAGATAAAGTTTTGGATCATACCCATTGACTACTCTTCCACCACCTGTAATTCGAGCCGGGAAGAGGTGCAGAGTATCAAAGACATGCACAAGTACTGTCTATGGAAGGGCTATGGAAGACATGGTGGATGATATGCTGGTTGTAGGATTGAACTTCATTGATGAAGCCTTCAAACTCCACGGGAAGGTGAGTAATTTGCAATGTAAGCTCTCCTCCACTATTGGGAGCATTGATAAAGAACTTAAACTTTGGAGCATTGCATAGTATACCTTCATCTCATGGGACAAACAGATGAAATATTTTGATGGCAAGCAAGGTCTTCGAAGAGGCCAAGGATAATTTGTCAAAGTCCCGGGTCTACAAAGTGTGGAATGGAAAATCAAGGTGTTGGAGGAGGCTTTGGGAGAATTAAAGAATAGTGGCGGAAGGGTGAGGCCTTCAAAACCCTAGTTATCTCGCCTTCAAAGATATACGTTGCCATCTTCATGATGAGACTTCACGGTGTGCCTCTCACTTTAGAAGAAATCAAAGCTCAATTCAGAGCTTTTGTCAAAGAGGATCTATTCAAGGAAAGCTCCATTTCCAAAGAAAAAATGAAGGAAATCTGTTCTCTTCAATCTGCCATTGAAGAAGCAAATAAATATTATCATACTCATGTCGAGTTCGATAAGGAAATGGAGAAGCACCTTGGATTTTGGACTCGACTCTACCGCCAACACATCAGTCCCACGTGCGAGAGACATAGCGAGGCATTGAAGAGATTTAGACAGCGGATCCTAAAGTCGGTGGTTCCCTCCCATCATACGCACATATCTTCTTCTCCTAATTCTTCTCTTCTCTTCCCCTTCTTTCTCTCGATTTGTTGTAATTAGTTGGGGTATTGCGATTTACAACCCTTTAACTAATCATTAGTTAAAAGAAGTAGTTACCGGAGTAACTCGATTCGTAAACTATATAATGGCCTCTCCTTGCCATTTCGCGGGAGGAAGAAATTGGCTTATTTATGAAAGTGTAAATAAATCATAAGAAATCAATACGAAGGACTTTTCATTCTTTGTCTATCGATTCCCTTTATCCCTAAGCTATTCATTTAATCTTGTTAGATCATTTTATACGTATTATCTTTGGGAAGCTTTGTATTCTCACAGATGTTAATTACAGAACTTTGTGTCTTTTTAAATTCCATCTTATTAATATGATACAAATGATCTTATTCCAATTTGATGTACCCTCGCATGCATAAGGATTTACTCTGTCATCTATAATTCCTAATGGTGCCTTTCTACTCGCTCTCGCATTTCCATTCCTCATAATTTTGTAATTGATGATCCTTATTAAAAACACTTTCATGATATCCAAGTTCCACAAGAAAATCATACTTTGTATATGTGTAAATAGGTTCGTTTCGAATAAGGGAACCTCTCCCATTAAAGAGGAGGGACTTCTTGTCCCCGAATGTTGCTCTTCTCGAAGTCCTATTTGATGACCAACACAATCCCTTTGGGAAATTATGACTCCATTCTTCATAACGGTATCTGAAACTATTTCAAAAATGGTTTCACTTTATGAGTCATGTGCTAGACTTAGACGAGCTTATGTGGCCTCATTGATTGGTAATATATGAGGTTAAGGGATAGTTCTCTCTTCACTTAGGCATGTAAATTACGTGTTTGGGGATTCTATAATTTACAAGCAATGTAAGATTTTATATTTTATAAATGAATCCCTATGCCTTAACCCATGCTACTAGTGATAAGCATGGGCTCATCACCGAAGGTAAAATATAGGCGAGTGAATTCCTTTTTTGTCTTGTTTTTTTTTTAATTTTGTTTTGTTTTGTTTTTTTTTTTCGATTATTTTGTAATGTTTTTATTATTTTATGAGAATGACCCTCTATGCTTTGCCCCATTCCACTTGTAAGAGGCAAGGGTTTATCGCCGAAGGCAAGACGTAGATGAGTAAGTGCCCCTTCCTCCATTCCTAGTCTCACACTACCAGAAGAAGTGTGGGATCAACACCAAAGACTATGAATGACGAAAGATGTGATAATGAATTATTCATAAGTTATTGAATTGATGGATTTTTTTACAATAGTGCTTTGTATTTGGGAAGAAACGTCATGCCCCCAATCTCACCCCCACACGATTAGTAGGACGCGAGGTTCAACACTTAAGACCGAGATGGATGACCAAATGAACCGGGTAACAAAGTTTAGAGCTTTGTTATGAAAGAGAGAATGTATTTGAAGGTAATATATTACCATCGATAAGTTTCTAGGTATGACCATAGAAGAAAGTGACTAAAAATGGAAGAAGTATGACTCTCAAAAAATTAATAGGATTTATATTAGCACTTGTCTCATGATGATAAATATGAAGATGTGATTTTGATAAAGAAAATATCTCACAATGGAAATGGATAAATTTAAATTATTCAGAGATAAGCAAGCTACAAGGAAAATGTACACGTTGTTTCCGGAATAGTGAACATCTCAAGGATAAAATTTCTTTAAATGAACTGCATTCATTGGTTCATCAAGATCTTGACCATCTTCAGTGGCCAATTTATAGGCTCCAGAGCCAAATTTAGCTGTGATTACATAGGGTCCTAACTAATTAGGCTCAAATTTTCCTTGTTTTTCTCATTCTTTAGTGGTATTCTTTTGATTTTCTTTTAAAAAAAAGTCACCAATTTCAAATTCTCTGGGTCTTTGATTTTTATGATAACTGCGTTGTAGTCGGTTTTGATAGACTTGAAGATGATTGAGAGCATTAAGTCATTTTTCATCGAGAAGCTCAAGCTCTTGAAGCCGTGACTGTCGGTATTCATCCTCATTAATTACATCTTTAAGGGAGATCCTCAAGGATGAGAGTTCTATCTCAATAGGTAAAATGGCTTCACAACCATAAACAAGGGAAAATGGGGTGGCTCTGGTAGGCGTGCGGTAAGATGTACGGTAAGCCCAAAGAGCGGGGTAAATTTGAGTATGCCAATTACATCCATGGGTGTTGAAAATATTTTCCATGATGGATTTTAAGGTCTTATTGGTTCTTCGCTAACCATTTCCCGAGGGTAGTATGGAGTGGACCATTTAAGTTTGATGTGAAAACGTTTGGCGGGTCTTTTACATCCCGGTTCTTAAATGATTTGCCATTATCTCGGAACCAGAGCGGATGGAATACCAAATTGAAAGATGAGATTATTAAAAATGAATTTCGATATTTGGCTACAATGTAACATAAGTGAGAGGCATAACTTTTACCCATTTAGTGAAGTAATTCCAGTAATGGTAATGGTGAACTTATGTCCATCGACGATGTTGGTCTGATTTTACCAATGAGGTCAAGTCCCCATTGAGAGAAGGGCCATGGTGTGGTTATTGATTGTAATGCAGGAAGGTGCGTGGATAAGATTTCCATGATTTTGACATGCTTGAAAACATTTGACAAAACGACATGCGTCACTTTCCATGGTGGGCCAATAATATCCAACTCGCAGATTTTCTTGGCTAATGCAATACCATTCGTGTGTGCTCGAGAGAAGCAGTAATGGACTTCAGCTAAGACAATCAAGGATTCTTTCGATTAAGAGATTGGAGCAGGTGCCAAAGATATCCTCGTTTATAAAGAGTTTCGCTAAAATGGTGTAACGAGAAGAACGTTGTGCTAAAACACGTTTATGCATTGGTTTCATGTCGGTAGGAAATGTTTTATCACGAATGAAGGTATAAAGATCATGGTACCAAGGGTTATTCAGACCCACGATCTCACATACCATAGTGTTTTCAGGAAGATCATAGGAAGAAATTAAGAGATGTTCAACGAGAAAATATGCACAGGGTTGACTAGATGTGATTTCTAGTAAGGATTCGATGGTTGCCATAACGTCGGCAGATTTATTATGAATTCTAGGAATTTGATCATATCTAATTAATAAAAATAGCTTCAAAGACTATCCACCATGCATTTATATGGGATAAGTTTTTCATCCTGACTCGGTATTCATTGGTAACTTTCTTGATGATAAGTAAAGAATCACCAAATACAACTAATTCTGTAAGATTCTAAGATATAGCTAGTTTTAATCCTGCGATGAGAGCTTCATATTTTGTGATATTGTTGGTACATGGGAATGCTAAGCAAAATGATTTGGGGATAACATGTCTGCTGGGTGTGATAAGAAAAATACCAACCCCTGAGCCATGGAGATTACAAGATCCATAAAAAAATAGAGTCCAAGTTGGCACGATGTCTATGTGTAGAATATCTTCATTAGGAAAAGAGAATTGAAGTGGTTCTATGCCAGGAAGGGGTGCCTCGACAAGTTGGTCTGCAAGGGATTGTCCTTTAATTACTTTATATGGAACAAATTCGACATCGAATTCACTAAGTAATACGACCCAACTAGACATTCTTCCCATGAGAATGGGTCTGGACAACAAATACTTGAGAGGATCAATTTTGGCAATCAACTTAGTTGTGTGATTGAGCAAGTAATGACGTAACTTATGGAATGCAAAGGTGACCGCTAAACATACTTTTTGATTTGGGAATAACGTACTTCATGCTCAATAAGTGTTTGACTAAGGTAATATACAACCTGTTCTTTTGCTTGATCATTATGTTGTGCTAGTAGAGCTCCTATGGCATGTTCAGTGGCAGATGTATAAAGCAACATGGGTTTATCGGCAACTGGTGACATAAGAATAGGTGGAATAGAGAGGTATTCTTTTAACTTAGCAAAAGAGTCTTGGCAATCGTGGTTCCAGTGAAATTGTGCATCTTTCTTGAGTAACTAGATTAAAGTGATGGCACTTGTTAGCCAACTGTGATATGAAACGCCGAATAGATTGTATCTTTCCCTGAAGACTTGCATAATTGTTTTAGGTTTTGAGGAGGAGGAATTTCCATAATGGCTTTGAATTTTGTAGGATCCACTTCTATGCCTCTTCATGAGATAATAAACCCTAATAATTTACCAGAGGTTACTCCGAACACACATTTCTTTGGGTTAATTTAACCTTATACTCGCATAATCTATCGAAAATGCGTCTCAACACACTTGGATGCCCTATTCATGTTTTGGATTTTGCTAATATATCATTAATATAATCTTCCATGATATCATGTAACATGTCATGGAAGATGAAAGTCATTGCTCATCGATAGGTGAAACCAGCATTTTTCAAGCCAAAAGGCATGACCTTATAACAAAAGGTGCTCCATGGTGTAGTAAATGCCATTATATGTTGATCCCTTTCAGAAATAAGTATTCGATTGTAACCGAGATAATCCATCCATTAAGGAGAGCATTTCATGGCCTGCCATAAAAAGACATCCTAATTTCACATCTTTCTTAAATCAATTAATTCCCCTTCCTCATTTCCCACAAAAATACACTTCAAATTAATCAAATATAATTTTATTAATTATCTATTTCAAAATCTAAAAATAACCCAATCCTCATCACATGTCATTATTCTCCATGTTTTTCTACTATTGAATTAAAAATTCAAATTCAAATCCCCACTCACCTAAAATCCTCCACTTATGAATTAAAAATATAATTCAAATCCTCACCCATTCTTCATTGCCCCACTCATCTAATCTTGCCCATATTTTCAAACCATTCATTTAATCTTGCCCACATTTTCAAACCATTATTACTTAAATTATTCTTAGTTAATCAATCCCATAAGTTATAAATACAACCTTACCCCTCCTCTAAACACATAGAGAATCAAAGTGAATGCCATATCTAATTTTTGCATCCTTTGAGCAAAGAACATCCTTTTGCTTCATCCTAATGCCCAAATAGCCTCATAATATTTTTTTCCCATCAAAGTGCAAAGTAAGAGGATCGTTATTGCAGGAAGGTATTGCTTCGTCTTGAAGAAAAGTACCTACACATCACACGGTTAGGGCTCAATCCAAGTTTCCTAGCCCATTTTGAGGTTTTCTAAGGAACGCGAAGGAGGAGGTATGATTATTGGTATTTTACTTCCTTGTTAGTAGTGTATTTTTCCTAGCCCATTCTCCATGTTTCTCTTCTTTTCAAGAGTTCCGTCGTATATTCCATTCTCGTTAGTCCTCTTGAGGGGCATCATCACATCTATACATAATCACATCTTCTCATGACATTTTAGTCTTGAAGGATACTATAACATCCATCACTCACCACTTTCTATTCTCGCCAACAAATATTCACTCTACCTTTTGCTTTAAAAAAGTAGATTGAATTCTTCCCCCATACCACCTACTTTCTTTGAAAGGACACTACTTTCATAGAACCCTTCCAAAGAGGGGAAAATGTAGACACCATAATTTCACATATGTCCTAAATCATTTAATTCCCCTTCCTCATTTCCCACAAAAATACACTTCAAATTAATCAAATATAATTTGATTAATTATCCATTTAAAATTCTAAAAATAACACAATCCTCATCACATGTCATTATTCTCCAAGTTTTTCTACTATTGAATTAAAAATTCAAATTCAAATCCCCACTCATCATCTCATAACCAAAACACATTTTCCAATCCATTATCATCCGCTAGTCAACCACCTTCCACCAGTCTTTCCACTAATCAATCATCTTCTTCAACTAATCAAGCTTCTTCTTCTACCAACAATTATTCTTCCACCACACCATCTTCTTCTTCACCTAGCCAATATTTTGCATCCAACCACACCTCCTCTATTAAGATACCTCTTCCCGTGAATAACCAACCTTCATCCTTCAATCCACCCCCTTCTTCTTATAACCCATTCTCTTCATCTTTTAAGACTACCAAACTAACTTCCCCACCACATGAGGTACCTATTGATCTCCCATCCCACACATTTAAAATCATTGACACGGGATGCGGTGAATATCAATTTCAAAAGATGGCAGACTCTTTTTATAATACCAAATCTCCACATATATATGACAAACCTAACGCTCCACAT
This sequence comes from Taxus wallichiana var. yunnanensis, assembly GCA_018340775.1. Taxonomy (NCBI): domain Eukaryota; kingdom Viridiplantae; phylum Streptophyta; class Pinopsida; order Cupressales; family Taxaceae; genus Taxus; species Taxus wallichiana. Next base: position 922,345,453 of record CM031240.1, on the reverse strand, counting down.
CTAAGAAAAGGATTGGGAGAGAGAAGAGGATATTGGTCCCTAAATTCCACCCTTTCTTGTCACTTACCCATCTCTCCATCTCCTCTTTGCCCTCTTCAATATCTTTACTGTCTTCATTATACATCCTTTGTCTATTTTCTCATCATCCTCTTATCCTCATTTCATGCATCTCCACATCTTTTCCAATCTATGTCATTCCTCCCCTCTTTCTTCTCTAAGCTTTCCTTATACTATCCCCTTTCCACTTATTACCCCCTTTATGTATTCTCTTCCTTCTACCTCATTTTCTTTGTTATCCTCTCTCTCTCTCCCACCCCTCGTCTTATTTCCCTTCCCATATATTATCCCTAACAATGATCTAAGACCATCATCTCATAACCAAAACACATTTTCAAATCCATTTTCATCCGCTAGTCAACCACCTTCCAGTCCTCCCACTAATCAATCATCTTCTTCCACTAATCAAGCTTCTTCTTCCAAAGAACAATTATTCTTCCACCACACCATCTTCTTCTTCACCTAGCCAATCTTCTTCATCCAACCACACCTCATCTATTAAGATACCTCCTCCCGTTAATAACCAACCTTCATCCTTCAATTCCCCCTTCTTCTTATAACCCATTCTCTTCATCTTTTAAGACTACCAAACTAACTTCCCCACCACATGAGGTACCTATTGGTCCCCATCTCACACATTTAAAATCATTAACACGGGATGCGGTGAATATAAATTTCAAAGATGGAAGACTCTTTTTATATCACCAAATCCCCACATATCTATGGCAAACCTAACGCTCCACATCCGATAATCCATCCCACTTACCAAATGGGACAATCGGTTTGGAAAAAGTTTGGTTATCTTGACAACGAACATATTCCAAGTTCTTGATGATCTTGGTTATATAATGACGACTTTTCTCCATGTTATGAGTCCCCTCAATTTACCAAATCTCACCAAATAATGAAAAACATGTGATGGAAGGGTAAAGGACTCGGTCCAAATGAACAAGGTCGTATAGACTGATAAATATCACACAACATCACGGTAAACATGGTCTAGGTTTCAAGGTGTTTGATGTTGCTACTATAATAACATCAAGTGACAATGATGACAATAGTTATGATAATGACATCAGGTCTCCATGTAGTCTTTTTAAGGACCTCGATGAAAACGTCAGGGAAAGGATAGAGCTGAAAAATTAGGGTGAAAGTGAAATAAATGATAGAGTCGAGAAAAGAAAGAAATGGGAAAGGATAAATAAGAAGGAGAAAACGAGGTGGGAGTAGGGGGTGAAATGGATGAAAATGGAAAGAGGATGAAAGAAAATTAGAACAGAAAAAAGAAACTATGAGGTGTGAGGAAAGTGTGAAAAGAGGAGAGAAAAGAAGATAAACATATACAAAATGAACGAAAAGGTAGGGGTGGTAGAGAAAAGGAGAAATGGTCGGAAGAAGAAACATGAAAATTAGGGAAAGTAAAGATAGATAAAGTGAATACAGGAGAAGATTCAAGGAATCGTGTCATTCATGAGGAAGACCAAGGCAAATAATATGGAATGACCATATGGAGATGCATGTGGAGGGTTGTATGATAAAAAGACATGGGACAACGTTGAAGAGCCAAGTTATTTATGGGGAAGTAAGGAGGAAATGTGATGGAAAAAGGGGAAGAATACGATACAGGGGAAGGGAAATAAGATGAGGGGTGGGAGAGAGAAGAGGATAACAAAGAAAATGAGGTAGAAGGAAGGAATACGTAAAGGGGGTAATACATGGAAAGGGAAAAATATAAGTAATGTTCAAAGAAGAAAGAGGGGAGGAATGACATCGATTGGAAAATATGCGAAGATGCATGAAATGAGGATACTAGGATGATGAGAAAATAAAAAAGGATGTATGATGAAGACAATAAAGATATTGAAGAGGGCAAAGAGAAGATGGAGAGATGGGTAAGAAGTGACAAGAAAGGGTGGGATTGAGGGAAAAAATAGGAGAGAAAAGAGAATGGGGGATAGAAAAGGCAATGCCAATGAGGGACGTTAGGGAAATCCACTTACAATGAGTGGTGGGGAAGGGTGAGAGAAAAATGAAGAAAAGGAGAAATCTAATGAGGATTGGAAAGGGTAACGCCAACAAAGGGACGTTAGGGAAAACCCTTTACAATGAGTGGTGGGCTTAGAGTAGGAAAGAATGAAGGGAAATTCTAGAAGGTCCAAGGGGTGAATGAGGTCATGGGGAATGAGGATTGATGATTTTTAGGGAAACCCATTTACAATTATTAGCGCGGGAAGAGAAGATGATGATGAAATAATGATATAGGAGTGTTAACAATAATGACAAATGCATGTGTGGGTAGAAATGTGGGGGAATTTGAGAAGATGAAGTGGAAAGAGTAAAGAAAATGGGAGGGATGAGTTGGGAATAGGTGAAAGTGAGGAGAGGATGTGGGTGATGAGGATGAACGAAGTGAGAATGAAGAACCAAGACATGAAAAGAATGGGAAGAAATGGTATCAAGGATGATGGATCAAGAAGGGGAAAATGGGGGAAAGAATGTGATTGTAGGTGTAGAGATTAGATGTATGTGTAAGAGGATATGTGGAGAAAGGATAATAGTAGGAGGAAAAAGTGGGTAGTAGGAGATAACGAGGTGGAAGAAGCGATCAAAAAGTGAACGAAGAATGAGGATGGGGAGAAGTTCACGATGACAAGTTAAGTGTAGGGAGGACCTTGACATAAGATTGTCATGTGACGGAAGTGGTTGAGTAAGATTGCCAAGTGAGTGAAATGGAGATGAAAAGTGGTCAAGCGAGAAGTGGTGTTTGCGAGAATCGAAAAGGAGGTGAAAGGATGTGATAATGGGGAATGCCGAGAAAAGTGAAGGGTGAAGGGTGCATAGTGATGGGGAAAGGTAAGGAGATAGATCATCCTTAAGAGGGACTCTTAAGTGAGATCGTCATGTCAGTGAGTGGTTAAGTAAAATTTATAAGGGTAAGAGGGTGATAGTAGTGGTAAAAAGATGTGATGATGGGTAATGAAGAGGAAAGATGGATGGTGAGATTGTAGAGTGATTGGCGAGTGTAAGATGACATGTCATGCTTAAGAGAATCTCTCAAGTAAGATCACATGCTTTGCTAGAGAGGTTTCGTAGGATCATGCTAAGCGACAGTGGATGATATGCAAGGATAAAGACAAGATGATATTAGGGACATGGGTGGAATGGTAGGTTGAAAAGATGAGCGTGACGAGAGGCGGTAGAAATAAGATGGGGAAATATGATGGGATGGGAAAAGGCCATAGGGAAGATCAACCTTAAGTGGAAGTCTTAAGTAAGATTGTCATGCGACCGGAATGATTAAGTAAGTTCACCAAGCTGAAAAAGAAGAAGGATGATGTTAGAGTTGGTCGGAAAAGGGTATGACAAAATGGACTGAAAGGGAACCCTCAAGTGAATTTTCCATACTACGAGAGTGTGTAAGTAGGATGACTAGGCATAAGACGGATTTGGGGAAGGATGAGAAAAGAGTGAGTGAGGTATGCCTGAGTGGTATATGATATGAGATGAGGTGATAACAAGAAAGAAAGGAAACAAAGGAGTGTAACATGAATGGATGAAGGAATATATGTAGTGGAGGGCAGAGAGTGTGAGGGGAATCCTTAATTGGGATGCCCGTGTGGTGAGAGTAATGATGCGAGAATGAGAAGCAGAAGAGGTGGAATGGGAAGATGTGTTTGGTGGTGATTGTTGTTTGATGAGAGGGGAGGTGGTGAAGAAGCTTCTACAGTGGGAAGATCTTAGGGAGAGGGTAAACTCCACCAGAGGATTCCATATAGAAGGGGTTATTAAGTAAGATTGTCAAGCGGGAAGCAAAAGGGTGAAAGGAAAAATACATATGGGTGAGAGGGGACAGGAATGGTGAGAATGGTAATATCGGGATAAGCTGCAGAGGAGTAAAATGAGGATCGAGGATGAATGGATCAAATACATGGTGAGCATGGTGGGGGAGGAGGAGTTGCTAGATAGTGAATGCTACTTGAGAAAGATCGTCAAGTAGGATTCACAAACTGCAACGGTGATCAAGTAGGATTCCCAAACTGGGGAATGTATTAATATGGGTGAATGGATGGGGTGCAAAGTAAGATGTTGATCATGTAGGAAGATACTCACGTGATGAAAAACATCTTAATTTTAATATAGCACATAACAGGATGCATCATGATATTAAAGATCAGGATGACTAGACTGTAATATGTGTGATAGCATAGACAGGGGCCATCAAAAAGGTTTGATGCCCCAGACGATATGCAAATGGAAGAGAGCATAGACAAGAGGCCATCAAGAAAGTATGATGCCCCAATATGACATGCAATCATATAACATAAGAATATTAGAGAGAATACCAGGATATATAAAATCAAGATGCCCCCGTAATATATCAAGATGTAAGAAAGCAAGTAATAATTTACACCTAATAATGCAACACAAGAACCAATAAACATGTCCCTAATGTGTTCATGCAAAGTTGAGGATTGATTGGATGTGCCCCAAGCCAGGGGTATGAGGACATAAAAGTATTGGGTCATTGTCCTCAAACAAGGAAACAATGAGAGCAGGATTTGCCCAAGCGGGATTCACGCGAGGAGAAGTGGTTTGAATTTGGTAGTCATAAGGTGATTGGATCATTCGTTGGGGAAAATAGTTCAAAGGTTAAATTGTGTTGGTTATTTTAGAGTTTTTTTCGATTTTGTAGATTTTTTTGTTTATTATATATTTATATAGATTTTGTAATGTTGTTTGGATTTTTGATGATTTTCAAATGTTTTTGACGATTTTGAAATGTTTTTGATTTTTTTGACAATTTTCAAATGTTTTTAGATTTTTGACATTTTTGCTAATGGTTTTGGATTTTGACGATGAGTGTTTCTAATGTTTTTAGATTTTTTGACGAAGTTCTAATTTTTTTTTGGATTTTGATTTATCGTTTCTAATGTTTTTGGGTTTTTGACAATTTTCAAATGTTTTTGGATTTTGGATTTTTACAATGTTTTTGGATTTTGACGATTTTCAAATATTTTTGGATTTTTACATTGTTTTTAGATTTTTGACGATTTTCAAATGTTTTTGGATTTTTACAATGTTTTTGGATTTTTGACGATTTTCACACTGTTTGTAGATTTTTCCACCGTGATTGGAAATTTATGGACCATAGTACAAATTTGTTTTGAGAGGCGATAAACCAAGATATTATCCGTATGTACCGTGTTCTATGTGGTAACTTATGCTCATAATAACACAAATTTTGTTTCCATCGGGCAGGATATGGTGGTGATGATATGATGAAAAGAATTCTAGCTCTATTCTTGACTCCACACAACTAGTAAGATGCATGGGCTCATCACCGAGAATCAAGAAGGACGTAGGAGGTAGATAATGAATATAAAAATGCTAACAACAATTCCTTTGGGAAATTGTGACACCATTATTCATAACGGCATCGAACCGGCCAAAAATGGCTTTCACTTTATGAGTCATGTGCTAGACTTAGACAATTATGTGGCCTACTTTTGATTAGTAAGAAGATACGAGGTGAAGGGATAGTCTCTCTTCACTTAGGCATCTAAATTACTTGTTTGGGGATTCTATAATCGAAGCATTGTAAGATTTTGTATTATTGAAATGACTCCCTATGCTTTGCCCCATGCTACTAAAGTGAGAAGCAAGGGCTCATCACCGAAGGTAAAATATAGGCAAGTGAATTCCCTTTTGTTTTTTTGTTTTGTTTTGTTTTGTTTTTTTGAATATTTTGCAATGTTTTTATGCTTTTATGAGAATGACCCTCTACGCTTTGCCCCATGCCACCAAAAAGAAGAGGCAAGGGTTTATCACCGAAGGCAAGACGCAGATGAGTAAGGGCACCTTCCTCCATTCCCAGTCTCACACTACTAGTAAGAAGTGTGGGCTTAACACCAAAGACTATGAAGGATGAAAGATGTGACAATGAATTATTCATAAGTTATTGAATTGATAGATTTTTTTACAATAGTGCTTTATATTTGGGAAGAAACGCTTCCCCCAATCTCAGCCCCACACAACTAGTAGGACGTGAGGGTTCAACACCAAAGACTGAGATGGACGACCAAAACGAACTAGGTAACGAAAATGGAAGAAGTATGACCATCAGAAAGCTTCTAGGTATGACCATAGAGGAAAGTGACTGAAAATGGAAGAAGTATGACGCTCACAAACTTAATAGGATTTATATTAGCACTTGTCTCATGATGATAAATATGAAGATGTGATTTTGATAAAGAAAATATCTGCCAATAGAAATGAATAAATTTAAATTATTCGGAGATAAGCAAGACAGAAGGAACAATGTACACGTTGTTTCCTGGAATAGTGAACATCTCAAGGATAAAATTTCTTTAAATGAACTGCATTCATTGGTTCATCAAGATCTTGACCATCTTCAGTGGCCAATTTATAGGCTCCAGAGCCAAATTTAGTTGTGATTACATAGGGTCCTAACCAATTAGGCTCAAATTTTCCTTGTTTTTCTCGTTCTTTAGTGGTATTATTTTTATTTTCTTTTAAAACAAGGTCACCAATTTCGAATTCTCTCGGGTCTTACCTTTTATGATAACTACGTTGCAATGTCTGGGTTTTGATAGACTTGAAGATGATTGAGAGCATTAAGTCTTTTTCATCGAGAAGTTCAAGCTCTTGAAGTTGATGATTGTCGGTATTCATCCTCATTAATTACATCTTTAAGGGAGATCCTAAGAGATGGGAGTTCTATCTCAATAGGTAAAATGGCTTCACAACCATAAAAAGGGAAAATAGGGTGGCTCAGTAGGCGTATGGTAAGATGTATGGTGAAGCCCAAAGAGCGGGTAAATTTGAGTATGTCAATTACGTCTATGGGTGTTGACAATATTTTCCATGATGGATTTTAAGGTCTTAATTGTTGCTTCTTGACCGTTGCCTCGAGGGTAGTATGGAGTGGACCATTTAATTTTGATGTGAAAACGTTTTGGCTAGGTCTTTTACATCCTGGTTTTTAAATGATTTTCCATTATCTGGAACCAGAGCGGATGGAATACCAAATCGACAGATGAGATTATTAAAAATGAATTTCGATATTCGGCTACCGGTAACATAAGTGAGAGGAATAGCTTCACCCATTTAGTGAAGTAATAGGTAGCGGTAATGATGAAATTATGTCCATCGGATGATGTTGGTATGATTTTACCAATGAGGTCAAGTCCCCATGAGAGAAGGGGCATGGTGTGGTTATCAATTGTAATGCCTGGGAAGGTGCGTGGATAAGATTTCCATGCTTTTGACATGCTTGACAACATTTGACAAAATGACATAAGTCACTTTCCATGGTGGGCCAATAATATCCAACTCGTAGGATTTTCTTGGCTAAGGCGATACCATTTGTGTGTGCTCCATGATAACAAAATGGACTTCAGCTAAGACACTCAAGAATTCTACCCGGTAAAGACATCGGAGCAGGTGCCATCATATCCTTGTTTATAATGGGTTTCTTCTAAAATGGTTTAACGAGAAGCACGTTGTGCTAAAGAACATTTATGCATTGGTTTCATGTCAAGTAGAAATGTTTTATCATGAATGAAGGTATAAAGATCATGGTACCAAGGGTAATTCGGACCACGATCTCACATACCATAGTGTTTTCAAGAAGATCATAGGTAGGCATTAAGAGATGTTCGATGAGAAAATGTCCCCGGGTTGACTAGATGTGATTTCTAATAGGATCCAATGGTCGCCATAGCGAAACAGAGTTATTACGAATTCTAGGATTTTGATCAAAGCTAATTAATTAAAAATAGCTTTCAAGACTATCCACCATGCGTTTATATGGGATAATTGTTTCATCCTTGACTGTTATTCATCGGTAACTTGCTTGATGATAAGTAAAGAATCACCAAATATAGCTAATTCAGTAAAATTCCATGATATAGCTAGTTTTAATCCTACGATGAGAGCTTCATATTCTCGAGATATTATTGGTAAATGGGAATGCTAAGTGAAATGATTTTGGGATAACATATGTCCTGGGTGTGATAAGCAAAATACCAGCCCCGAGCCATGGAGATTATAAGATCCATCAAAAATAGAGTCCATGTTGGCGTGACGTCTATGTGTAGAATATCTTCATCAGAAAAGATAATCAAGTGGTTCTGCGTCAGGATGGGGTGCCTCAACAAGTTGGTCGGCAAGGGCTTGTCCTTTAATTTCTTTCTATGGAACAAATTTGACATCAAATTTACTAAGTAATATGACCCAACTAGACATTCTTCCCATGAGAATGGGTCCTGGACAACGAATACTTGAGAGGATCAATTTTTCCAATCAACTTAGTTGTGTGATTGAATAGGTAATGACGTAACTTATGGAATGCAAAGGCAACCGCTAAGCATAATTTTTTTATTTAGAATAACGTACTTCATGCTCAATAAGTGTTCGACTAAGGTAATATACAACATGTTCTTTTCGTTGATCATTATGTTGTGCTAGTAGAGCTCTTATGGCATGTTCAAAGTGGTAGATGTAAAAGTAACATGGGTTTATCAAGAATCGGTGACATAAAAATAGGTGGACTAGAGAGATATTCTTTTACTTAGCAAAAGAGTCTTAAGCAATCGTGGTTCCAGGTGAAAGTGTGCATCTTTCTTGAGTAATCGATTAAAGTGATGGCACTTGTCACCAACCGTGATATGAAATGCCGAATAGATTATATCTTTCCCGAAGACTCGCATAATTGTTTTAGGTTTTGGGAGGAGGCATTTCCATAATGGCTTTGACTTTGGCAGGATCCACTTCTATGCCTCTTCGTGAGACAATAAACCTTAATAATTTACCAGAGGTTACTCCGAACACACATTTCTTTGGGTTAAGATGAACCTTATACTCACGTAATCTATCGAAAATGCGTCTCAACACACTTGGATGCCCTATTCGTGTTTTTAATTTTGCTAATATATCATTAACATAATCTTCCATGATATCATGTAACATGTCATGGAAGATGACAATCATTTCTTGTTGATAGGTGACACTAGCATTTTTTAAGCCGAAAGGCATGACATTATAACAGAAGGTGTCCCATGGTGTAGTAAATTCCATTTTATGTTGATCTCCTTCAGCAATACGTATTTGATTGTAACCAGAGAATCCATCCATTAAGGAAAGCATTTCATGGCCTGCCATAGAATCAACAATCATGTCTATATTTGGCAAGGGAAATTCATCTTTGGGACAAGCCTTGTTGATGTCACGGAAGTCTATGCATATTCTAATGCCGGGAGTTTTCTTGGCGATGGGAACTATGTTAGATATCCATGCCGAATAATCAATAGGTTTGATAAAGTCGGCTTCCAAGTTTTCTCGAGTTCGATTTTACAAGCAATGCAACTTGGGGATGCATTTTACGTAGTTTTTGCTTTTACTGTGTTTTACATCCAGATGTAGCACAAGATGGTGTACTACAAGAGATGGGTCCATGACATGTCCTTATATATCCATGCAAATATATCTTACAATTCAATAAGGAGTGTTATGAATTCCATGCATTCTTGGTCGACAAACTAATGTTAAGTTGTAAAATTTTTTGGTTGTTCGGTGGTGCCAATGTTTGCCTTTGTTTCTTCTACAAGCATTTTAGATGTATCCTTTTAGATAATGATGCTAATGGCTGATGTAGGTCATCGTCAGTGTCGGGTGTTTGTTGGAACTTTTTGTTGACATGTTTGTTGGATAGGGTGGTGGTGAGGTTTTGACTATGAGAAATCCTCTATTTGCACTTTTGATCCAAATTTTCCGAGGGTGAAGGATCTGAATATTTTATTTCTTCACCAAAATAGGCTGATTCATTTAGATTGATTTCAAATCCTTTTCTATGGTCGGAAGTAGGGATTTGGTTACGAGTTCCAAGGAATTATTTGATGGCTTCATCATTTTGGAACATGTCCATGGCCGCATGATGTGGTTGGCCATGGTTTATGAGACTCGGATGTGTAGGCTCAAAATTGATGACATTAACAGATAAATGTTCAAAGTAAAGATGTGTTTGGTGAGGTCCTCAAAAATAATACATGGAGACCTGATGTCATTATCAAAATTTTTGTCATCATTGTCACTTGAAATTATTATGGGAGCAACATCAAACACCTAAAACCTAGACCATGTTTACCATGATGTTGTGTAATTTATTGGGTCTAAATGACCTTGTTCATTTGGACCGAGTCCTTTACCCTTCCATCACATGTTTTTCATTATTTGGCGAGCTTTGGTAAATTGAGGGGACTCATAACATAGAAAAGTCGTCATTATATAATCAATATCCTCAAGAACTTGGAATATGTTCATTGTCAAGATAACCAAAATTTTTTCAAACTGACTGTCCCATTTGGTAAGTGGGATGGATTCTCGATGTGGAGCATTAGGTTTTCCGTAGCTATGTGGGGATTTGGTGATATAAAAAGAGTCTCGCCATCTTTTGAAATTGATATTCACCGCATCCGTGTTAATGATTTTAAATGTGTGAGATGGGGACCAATAGGTACCTCATGTGGTGGGGAAGTTAGTTTGGTAGTCTTAAAAGATGAAGATAATGGGTTATAAGAATAAGGGGGTAGATTGAAGGATGAAGGTTGGTTATTCAAATGAGGAGGTATCTTAATAGAGGAGGTGTGGTTGGATGAAGAAGATTAGCTAGGTGAAGAAGAAGATGGTGTGGTGGAAGAACAATTGTTGCTTTGAAGAAGAAACTTGATTAGTGGAAGAAGATGATTAATTAGTGGGAGGACGGTGGAAGGTGGTTGACTAGCGGATGATAATGGATTGGAAAATGTGTTTTGGTTATGAGATGATAGTCTCGATCATTATTAGGGAGTGTATCAGATCAATGCATGTTTCATTAGGGATTATGCGAGGTGGAGCATATTTATTTGTTGATGGACAATAGTGATCATGTCGATACCGCCCTTCGAAGAATCTACAATACTCAAAAGGTTAGGGATCACACGTAATGTAAATTCCTTATCCAAATGAGGAAACTTAATACACTGATGGAATGTGGATGGGACAAATTTCATGGCATGAATCCATGGTCACCGATGAGAATGTTATATGCAACTTCTACATCCACTACATGACATGACCGTGTCTAAGGTGATGGGTCCAACTGGAGAGGCAACGTGATTGTGCCTTCGTCACTTTTTTTTTGCTATTATCATACCCATGAATGGTTATGATATTGTTTTGTAAATCATTTTCAAGTGTAACCTAGATAACGTAAAAGTTTCATGGAACAAATATTTAATGTTGATCCATTGTCGATTAAGACGTGCTTGATTTACGATGAGTTACATAACCTCTCATGTATAAATAATGATTATTAGCGATGTTGGGATTAAAGCAAGTCAAGACCAAATGATAAAATAGGATTGGGGATTGTAAGATTTGTAATTAAATCCTGGAATTGTTTTGAATTGATGTCCTCAAGGACACAAGTGTTATTCAATGTTTGCATAAGGATGCATTGTAGACAGGAGAAGAATTAAGTAGTTCCATGATTGAAATTTGTGTGGCGATCTTCTCTAATTTTTGACAATATTAAATGATGACGTAGGTTGTGGATAGGAATGGCGGCAAAATTAGATGGCGGATTAAGAGGTGATGCCGTGGATGAAGTGGCAGATTTTTTTGTTGTAGGGACCCACATTTTTTTGTCTAGTGGTGATCGCACGGTCATTTTTTATCTTTATAGTTGCTTACTAAGTCTTGGTCATAATCTATGGTCAAGATGATGAGTCATACTCGACATTGTTTGATGATTGACCTTATCTTTTGAATTGTTATCATGGTTAGGGAATGGATTTTTAAACATGTGAAGTTTTTCATTAGGTGTTTTTGTCTCGTAAATATTTTCAACTTCTATGTCTCCACATTCAATTAGGTCTTAGACGTAATGGTGGATTCGTGCATGCATCGATCTGGTGGAGTGCCCTTTTATGTGATGGTAATCACAATATTCGTTGTCTTTATACCAATTTGGTTTGGGTTGGCCTTCTTCAAAGGGTCGACAATGGGATATGTAATCATATTAGCATTTGCCAAATGACGAAAGACACTAGATAGAATTTCTCCGAGAGGAGTGAACTCTCTTCGTCGATCCCGAGAAGGAACTTCCTTTCTAGGGATAATGATTGGTTGTTTAGATTTTAATGTGTTGGTGGGATGGTTTTAGAAATTTTGGACATGGCGGGAATCAATAATGCCATCGTTGACAATATTTTGATTCCGGTTAAATAATTTAGATTTGTCTTGGTTCTGAGGAGTGTCTCGATAAGGTTGGTCTCTAAAGGGTGCTTTAAGTAAGCCCTTAGAAATGAGGGATTTTTTGATTTATGTCCCCTTTTGATGACTTCTTCGAAACTATTCAAAAATGCATTTGCATGTGGAATGACAATTAAAGTATTGAGATTAGGGACAAAAATACTAACTAGTTGTCTCTTACCGAAAGGTGGGAATCGGCTTTCAATTCCACTCCAAAGGAGGCAAAATTTTGTTTGGCCTCTACCTAGTGTTGTAGAGATCAAGCATGGTTATTTTAAGTCTAGGTTATAGGAAAAATGTTTGATAAATTTCTCCGATAAGTCTCAGAATGTCAGGACCGACCCTTTGGGCAGATGGAAAACCAGCCTAAAGTCTCTGTCAGATCAAGAATTCCTTCCCTTATTACTTATCCAAGGTTAATGTACCAAACTAAACACAAAAACCTCGAAAAAATCAAATGAAAGCGATACCGATAGATAAGAAAAACTCAAGATGTAGATGGAAGAGGATGATAAAATGGGTGCACATGAGCAATCCGCAAAGTAGATCCGAGAAACTGCGAGACATGATTCTTCAAATAGAAAACATTAAAAGATATTTGGGTGGTCCTGCTGAAGTGTGTCCGGGAAGCATAAGCTCCTGGGCGGATGTCAAATGGTTCACATTTTCATGGTTTAAAGAAAGAAGCACACATGATAAAATATATAAGCAAATGTCTATATTTTCTAATTAAAATGAGCAGACTAAAATGTAAATAGTAGACAAAAAGCAAATGTAAAATAGGAAATCTTTGAAAAAAATGTTGGATTTGTGTTACCCGAGTTATTTTACCTATCTAACGTAAGATTGATCGCGTCGATTGGGTGAATAAATTTGTCGACAGGCTCAATCGACGCCGAATGGTATCATTGGCCAAGGCCCCAGGGGAAAATTGATGGAAGGTTGAGGAATGGACATAAAGGCTGATCATCAATGTCCGCCGGATCTGCAGGAGCCGTAGTGGATATTCGACATAGCCCACCTTAGCTAGATGTAGGAACAGAGTCACCTAAGAGATCGATGAAGGCTCATGATGTCGATGTCAGGAGCAGAGTAATGGTATTCCTTCCTGGGATTGATCTAGATAGAATTCACTCGCTTGATAGATGATGCTCAAGATTGATGCTCAAAACTCTCTATCATTCTCTTTGTCTACCCGTAACTAAATTTTGGCTCCCGTATTTGTAATTAGCGCCGATCGAGGTATAATCGATGCCGCCCAAAATTGGCATCGACCGAGTACGATTGGTGCCAACAAGGAACAGACTCCCAAAATGGCCAAAAATGATGTTTTGGAAAGATGAAAGTGATCCTTCCGACTCAAATACAGGAAATATCCTACTGCACGGTTTGGGGAGAGGAGAAATAGGGGGATAGATGGATAGAATTGATATGGGAGGTTAGGAATTGATATGGGGTAGATAAGTGGTTAAGATACATGTAAAAAGTGTAATTAAATAGTTAATATTTAATTATCCAAGGGTAAAACACAATGGGGTATAATAAACTTAAGATAGATATTTAAATCAAATATCAAGTAATACCCCAAAGGAGAAGTGGTGATATAAAGGTGCCCAGGAAAAGTTACCCGAGAGGATAAATGAACCTGGGGACACTAAAATTGGACAAACCAATTTTAGGTGTCTACATTGTCCTCCTAAACTTTGGGGAATAATCGTAAAAGGTATGTGTCTCGATAGACAACTTCCGACATTGTATGTAAAATTCCTCGACATGTTCACGGGGTCACCTTTACTTTTGTATTTATCAAACTTAGGATTTCAAGGATGATGGAAATGGTAATCGTGATATCTCTCAGTATCAAATGGATAAGGACACAATTCTTAAAAGTTGAATTGTTTCGATTGTTTTTGTAGTCCCCGAATGGTGGCTTTCATAATTTTCCATTCTTGTGTGAATGGAGAAGGGGGATGGTTTATCAAACATGTCATGAGTATTGGAATCTAGATTGAGGTCTTTTAATCTTTCATCTCTATTCGTTGCTTCCTCAAGTTTCTTTGTTAAGTCTTGGATTTTAGTGAATAACTCTCTCGGCCAAGAACCATTTGGATTGTTTGGTATTTCATTGTGATAACTTGATTCACCATTTTCGATGAGTTTGTTTAAATTTTTAGTCCCGAAGATAGGGGTAGTTTTGCCCCCATGGCTAAGATGCATAAATGATATTCATTCTTTTGTTCTATCACCCTATTGACTTGTTCTTGTTCTTCATGGTGAGTTCTCGTTATGCAAATTCTTCATCGTCATTTTCATGATTGTGACTATGAGTAAATACCATGATGAAATGTGTCCGATTAAGCTTGAAAAGTGGGTAGGAATTTTGAACAAAGTGAGGAAATGAGAACTGATTATTTTGGATTTAGCTCGAATAAGCTTGTGATGACTGATAAGGAGAGTAACTCAAACAAGTTATCTCAATATGATGATGATGTAACTCGAGTTGAGTTATTAGAGGATTTGTTGCACATTGTGTAGATTTGGCTTAAACAAGCTCTGGACTATGGATGGAGAGAGTAATTCAAACAAAGTTAAGTCACGATATGGTTGTGATATAACTCAAAATGAGTTATGAAAGGATTTATGTTGGCTGGGATTTGGATAAATGTGATGGTGGAAAATAATGAGTGAACTCAAACAAGTCACCCAATATTAGTTTGATATAGCCGAAACAAGCTATGAAGGATGTTGTGACAATTGATGATATGGGGACCTGAATGCTAGTCACTCAATATCAATGGGATATAGCCGAAGACAAGCTATGACATATGTATTGTTGGATGAAGCAAGCTAATGAAATCGTGTGCGATGTTTTGGTCTCTGTGGTTGTTGGATTGTTCGATGTTTTCGCTTAGTATTGAATTCGTTGAGAATTGATTTTTTTGTGGAACACAACTAGGTCGAACTTTTACAATGAACACATTGATATCAACCAAGTTTTATGATAAAACAATGCTAAACTATTTTGTTTTCAAACAAGAAGAAATCATGTGGTTCAATTGTTTTTGGCTTAGGAAAGATTCATTGTTTCATGCAATCATACAAGTATGTTGTGGAAATGGTGGATGAAGGCTCTTATTACTCCAAAAGATGCATCCTCCAATAAACCCTAGTCTTGATATACCTAATTCTATACAGGACAAAATTTCTACTGGGAACCCTTAGAGTATGGAGGAGACTCACCAATTCTTACTTGCTTGTTTCAGTGAATCACCACGCCCATGTAATGAGTTTTGTGAAAAGGTGGAAGGTGATAGAGGGATGAATGTGTATGGTGTCCTTATAACTCCCCAAATATTTATAGAGATGATACCAAAGCTTCATTGTTATAGCTATTTAGGCGTGACTCACATGTGCCGCACGACAACATTACCTGTAAGTGAAGAGCAGGGGCAAGGTAAATACCGAACGCTGTGATGAGACTAGGTCTCAAAGTGCAATGCAGATGCAAATGTTGTTGGTGTGTGGTATTCAAGTCCACGTCACTGGTGTAGCTTTGGTGGTGATGAAATCCACCTCATCTACATGCAAAAACAAAATGATAAAGTGATTAAACGCAGGGTTCTTTCCAACTTGAAATAAATCACTAGTTAGAAAATAATTCACGACTGAGTGTACTTTTTTTTGGTTTCAACAATTTTTCTTTGAATGGTGGTATTTTTGCGGGATTTTTTTGTTTGTTTTGTTTTTTTTTTTGACAATATGCCAAATGATGCGGTTCTACGTAAAAATTTAGTAGTTATCCCGCAAATGAAATGTTAGAAAAGTGATCGTGGGCTGTTTTTGATTTTCTAGATGCTCAAGGTGTAGGAAAAGAGCATACACAACCAATGACCAAATAAATATTAATAATATGACAAATGAAAATAATGATTGAAATGATAGTTGGAAAACAAAGCTACAGGATCCTGCAATATTAGAACAGAAACTAAAAAAATTGGACCGCTTTTCGATTTTCCAGATCACTCAAGGCGCAAGAAAAGAGCATATGTAGATACAATTGGAATAGATTTTTTTATTTTTTTAAATGCTAATTATTATTGCAATTAATCATGATTGAGAAATAGTGATAAAAATTATTTTCACAAAAAGAATAACGATGAAAGAAGAGTGTGAAAACGTTACCTAGAAGTGTTGTCGTGGAAAATTGAAATGTAAGGCAAAAAATAAAAATTAAAAAAATGTGTTTCAAGAGCCCGAGTGGCCTCACGTTTCTGATTTCCAAGATCACTTTTGAAGTGTGAGGAAAGAGCATACGTGGTGAGTTTGTTACGTGAAATAAAATAAAAATAATAATAAAAAAAACTATAATTTTGTTGTTTTTGTTAAAAAGACAGGTGTTAGAAGAAATGAAACCAAAATTTTTCTATAAGTCTAAATCAAAAAATTATTTTTCCATTGCATAGATCTTTTTATACCTTTCGTTAAAAAACAATTAATTCATTCCAAGTTTGGGAGAAAATTTATGGCTTCCTAAGATGGGCTATGGTAGAAGACTCTAAATGAAAATTTTAAACGTGAGAAAAATGTCCTGGGAGCTAGTTTTTTTATTTTCTGACTTCTGTACTTCACCTGAGGAGCTAAAATTTTGACAAAGAAGGTTAAAAAAGAACAATAAATAGAAATAAAGAGTTAGATCACAAAATTATTGACTAAAATAAAAGAAAAAAATGATTAACTTCCTACAAAGTAGTTATTTTAGCAAAAGTAAATAAATAAATGCATTTTCCGGATTGGTTGTCCCATGACAGTAAGATGATAAACTAATGACTAGTTCATGTGTTTCTATATATTATGAGTGAATAGAAAAATCAGAACTGGGAACTAAACACCAAGCACCGAGGATATCAAAGACATGATGAGCTTCATAGTTTCATTGTTGTTATAACTCGCAAATACGCCACAAAACACCACACAACAAAAACACTACTCAAAGCATGAAAGTTAACCAAAGAAGGCCATAAGGAACTGGAGAAAAAGAAATAATAACAAACAATAAAAACATTCAAAAAAATACTCCTATCTCGATCTCCATAATATAAACAGTCATGAAGAAACCTTTTGGAGAATGAAGTCTAGAGCCCTTTGGCTTAAGGATGGTGACAGAAATACAAAATTCTTTCATTTAATAGCCATCAAGCATAGATCTAGTAAAAGAATTTCTGAGGTTACTATTAGAAATGGAAACATTACTAAGGATCCTGAGGTTATCAAAGCTGAGGCACTTAATTTTTACAAGAACCTCCTCACTGAGAACACCTCCTATAATGAACAAGCGACCTCTTTCCTCTTAGAATCCATTCCTGAAAATCTTATGCCTACTGAGAGATTTAAAAGTCTCTCAAAAACACTCACCATCGAGGAAT
Organism: Taxus wallichiana var. yunnanensis; assembly: GCA_018340775.1. NCBI lineage: Eukaryota > Viridiplantae > Streptophyta > Pinopsida > Cupressales > Taxaceae > Taxus > Taxus wallichiana. The sequence goes on along the minus strand of CM031240.1, from coordinate 922,327,661 downwards.
TAAAAAAGGCTGTCTTTGCTTTGGAAGGGGATAAGGCTCCAGGTCCAGATGGATTTTCAGCTAATTTCTACCAAAGATGTTGGGAAATTTGCTCTGAAGATCTCTTGAAAGCTGTCAATGAATTTTACAGAACGGGAAATCTGATTAAAGAGCTTAATAATACTCACATTGTGCTTGCCCCAAAAAAGTTGGATGCAAAAGACTTCAAAGATTTCAGGCCTATCAGTTTGGTGAATGTCATTTATAGGATTTTCACAAAGATTCTCACCACTCGAATGCAACCTATTCTCAAGGAGATCATTTCACAGCAGCAGAGCGGATTCATCCAAGGAAGAATTATCCAAGATGGGATTATCATGGTGCATGAAACTATACATTCTATGGATAAAAGTAAAAAGGCGGGGATGGCCATCAAACTTGACATGCATAAAGCTTTGACAGAGTCTCCAGAGATTCATGGATGAGGTCCTATCCAAATTTGGTTTCCAAAGCAAATTCAGTAAAAATCATCCACTCTTGATCTCTACCTCTAGATTCTCTGTGGTTGTTAACGGGGAACCTGTGGGTTTTTTTGCCAGTAATAGAGGTATACGACAAGGCGACCCAATCTCCCCTCTTTTATTCATTATTATGGCTGACAGTTTAAGTAGATCTATATCCAAAGCTATTGACATTGGCATGTTAAAAGGCTTTCCTCCAACTTCTGGAAATCAGCCCTCCTCTCATCAGCAGTTTGCTGATGACACTTTGCTGCTTCTAATGGCTTCTATTATTGAAGCAAAGGCCATTAAAACTATCCTTAGATTTTATGAGGAAGCCTCAGGATAGAAAGTTAATTTTGACAAAAGCTCTATTTACTTCTTCAATACTCCTGAGGAGAGGCAAAGAAAGATTGCTAATATTCTTGGATGTACCATTAATTCCCTACCAGCTACTTATTTAGGGTTACCTTTAAGTACTAGCAAGATTTCTGTAGAAGTATGGAATGATCTTATTAAGAGATTTCAAAGAAAGTTGGCAGGATGGAAAGGAGCCATTCTTTCAAGTGCAGGTAAATGCCTTTTGGTTAAAAGCACGCTACAAAACTTGCCTATTTACATATTATCTATGTTCAACATGCCTGCAGCTGTGATGAACAGTATTGAGAAGATTCAAAAACACTTTCTCAGTGGCACGGTGCATCGAGGAAAGGTTTAGATATCATCTGTGGCTTGGGAACAGTTTGTAAACCTAAGAGACTCGGGGGTTAGACATCAAAGATATCAAGCATATGAGTACCGCCTTACCGCAAAATTAGGATGGAGATTGTTAAAAGAGAATGCATTCTGGACAGAGCTGATTAAGATCAAATATCTTTCAAATCGTAACAAAATTTCCTTCATTTATGATCAGTCCCTTCCGAATGGTTCCATTTTTCGTAACAACCTTCTTCGCAATGCACACATTCTCCTTTGTGGATGCAAATTTGAAGCTTGGAGATGGGCAAAGCATAAACTTCTCTGGACCGATAAGTGGACTAATTCTAACCGGATTTTCGCTTATAATCATATGAAGGACAACTTAACTATAAAATATGGTCACAAAATCCAGGATACATTGAGAGGGATGGGAACAAAAGAAAATGGAAGCAAATTAAAAGTGGAAAATGATAAGATTCAAAGCCGATATTATATCTCTCCGTAATCAACTTGCCCTAATCCATCTAAGTAATCAAAATCTTAAAGATGAGCTCATCTGGAAGGATTCTTTTGATGGGGCTTACACTGTTAAATCAGGATATAATTCTGTCTTTGCATCCATGGAAAGCGAAATCAAGTGGCACAAGTTATGGATGCCGGAGTTAACCCCTAGAGTGAACTTCTTTTGGTGGCTTGTTATTAATGGCAAGATCCTAACTAATGATAACCTCATCAAGAAGGGATTCATCATGCCAAATAGATGTTGCATGTGTCAGCAAGAGGCTGAAGATATAAAACACTTACTCCTCCATTGTGAGATTGCTTCCAAGATTTGGCAGCTTGTTTTTGCAAAATTCAATCTGAAATGGATTTTTCCCCTTACCTGCCTTCAGACTTGGGAGCAATGGAGCTCTCCATTTAAACACTGCATGGTGAAAAGACTATGGCAACTTATTCTACCACACACTATGTGGAGAATTTGGAAGGCTCGTAATGATAGTATTTTCAGAAGCAATAGACAAGCTTGGAACAAAATTTATAAGGAAATAATCATTGTTGTGCAAGATAATATTGCTAGATTTAATCCCCCTAAAAATAGACTCTACCCGGAGAACGAAGAATGCATCCTAACTGATTGGAATATTGCCACTATCAGTAGAAATAAAAATGGTACTGACAGAAACAAAGTCCGTTGGATTAAACCCCCCAATGATTGGCACAAATTAAATTTTGATGGGGCCTCAAAAGGCAATCCAGGGATTCAGGTGGTGGGGGAATCATCAGGGATCAAAGAGGCTGCTATGTTGCTGCTTTTTCTAGGAGAATGGGAAGACAGACCAACCATTATTCCGAAGCCATGGCGGCTCTTTGGGGAATTAGACTTGCCAGAGATTGCAATATTCAAAATCTCATAATTGAAGGTGATTCTCTAAATATTATAAATCTCCTGAATAAAAATCAACAAAGCCCAGCTGGTCTATCAGGGATTATATTGAAGAAGCTATAGAAATATGCAAAAGCTTTGTTAATGTACACATCACCCATACTTATCGGGAAGGGAACAAGGTGCATTGACAAACTTGGCTAACTTAGGAGTGAATAATTCCTTTCAAACTTGGATTGGCAGGGACGATCTGCCCGCACATGTCAATAAAGCTATCATTATTGATCTTCATGGTTATGAAAACTATGAATAACGGTTGTTTTATGGATGATAATGAGCGGATCCCCACGCATACATGATGATGACATCACAAAAGATTTGGATGATTGCTGCAATGGGTGCGGATTTGATTGCCATCATTTCTTGGCATGGGAGGAAAAAGGGGAGAAGGGAAATAATAACAAATGCTACATTATTATTAAGCCGGCTTTCACGGGAGGAATAGATTCAAATACCAAAAGCACCGCTTGGCTCGTCCCGCACATTTCAAGTTTTTTTACCATTAAAACAGAAATAGTGAACAGAGGAAACATGGGGGTCCACCATGCAAGACCGAGCCACCCACAACCCTAAGTGGAAAGAGAACACGGAGCTCTCGGGAGTACTGCAAATCTGGGCCTGTCGAACTTCATTGAGAGGATTCAAGGCTTCGATAAAGACGTCTCCATCAAATTCACCAAGGGTTGGAAGAACAGTAATTGTCAAGCACAAGAACATGAAAATGGAAATTACAAGAGCTCATAGCTGTGTCACCGGTCTCACTGAAGGTGCAAAATTTTTCAACAAGAAAGTCGACATGGGAGGTGAAACCAAGAAATTTCTCGGAAGAGGGAGAGAACTCTTGAGTTCAGAATCGCTGGCCTCAATGTGGAGTCGATCCTCGCACCTTTGATGAACTTGCCAAAATGGTAGTAAGGTATGTTACCTTAGAAGGAAGATATGTGACTATCCCACACAAACATCTGGTTTTTCTGAATCATTTTCGTAGAACTAACATTATTAGTTTTCCTCATTATCTGATCAACTCCCTTGAGAAGTCTATAAGGGAGGTGCAAAATCACTCTAGGGCTGTCCCCCTGCACCTGGGCCTTATACTCCTCATCCACCACCACTTTTCCAGTTGCCCTCTCATGAACCCCATCCCACCTCCCTCCTCCACACCCCCACCTACCCATACTGCTCCCTCTCCACCCCTGCCAAAAAGAAAGCATGATGATGTGGGCTCCAGCAAGAAAAGAAAGAGCCTTAAAACTAGAATCCCTGCCTCCCATCGTGTCCTTAGAAGCCACAAGGACTTAGAACTTGCTGAAAGCCTCCTGCATATCAGCATGCCTGTGGAGAAGCCCAAGGAGGAGGATTTGCTGGAGAAGGTTGACAGATTGGAGAAGGAGATTCAAGAGCTCAAAGGGGCTCTTAAGAACATGGAGAAAGCCAAAGGTAAAAGGATCCTGCACGGTGAGGAGGAAGAGGGGGTCATTGATGAAGTCTTCAAGAAGCTGCAGTCCCTTGATGGCAGATTGGGGAATGCCAAAAGCCGTAATGACTGTATTTTGTCTGCCCTAAAAAGCATCTATAACTTCATTGAACAACACGTACACAGTGTTTGCAGCTTAAGTGGAATCAATGAAGATATATGGGGCCCTAAAGAAAATAGGGACATTGCAATCTCCCAAGCAGACATGAAGGACCCCTCTCAGGCCACAGCCATTGCTTTTTTCATGTCACTGCAGGCCATCAAGGCCAAGATTGACAGAGCCCTCAAGTAACGGGCTGATGTGTTGCTATTTTTTGGCTGTGATCCGCCGACATTGGGCGGTTAATATAATTTATAAATTAATAATAATATATTATAATAATCATTTAATATATTATTTATTATATTTTATATTATAATATTGATTAAAATAACTTTATTATATTATATCTTTTATTTATTTAATATATGTAAGAATAATATTTGTTATATTAACAATTTATTTTTGTGAACAACTTGTTGTAGGTAGTTCTAATGTTTTGAAAATCTAGGGTTTGTGTTTTGTAGATTATTTTGTTTGGAAAGTGATAAGAAGATGACAGTCACCTCTGATCGAAACATGTATGTCTTATTTTCAATTCAATTTATTTGTCAAACATTGGTGGAGTTTCAGAAACCCTAATAGGATTGTCATCAAAAAGGACTTGTAGGATTGTTGTAATTACGATGATATTGAGGTTTTTTATTATTGGCTCTAAAATTACACATGTTCTCATTTTTTTGGATGGTTAAATGCTTTTGACTAGATCTTAGAACCGGGGTTGGTGAGACCCCACCCATTACATTAGATATTTTCTTTAAGAACCTTTCACCTTAACAGACCCGACACTTCCCACAACACGCCAACATCTAAGATTGCCACACTCCTAAAAAAAAAAACCCAAATCAAGGCTCACACAATTAAAACCAACACACCCCTCACACATTACCACCCGAATGGGGATCTTGTTAGAGGGATAGAAAAGAGACAAAAACATGACTGAAAGACCAACTCGGAGGAAAATCCCCAACATATCAACAAAATGAATGCGTCAAGGCCATTCCATCCAGAAAAAACCAGACTAACCATTCCATTCGCTAAAAAACCAGCAATACCATAGGAGGGACCAACCCTACCTGAATAATATCCTCCATGAGACCTAGAATAACGATGACACCTCCAAGTAGCCTCACCACCAATAACCACCAGCAACCGACCACACCATCAACAACCGGCCTCACCACTAACAATCGACCTCACTATCGATACAAAACAATCCCCTACGAGAGGAAGCCCTCGAGTTGGTAACTAATAAATCTTTCCATGAGACCTAAAAACATCCAATAAACCCAAAACACTTGAAACAACAAACACCATTACACTAGTTGTGGACATGTCAAACCAAAAGGAGGGTCTCTAAAAAACAATTTCCTCCGATACGACACAGGGAACTAAGACAACTTGTCCCTAAGATGAAATAAGAAAACAAGCTAGTAAAAACCCCCATCTACGCATAGAGAAACCAAATATGGCCTGATACTCTTTAACCCAACTACTGCCTTACCCTCTAAATTAACCAAATAGCCAAAATAGAAAGAAAAGATGAGACCCACCATATTCATTCCTTTGAAAGAATGAAACCCCCATCGAAGAATGACCCAAAACCCAACATGGTACCGAAATGCACTATAATACCCCATCTGTAGCCGGATCAGGAAAACTAGGAATGGAGGTTGATCAGATTCCATATGAATATTGGGAGCTTATGTCCCCGAAGAGTCTCAAAATCTACGTAGCACTTTCCAGTTGTGTCTTAGCAACCAAATCAACCTTCAGACGATGAAAATGGTAAATGAATCAATGAAAGTAGTCACAAAAACCCCAACTGAGAAGGGGTAAATCGTAATAGGACCCAACACACGCCTGAGATCTTCTAGAAAATCCTTCACAACCTGACTGAGGAGGAACTTAGCATTCTAGTGGGAAATCTTTGAAATACTGATGGTCAAGCTCTCCTCAATGGGCCGGAAAGAAACTCCATCCCCTTTAAACATTTCTCGGCCAAACAAGAGCAGATGAGATCCAACTTATCCACCTCTTTGAACGCCTTCACCTTCTCCCACTATTCTTCTCCATAGCCACCGCATACCTTCAGGGTCTACTCTAACCAAAACCCTAGCGCCTCCATCGCCTCCATCCCAAGATTTGATACACCTATACATGTTCTCATTTTATGCATAATGTAAATATTCCTTTTTCCCTTTAATTTTATGGGCTTGGTAGTTAAATTTGATATATATGTTGAAATAAGGAACTCACTTTTAAAAAGATCTGATGGCATTATATTTTGGATCTATATCTAACTATGGTAATCCCTCATGTGTAAAATAGAACTCGAATGGGAGGTTTTGGTAGCTAAGGGTGTGACGATGACTATTGATAGTGAAGATATTTGAGTGTGGGTACAACGCATTTTGGTATTAAAACATTTATATTTATTTTAAAACTTATAAATTTGGGGAAGGATCACAATGAGTTGTATTATGTGACTTACATTGATCCTCATTTGCTACTTATTTAGGCCTTCTAGATCACATGAAGATATATTAATATAAAAGTACAATTTTTAACTATTTTATATAGAAGTGTCTTTCATGATAAATAAAGTTTGCATAGTAGAAAAGCATATGTAGTGCCCACTCCTCTTCGACACTATCTTGCTATGATTTTTATTATTGTGGACTAGAGACATGGACATTATTGTTATATTTTGATTAGTAGACATTGATAGATGGACATTGTTAGTATATTGTGACTTATATTATAGATGGTATGGACTATTAATGACATTGATAGATGATGATCTAGTATTTTTTCATTGTATACTGATGCTTTAGATTTTGATGATGATGATTATATTTGGATGTTGGACTAACCTTATGATCTTATTGATGTTATGAATTATAAAAATTGAGATGCTCAGTAATTGTAAAATAATTGATAGAATTTCCTAATTTTGATGATGATTATATAGCTTTGTGTATGATGTTGTTGGATGATATGTATGTGCATTTTATTTCTTGATGTATTTGATGTGGCCTTGAGGTTGAAGATGTATTGTTTGATTATTTGAAAGAAATTATATCACAATAAACAAGAAGGGGGTTAAGAGAATAACAATGGAGGAATATTGGATATTGGAAACAATGTCACCTTAGCAACTTCATGTCATGTGTAATGTTGTGTTTGTTAGGAGGTCCCCATGGGGGTAACCTCATATGTGACCAAGGGGTTTGTATGATTGTTTTATTTCCTTTATTTTATTTATTTATTTGTGCTTGTGATTTATTTATTGTGATGAAATTATCACTTTATTATTACTTAAGTAATGTGCCTATTTTAGTTAATTAACCATGTGATTAAGCTAATTTTAGATGTGAAAAGGGGAATTTAATTGGGGTAGATAGTCCTTGTGATATTTTGATTTGAATTGGATTTTAATTGATTTTGATGTTGTGTACTCAACCCATCCTTCAAATCTCTAAATTTGACTTTGGAGCCATTTTTGGAGGCTTGTGGGACAAGTTAAGCTTGCCCCACACCTCTTAAATTCACCTACCAACTATACCTATGAGGTAAGGGGTCAAAATTAGGCCTCATTATGTGATTTGGAAGGTAAAAAGAGAAATTTATTTCACTTTCTTACAAAATATTTTAATTTTTTCCTTATATGTATTGAGTAGTGGTTTGTGTGTGGAAGAAAACTTAGCATATCCTCACCCACCCATTTATGAGCTTGGGTCTTTGTGTTTGAATTGTTGAGGTGGATTGGAGGAGAAGTGATGTGGTATCCTACATGGAGCCACCTTTCCCTCCTCTCCTCTTTTTCTATTTATGCAAGTTATTTTGGAGTTTTGGGGTTGCTTGGTTTCATTATACACTTGCACATTTTGGAATATTGCTTGGAATTATTGCTTGGGAGCTTTGGGAAGTTTACATTTGGGATTTTGCTTGGATTTGGAGGAGATTGAAGTGGTTTCTTGAGGATTATGGAAGATACTATGGCAAGGTAGGGTGTATACCTTGCATTCTTGTTCTTATTTTTGCATTGTGATGTTATTGTTTTGTAGATTAGATGCATATGGTTTTTGGTTATGGGTTGGGTAGATTTTGGCCTCAAGTATGATGTTGGGAGTGGGAAGTGGAGTCATTATTATGGAGGATAAAAGGGAGTATGTAAATATTATTGAGGAGGGAGTGTGGGAGAGGTGTTCCACCTATATGGAGGTAAAAGAGATTCATATCATTTTACATTTGGCAAGGGAGAGATAAGGAATTGTGTGTGATTGTGATAGTGCACTTGGAGGTCTTTGGGTGGACCCTCCTCCCACTTGGGAGGTATAAGGATAAGACTCCATGTTATTGTATCCTTTAGGCTTATTTTGGAAGCCTTTGTGTTTTGTTTATAAAGTTGTAAATTGATTCTTGATATTGTGTTTCTTGTATGCGTGTGCAAGTATTGCTTATATGTTTTTTGTATTGTGGAAGCCTTTGTGAAGTTGTCATGGTTGCTTAATGTCCCTTATTTCTCTATTGTTGGGGCTTGGGGGCCAATGAGGAGGATGGATTCTCCTTCTCATTGGAATATGGTTGGGAGGAGAGTGTTGCCTATACCCCTTCCTTGTTATTGTGATTTGAAGCTGAAGAAAAGATGGAGTACAAAGTGATACCTTCCACAAAGCTATTTTGTATGAGACCAAAAAAAAAAAAAGTGTTGTAAAGTTTTTAGTGTTTTTCCCTCTTCATGTGTAGTACCTTGAATTTTTATTGTAGAATGTAACTATTGTAAATGTATTAACCCAAATTTGATTTATATCATTGTATTTTGTAGAGTAAATGGCTGAAATTTCATTGTGTAGAAGATAAAGAAAGAGAGACCTTGTTTGTAAAATTTTTATATGTTGTTCCCATGTTAAGGAGGCTTTTCCAACTTGCATTTTAAATATTGAATCCCATGTAATGTATTATGGAAAATCTGATTATATTATTCATTTGAGAAGTGAAAATTTTGGGAAGGGGAAAATGAAGGTTACTTCTTGTTGATTAATGCATTTCCTCCAAACTTGTGATTTAAATCAAATGTGCATTTGATATATCAATGGAAATTATCTTTATTGAAATGGAAATACAAAAGAGTATTTGTTTTTATCTTTCCCTTTTTATATGATCTTAATTCATGTATTTTGAAGGAGGAAGGAACTCATAAATTTTGTCTACTCAATATTATTGTCATATTCCTTTCTAGTTGTTTTAAATCTAGAGAAAATTTCACTATTATGTATATTATTTGTATGTAGATGGAATATATGTACATACATACATACATACATATATACATACATACATACATACATACATACATACATACATACATACATACATATATATATATATATATATATATATATATGTAACTCAACTAGCTCCTTGGTTAAGAAAAATAAATAGTCTTCCCTCCATTAGTGAAACTCTCTCAAAAACAATAAATCTATCAAACAATTAAACCCATTAAATATGCATACATATTTATAGAAATCACACACACACACACACACACACACACACACACACACACACATATCATGCATGTATATATATAACTATCTGCTTGGTTAAGAAAAAAAATAGTCTTCCCTCCATTAGTGAAACTCTCTCAAAAACAATAAAACTATCAAACAATTAAATCCATTAAATATGCATACATATTTATAGAAATTTATATATATATATATATATATATATATATATATATATATATATCTATACTTTTTATACAAAAAAACTTACCTAAACTTATATTTGGAAATTAAAAATAAATGTGAATAGTATATAAATTATATATCTAAATATACATAATTATATAAATTATAATTCTATGTTTTAAATGAAATATTTTTATATTTTACACACACACACACACACACACACACACACACACACACACACACACACACACACACACACACACACACACACACACACACACACACACACACACACACACATTAAATAAGCTAAAATTAAAATATATAGTGTTCGGCTTGTATATTGTAGAGTAGAGTTTTTTTGTTGGGCCGCCATATAGATTAAGGGAAATGTTTTATATATAAAAGAAATTATAGTGGGGTGGGGCGGAACCCCCACCCCAATCCATATTAAAATATGAATAATGGGTGGGGGTGCCATCCCCACCCATATATTATAAAACCTAACATTTATAACCAATGGCCCAACTCTATTTAAACCTGCGGCCTTTTGAATGCGCAAAACCCTAGTTTCTTTAATATTATTATATATATATATATAAACCATATTTTTATTCAATATTAATAAATATATATATATATATATATATATATATATATATATATATATATATATATATATATATATATATATATATATATATATATATATATGTAAACACACACACACACACACAAACTTGTAAATAAAAGATCTAAGAGAGATACAATAAGGGTAATGAAAACCCATGACAAGTATATTTGGTAGAAACAAATTGGAAAAAAAAGAGATCACCTAAATATTGTGTGTATATTCATCTAAAGTAGGCAAAAATCCTTTATAGTCTCTCCTTAGCTCCATGGCCTCCTTTCTCCCAAACTTTCAAAACAAAAATCATGTAAATGAGATAGGTCAGGAAAAAAGGGAATAAGAAATAAATCATAAGGATTTTTAGGGAAATCTTGATCTAAGGGCTCTAGTAGATTTAATCCTAGGTTTGAAAATGAATCCTACAACATTTTAAGTGATGGGAATTTTATGGGAGTGAGTTTAAAATTAAAAGGTATGTGTATTTAACTAATGGGGCCACTTAGTGGGTTAGATTAAGTTATGACCCTATTTAACTTTGGGTTAATAAATTAAAAATATAGATGGGAGTTATACATTCAAGGATTAAATTCAATTGAGGAAATAATTTACAAAATTTTAATTGGGACCTAAGTGAGTATAATTAATAAATATTAAATTAAAATTAATTAAGTGAACCCAATATTGGTCGATGAGGAAGAATTTAAAACCCGTGATAAATTTTAGAAGAGAAACTTAATTTGATTAGAGGAGTAATGGTTTAAACAAGAAAACTTTTGTAAACGTGATAAATGTATTTAAACAAAAAAATTCCATAATTTTTCCTAAGTAAATAACAGTGTTTAGACATGGTTTTAGCTCGTCAATTTGTAAACAGAGTCACAAGATTTATGTAGTAGTCGAGGAACTGCTATGAAAAGCACCAAGGCACAATGATCAAGACTTTAGGTAGCATCGGTGGTATTTCTACCTCTATCTTCTTTGATTCAGAGTTCTTCTGATTCCTTTATTTCTCCATCTTTAGTAGAGTAATGTAGGCTGGTGGAAGTTAGGCATGGTCATAGTTGGGACGTTGAATGGATTTTGGAGCCAAGCTCTTAGTGGAATCCTTAGTCAAGGAGTGTGTAGTTGACCTAGGACCCTTCACCACGACCCTGGATCTTCGCATCCTTCCTTTGGGTTCTTATGGAGTCATTTTGGGTATAGATTGGCTATCTGCACACAAAGCTAGAGTAGATTTTTATAACAAGGTTATATATTTTGCAGATAATTTGGGTGTTAAGTTGGTGATAGTTAGAGTTAGGAGGCCTATTTCTATTTGCACCATATCTAAAATGCATCTTAAACGGTGTGTGAATCGGGATGTCACTATATGCTATTCTGTTAGTGACATGTTAGAGGATGATACTAGTGGGCATTCACTTGATGATGGATGTTTTCAGATGTTTTTGCAAGAGTTTTCATATGTTTTTCCCAGTGAGCTACCTGGCCTACCTCCCCCATGTGAGATAGATTCCACATTGATTTGGTTCTCAGAGTAGAGCCTATCTCACGAGTGCCATAAATGATGACCACCCCTGAGCTTTGTGAGCTCAAGATATAGTTGGAGGGCCTTCTTGAGAAATGCCTAATCTATCCTAGTGTATCTCCTTGGGAACACAAATGATTTTTATGAAGAAGAAAGATGGATCCCTATGTTTGTGTATTGATTATAGAAAACTGAACAAAGTAACAATAAAGAATGTTACCCCATTCCACGTATTGATGATTTATTTGATCAGATGAAGGGGGATACTTTGTTTTCCAAGATATATCTTAAGTCTGGTTATCATTAGTTGAGGATTGCAGAGGTAGATATTCATAAGAAAGCCTTCCATACGAGATATGGTCACTACAAGTTCACAGTTGTGTCATTCGATTTGATGAATGACCCTGCAATATTCATGAATTTGATGAATTGGGTATTCATGAAATTCTTGGACCACTTCATGCTCATATTTCTAGATGACATATTGATATACTCACACATGTGTGAGGATCACGAGGAGCACCTTGAAAAAAATTAGTTTCTTCGAGAGAAACAACTTTATGGGAACCTAGAGAAGTGTGCATGCTTTCAGATAGAGGTTTAGTATATAAGTCACATCATATCTGGGGAAGGCATCACAATCGATCCTTCCAATATTAGAGCTATCATTGATTGGTCAATGTCGTCTAGTGTGATTGAGGTATGCAGATTTATAGAATTAGTAGGGTACTACATGATATTTGTTCATGACTTCTCACGCATTTCTCATCCCATCACTTCCTTCAGTGGAAAGGGAAGAAGTTTATTTGGTCAAAAAATGTGAGCAGGCCTTCAGGACTCTAAAGGAGTGCCTACTACAACTCCTATTTTAGTAGTGCTAGATCCATAGAGGGACTTCTTTGTTTACACAGATGCTTCGTTGGTAGGGATATGAGGAGTTTTGATGCAGGATGGATATGTTGTTTCCTTTGAGTCTCATAAACTTAAGAATTATGAGATAAATTACTCAACTCATGACCTTGATCTTGCAGCAGTAGTTCCTATTTTAGTTCGGTGGTGCCATTTTCTGTTAGGCAAGAGGTTCATTCTTAGAACATATCACTCAAGCCTATGACATCTCTTCACATAACCCAATCTCAATGCCCATCAATGGAATTGGATGAAGCTTCTATGTAAGTATGATATGGATATTGAGCATGTGAAGGGGAAGGAGAATGTGTGGTTACAGATGCTTTGAGTCATTAGAGAAATTTGGTTATGGATACTTCAATGGATACAAACTTATGGAGCAGGATCTTACGATAACTTCCACATGAAAACTTCTACCTTTCAGCTAGAGCAAGAGATTGAGTCTCAGAGACCCTTGAGGGGAAGTTTGAGGGATTGACATTGGAGCTAGATGGACTTCTCACACAGAGAATAGATATATGTACCTAGGGATGAATATTTGAGATAGGACATTCTAGTAGAGGCACATCGTGTACCTTATTAAGCCCATCAGGGGTGAAGAAGATGCCCACCACATTGAGAAAGATATATCATTGGAGAGGAATTAGGAGGGATGTAGCTCATTTTGTGTCTCAATGTTTAGAGTGTTAGAGGATGAAGGATGAGCATCAACATCCAACTAGCCTTCTTTACCCATATGCTATACCGGAGTGGAAGTGGGACACCATTTCCATGGATTTCATAATGGGGCTACCTACATCGAGATATCACCATGACGCCATCATGGTCACGGTGGATAAATTGATGAAGGTGGATCATTTTTTTGTAGTGAATACCACCTATAAAGCTAGTGTAGTGGCGTGAGTATATTTGGATGAGATAACGAGGTTGCATGGGATTCCATGGAAGATCATTTGTGACCATGATCCTTTGTACACTTCACACTTTTGGACCACTATGTAGTTTTATCTTAGGACAAAAATCAATTTCAGTACAACATATCATCCTAAGACAGATGGACAGATGGAGTGGGTGAACCCGGTACTTAAGGATATGCTTCGGATGTATGTCATGGCTCATTAGTCACGATGTCAGGAGTATTTATACTTGGTTGAATTTGTATAAAAAAATAATTTTTAGAGTTCTATCGGCATGACACCATTTTAGGCATTATATGGCAGAGAGTGCAATACTCCTTTGATTTGGTACAAGTTAGAGGATAAGGTATCTCTTGGGCTAGCCATGTTATAGAATATGGAGCAGCAGGTCATCTTGATCAGACAGAGGTTGCAGGAGGCACATGATATGTAGAAGAAGTATGTAGATAAGAGGAGAGTTGACCATAGTTTTGAGGTTGGCATGAAGGTGTTTCTTCGTGTTAGACCTCATAAGAGCCCTATCCATTACGGAAAAGGCTCTAAGTTAGCTCCGAGATTTGTGGGTCCATTTGAGATCTTGGAGTAGATCAGTCCCTTAGCCTACCGCTTAGCCTTTCCACCCAGCTTGTCTCACATCCATGATGTGTTCCATGTTTATGTTCTTAGGAGATACATTTTGGATCCTTCTCATGTATTGGATTGGACCGCATTATAGGTGCAGGAGTAGGGGTGGGTGATGGTAGATCATGTGCACATTTTAGAGCACATGACCTTGGTCCTTTGAGGCCGTGAGATTGATCAAGTGTGTGTCTAGTGGGATCGATATGATGAGACAAAACTACATGGGAGGATGCCACACCATTGCGAGTCCAATTCCCACACTTTTTAGTGAATTTCATAAGGAAGTTGAGTCCAAGGGGAGGGGGATGTAGTGCCCACTCCTCTCCAAAACTATCTCACTATGATTTTTATTATTGTAGACTAGAGACATGGACATTATTGTTATATTTTGATCAGTAGACATTGATAGATGGACATTATCAGTATGTTGTGACTCATATTATAAATGGTATGGAATATTAGAAAACATTGATAGATGATGATCTAATATTGTTTCATTGTATATTGACGCTTTGGATTTTGGATGATGATGATTATATTTGGATGTTGGATTGACCTTATGATCTTATTGATGTTATGACTTATCAAAATTGAGATGTTTAGTAATTACAAAATAATTGATAGAATTTCCTAATTTTGATGATGATTATATAGCTTTGTGTATGATGTTGTTGGATGATATGTATGTGTGTTTTATTTCTTGATGTATTTGATGCGGCCTTGAGGCCAAAGGGGTATTGTTTGATTGGTTGTAGAAAATTATATCACAATAAACAAGAAGGGGGTTAGGAGACTTATAATGGAGGAATACTAGATATTGGCAAGAAGGTCACCTTGGAAACTTCGTGTCATGTGTAATGTTGTGTTTGTTAGGAGGTCCCCATGGGGGTAACCTCATATGTGACCAAGGGGTTTATATGATTGTTTTATTTCATTTATTTTATTTATTTAGTTGTGTTTGTGATTTATTTATTGTGATGAAATTCTGAATTTATTATTACTCAAGTAATGTCCATGGTTTAGTTAATTAACCATGTGATTAAGCTAATTTTAGATGTGAAAAAGGGGAATTTAATTGGGGTCGATAGTCCTTGTGATATTTTGATTTGAATTGTATTTTAATTGATTTTGATGTTGTGTAATCAACCCATCCTTCAAATTTCCAAATTTGACTTTGGAACCATTTTTTGAGGCTTGTGGGACAAGTTAAGCTTTCCACACACCTCTTAAATTCACCTACCAACTATACCAATGAGGTAATGGGTCAAAATTAGGCCTCATTATGTGATTTGGAAGGTAAAAAAGAGAAATTTATTTCACTTTCTTACAAAATCTTTTAATTTTGTTGTTAGATGTATTGAGTAGTTGTTTGTGTGTGGAAGGAAACTTGGCATATCCTCACCCACCCATTTATGAGCTTGGGTATTTGTGTTTGACTTGTTGATTTGGATTAGAGGAGAAACGATGTGGCATCCTACATGGATCCACCTTTCCCTCCTCTCCTCTTTTTCTATTTATACAAGTTATTTTGGAGTTTTGGGGGTTACTTGGTTGCATTATACACTTGCACATTTTGGAATTTTTCTTGGAATTATTTCTTGGGAGATTTGAGAGTTTTCATTTGGGATTTTTCTTGGATTTGGAGTAATTTGAAGTGGTTTCCTTAAGATTGTGGAAGCTACTATGGCAAGGTAGGGTCTATACCTTGCATTCTTATTCTTATTTTTGCATTGTGATGTTATTGTTTTGTAGATTGGATGCATATGGTTGTTTTGTTAGTGGTTGGGTAGATTTTGGCCTCAAGTATGATGTTGGGAGTGGGAATTGGAGTCATTATTGTGGAGGTAAAAGGGATTATGTAAGGATTCTTGAGGAGGGAGTGTGGGAGAGGTGTTCCACCTATGTAGAAGTAAAAGGGAATCATATCATTTTGCATTTGACAATGGAGAGATAATAGGTTGTGTGTGATTGTGATAGTGCACTTGGAGGTCTTTGGGTGGACCCTCCTCCCACTTGGGAGGTATAAGGAGATGAATCTATGTTTTTGTCTCCTTTGGGATTATTTTGGAAGCCTTTGTGTTTTGTTTGGAAATTTGTAAATGAATTCTTGATATTTTGTTTCTTGTATGCATGTGAAAGTATATCTTGTATGTTTGTTCTATTGTGGAAGCCTTTATGAAGTTATCATGGTTGCTTAATGTCCCTTATTGCTATATTTTTAGGGATTAGGGGGAAATGAGGAGGATGGATTCTCCTTATCATTGGAATATGGTTGGGAGGAGAGTGTTTCATACACCCCATTCCTTGTTATTGTGATTTGAAGTTGAAGAAAAAGATAAAGGATTTCAAAGTGATACCTTAGATGGAGCTATTTTGTATGAGACCTAAAAAAGGAAGAAGTGTTGTAAAGTTTTTAGTATATTTCCTTCTTTATGTGGAGTACCTTGAATTTGTATTGTAGAATGGAACTATTGTAAATGTATTATCCCAAATTCTATTTATATCATTGTATTTTGTAGAGTAAATGATTGAAATTTCATTGTGTAGAAGATAAAGAAAGAGAGACCTTGGTTGTAAATTTTTTATATATTGTTCCCATGTTTAGGAGGCTTTTCCAACTTGAATTTTAAAGATTGAATCCCATGTAATGTATTATGGAAAATATGATTATATTATTCATTTGAGAAGTGAAAATGTTGGGAAGGGGAAAACGAAGTTGCTTCTTGTTGATTAATGTATTTCCTCAAAACTTGTGATTTAAATCAAATGTGCATTTGATCTATCAATGGAAATTATCTTTATTTAAATGGAACTACAAAAGAGTATATGTTGTTTTTATTCCCTTTTATATGATCCTTTTTATATGATCTTATCTTACTCAATATTATTATATTTTGTTTTAAAAGGAGGAAGGAACTGTAGATAAAGTTTAGCATTTCTTTCTTTATATACTACATAATATTATACATTTCATATTATTTATAGTTGTTTTAAATATATATATTATGTATATTATACATAAAATTTACATACATATTAGTATCTATCTATATCTATTTCAAGTCTGTAGATGGAATAGTATATATTTTACATACATACATACATATACATACATATATATATGTGTGTGTGTATATATGTGTGTGTGTGTGTATATATATATATATATATATATATATATATATATATATATATATATATATATATATCTAAAACAACTAGCTCCTTGGTTAAGAGAAAAAATTAGTCTTCCCTCCATTAGTGAAACTCTCTAAAAAAAAAAAAATCTATCAAACAATTAAACCCATTTAAATATGCATACATATTTATACAAATTATATATATATATATACACTTTTCATACAAAAAAACTTACCTAAACTTATATTATATTTGGAAATTAAAACATATTTAAAAATGTGAATAATATATAAATTATATATCTAAATATACATAATTATATAAATTATAATTATATGTTTTAAATGATATAATATATGTATTTATATTATATATATATATATATATATATATATATATATATATATATATATATATATATATATATACACACATATATACATACACACATACACACACACACACACACACACATATATATGCATATATATGCATATATATATATACATATATATATATATATATATATATATATATATATATATATATATATATATATATATATATATATATATCTAATATATACATATATATATGAGATATATATTTACAAGATATATATATATATATACTACTATATGAAGGGGATTCTCCTCTCTCAAGAGAGAAAAACTCAATTTCTCCAAAGTTCTCTCCAAGGCATTCCCATTTATGTTATGTCCCTTTTTCCAGGTTATCGGTTAAGATTATGGAGGCTCTAGAAAAAATTATATAAAAAGGCTCATGTGGTCTAGTGCGAGGAGAAGTTCAAATTCCCTCTTGTGGCCTAGGATAAAGTTACTAAACCAAAGTTTGTGGTGGGATGGGGTTGAAATATATGATATATATATTATGAATGAAGCCCTTGTGGCCAAAGTTAGTATATATATATGAGAGTGATAAAGGAATAAGGACTTTGGATTGATATCATCAAAAGGAAATACCTAAGGAATGTTGGCAGAATAAAGACCTTCTTCCTATAGGATAATATCCCTAGGGTATCTTATTTTATGAAATTCCTTTCTCTCTTATAGGAGATATCTATGCGAAAGGGGGTAGTAAATGGAATATTGGGAAAGGTAACATGATTCATTTTTTGAGGATTTCTCACTTACTTATAAGCCACTGGTGGAGGAAGAACCTTTGAGAACTATAGTGCAGTACCTTGAAGACAAGGGTAAAGTTTGGGTTAGAGATTATTGGATCTTTTCTAATAATAATGTCTCTTGGGAGATTGTGAATCCCTCCCCTAATTTCATCGGGGATAAGCACTTCTTTGATAATCTAAATTCAAAATTAAATATTTTCTACATTCCCCTTTTCCAACAGAATGAGGATTCTATTATATGGAAGGAAGAGGATTCTCACACACACACAAAATCCATTTTTTCACAAATCTGCTGCAGGTTTCCTAAATTTCAAGGATTCTATTCAAAAATATTATTGAGGGTAGAATTTTGGTGAAAGATATCTTACCTAAAGTTAACATTTTAATTTGGCTTCCTTGTGGCCTCTGTAGAGTGAAAAAATCCTCATTATTGATAATTTGAGGAACATAAGGGATGGTCCTCCCTAATCTTTTTTGTGTGTGCTTTGGAACAGGAGGAGGAAAGTGTTAACCACCTTTCTCATCTCTTGCCCCTTCTCTTGAGAAAAAAGTTTTTCTAAGGTGATGGAGCTTTTCAAAGTGTGGGAGTGATCTCCCTAATTCCATTGAGGATTGTTGGGTGTAATAGGATTGTCCTTTCAAGTTCCCCTTTTTGATTGCTACTTGGAAGATGCCCCCCAATTATTCGGAGCTTATGGAAGGAAAGGAATATGTTATCATCTTCTAAATGTCAAGGATTAAACTATAAATCTAACATTATAAAGGTTAGTGCTTTCTTGATCTATTATATTAAATAAAATTTAAAAATTTTTAATGAGAAGATTAAAAAGGCTTGTTCTAGCAAAGAAGAGGAAGTCCTAAAACAATTCATCCTTTAGTCCTCCTAAATTAAGCTTTCCTTCTATTCTCATTAAGTGGTCTAAACCAAAAAGGGAAGAGTCAAACTTAATTTTGATGGGGCTTCAAAAGGTAATCTTGGTCTAGCTGGGGAGGGGCATTATTAGGGACCATGATGGGGATTGGATCCTAGCCTATGCTAGCTCTTTGGGAATTCAAAGTAAAAATGTGGTGGAATCCCGAGCTCTTCTCGGGGTGTCAGCCTTATGAAGGAAAAAGGTATCAAACATATTTTAATTGAGGGGGACTCTCTTCTCATTATCAATGCCATTAACAAGGAGAATTCCCAAAATTGGGCTTTGGGTAATATTATTCATGATAGTAAAGAGTATATTAAAAGTTTTGATTCATTTATTATAACACATACTCCTTGCATTGGCACAACATGTGTAGATAGACTTGTAAATGAGGGGGTACATTATAATGATTTCAAAGTCTGGCATAAAGGTGATGTCATCCCTGCGCCAATTAATGACATTATACATCATGAAAAATCATAATGATTCACCTTAGGCCGTGCAAGCGAGGATAATTGGATCATTTTCCAAAACAACAAGATTTTTTTGGATTTATCTCTTCTCGGGAAAGGTAATTCTAACATAAAAATTTGTAAGCTTTGACTAGTTAAGTATCGGAAAAAATTCTTGTCACCATGGGAGGAGATAGAATCATAGTGGAACCGTCTAATCATGGGAATATTGTGGATGACAATTCTATGTGGCATCTGTTCAGGATTGGGGGATTTAGGAATTACATCACTCAAGCTTCAAGGGCATGACCCTTCGTTAACTATGGATTTTGGGATAGCTTGGAAAGAAGGAAAGGTGATGGTAAGGGGTATGAAAATTTAGACTTTGGAGGAGGCCATTGCTCGGATTACTGGCATGGATATGGACAACCTCAAAAATTTTGAGGATAGGAACAGACGGGAGAATGAAATCAAAACCTTTTTCATGGGAAAGGAAAGGGTTCATTTATTCACTGATGGAATTTCTCAGTCTTTCATCCTTGGGGTGTGGAGGGAGGTTTGCTTGCATATTATTAAGTATCTTACCTTAGAAGGTAAATATCACAAGATTTACACTCATCACTTGTCTTTCCTGAATATGTTTAGACACAAGAAAATGCTAAGTATTCCCTTCTTTTTATTCATGTCTTTGACTACTTCGATGAAATATTTCCAACGTGGCAAGGTGGATACCCCTATCTATGAGGGGATCATTCTCCTCATGTTTAAAAATGGTCAATCGGCCCCTGGTCAAACCTATGCCCCAAATCGAGGGTGAGGAGGACATTACTCGGTGGAATGTCTTACCAAGATGCGTGAGGGTAATTTGAAAGTGGGGGATGGGAATAATGTGGAGGGGATGGAAAATCAAGAAGTTGGGCCCTTGAAGGGTAAGAGGAAAGTGGTTTCAAAAGATGAGAAAAGTCTTGAGGTGTTAAAGAACAAAGTATAATATTTAGAGATGGTGATTCAGGTTATGGAGGAGAAACATTAGGTGGTTAGGAATGGGCTAATTGATAAACTTGAAGCCACCAAAAATGTCTACATGGCCTAGAAGAGTATTAGGGTGGACATTAAGGGGCTAGAAAAATTGTTTTGAGATTTGAGTGCTCGCTTGGAAGCAGTGGAAGAGGAGTATCAGAAAAGAAGGTACTCCAGCTCTGAGGATGATGATGATGAGGAGGACGAGACAGAGGAGGATGCCGAGGAAGATGAAGACGAGGAGCATCCCCAGAAGAAGCTGAATACTGAGATCAGTAAGGGGGCTGAGACCATGGAGGTCAATTCCCCCAACAATCATAAGGAAAACTAATGGAGACATTCTTGAACTATTAGTGGACTGTTGGTGAATTGTCTATGTTTCTTTTTTGTTATAGTTTTGGTTTCTTTTGTCGGATGCTTTTCTAAAGCTACTCTTTTAATGGAGTTAAGCTTGTTTAACTCCTTGTGGTCCTATTCCTCTTTTTGAATCTTTATTTGTGCTATCATGATGTTATATTTCAGATCTGGCCTCTGGGAGCCTATCCCTATTTTTTACCCTATCTAATAAAAAATATATATATATACATATATCTATATACACATACACACACACACACACACACATATACATATATATACATATATATATATATAGACACACACACACACACATATTATAATATTAAATAAGATAAAATTAAAATATATAGTGTTCGACTTGTGTATTAAGAGTATAGTTTTTTTGTGGGCTGCCATATAGGTTAAGGGCAATGATTTAAATATAAAATAAATTATATTGGGGTGGGGGTGGCGTTTGATGGGTGTCATTATTCCCTTCATTTAATCAACTTCTTGTTGATGTCATATCAAACTAGGGGTGTGTCCAAATCTATTTGCAACAAGAGTAATCTTATATCGATCTAGTAGTTGATTTATAGTTATATATTATATTTTTTTGTATTTTCTGGGGGATCTTTTCAATGTCTTAAGGACTCATTTGTAAAACCTTATTTAAATCATACTATGAAAACTTGCTGAAGATAAACACACTGAAAGATTTGTTGAAAGGAAACACACTTTGTAGAATGGAAATAAACACACTTACTTTTGAAAGTAAACACACTTGCTTTTGGAAATAAACACACTCAATTTAATATGCTTGAAAACGATTGCAAGAAATATAAGAATCTATATGAACACCTACAGGATCAAGTATACAACAGAGTTTAACTGGAAGAATTAAAAAAATAGAGAATTAACAGATCTAAGCTATTTGCTGAAGAAATATAAATACCAAATAAACGAATATCCTGGTTCTTGGGGGAGTGGGCCCTTGCTCCTCATCGAATCAAGATTTAACAACTCATAATTCTCTTAAATAGAAATGGCTATTTATTGATAAAACATTCGGTATTACAAAACGTATTGGATCTGAGTACTTAGTCTATATCTCTTTTCTCTATTCTTTCTCTATTTCATATCATATTCTATATATCTATCTACTGCAGGTCTGCTTTTATATACATTTACAATTATAGTTGTCTCTATGATTCTGATGAAATAGAATTGTGCCTAGAATAGATGTTGAATAAGATTGTGGCTGATCTAACAGCTGTAAGATAACTATCCCTGGATCTACGTTCAAAATCTTCTCATCCTTTCTTGATTGAAAGGGTCGTTGATGCAAAATCTCCGGATATGGTTAGAATAGATAACTTCCATTGGTTTTGAAACTTCAGAGAAGTTCCAGAACCATAGGAAATTGTTAAGGATCAAAATAGTGAGAGTTTCGGAGCTATACCCAGGAGTTCTGAACTAAGTCTAAAAATTCTGGAACTAAATACTAGAGTTCGGAACTAAGTCCGAAAGTTTGAAACTAGATGATGACTGTGTGATGGAGTTCCAGAACTAGCTTGGAAGTTCTAGAACTAAGTTGTGTGGGAACAGATGCTACCGAAAACATACTAAACGCTACCTACTTCATTTCCTCGACTGATTAGACCTACTTTATTACAAAACTGAATTTCAAACACACAATTCGTTAGGAATTTTAGAGCTTTTAACATTAGAATCACAATCAATCAAAAGAGATAGACAATTACATCCTAACTCACATCAGATCAAATAAAAGCCACAAAATGCAATCTAACTTAATAAAAAGGAGAGTAAGATGAGATCATATATTATATATTAATCGGTCATATTCTGGCCTCAACATTTCCCCCAAACTTATTTGTTTGTAAGTCCCTTTACAAACTTCATTCTTCAAAAGTGGGGTTATATATTCTACATTCCATTTGATTGCTCAGATCAAATGGCTGAAACTAGATTTTCCAATGCTTAAATTTAGAGGTACTATATTCATCTCCTGCTTCTATTTTCCTTTCCCACTCTTCAAATTCAGTAGGATCTTGAGGTCCTTTATTTTCCAAGGAGCCATGGGGGTGAGAAGTAGAGGGGGCCTTGTTTGCATTCCCATCCATATTTTCCCGTAGGTCTCATTGATCCGAGGAATTATTGTGCATAATGATTTTTCCCTTTCTAAACTCCAGAACATATTTGTAGGGGATATTACTTCCCTTCTTCTCAAGGAAACAGTAAGGAGTTCCCACCTCTTCGAGCATCCTTCATAAATTTCTTCAAATTTTTCTTCCTCATAAGAGGTAAAGGAATCAATACTCTTTTGTAGAATGGCAAGATAATGTGTTTTGAACCTGTCATCAAAGGCATGAGTTCTAAAATGTACGAGGAAGGTAGAAGGTTTAACATAGTGAGCTCTCATGTAGAGACCAATTGAGATAGCTTTCAATAAAAACTCATATTCCCTTTCCTTCTATGCAATTTAGTTTTATAGAACAGAGACAAATGCATTGAGATGACTCTCCCCCACATACAAATTGATCATAAATCCTGTGTTTTTCTCTAGCATAAAATTACAAAGATAAATTCACAGAGAATATTTTTCTGCTCAGGATTGGATAGAGAGTAAGTAACATGAATTCATATTCATCTTTTAGTTAATGTGGAAGTCCACATGCAATCCTTGATAGTTCTTTGCATTGAATGAACCGCTCTTCTAAAAACACAATATATGCAGGAGAGGGGGCCTTCGCAATAAGCAAGAAAATTTTCACTCGTAATGCGAGACCGTATGAATTTTTGCAAGACATTTATATTTGTTTCCTTCTTCCTTATAAAATTTTTCTTCCCATTCTTTTCTTTCTTTCCTTTCTTCTTCCATCTTGGTCTTCAATTATTCATTTGATGTTTTGGCCTCTATGAGTTCCCTGCAAGTGTCATTACATAGTTATTTGAGTGGTAAATAGGTTAACTCAGTATGTGCAAAGGCTGTGGACACAACATTCTGACATTTTTACTCTTTTTCTATCACATGTTCCTTAATTACTGATAATTCCTCAGTCCTGGCTACAAGCTGAGTTGTTAGCTCTCCAATGAGCATTTCCTTTGTTCTAATTTGAGTTTGAGGAAATCTAATTCCTCATCCTTTTCTCTAATAATGAGCTCTTCTCTAGATAAGAACAAAGCCTGTTTAACTTGATGTCTTTCTTCTTCCTCTGAAATTACTTGAGGAGTTGGGCATTCTTCCTCTATCAAAGGAAATTTTCCTTTTCTTCTCCAGGATGCCAACTCTTCTTCTTCCTGTGGAAATGTTGATGGTTCAGCCAATTCTTGAAACTTCTTCTCTTCAAGTCTTTCATCTTCTCTGTCCATCTCAGCTTGGCTTGGCTCAGGAGGATTCATGGCCATGCTGCCCAAAATATCAACAACTTCCTTTTCCATCTTTTCCTGTTCACTCCTTCCCTCTAGGGTTTCCCTTTTCCTTTTATGAATTCTCTTTTTTGGGGAATTTCAACATGCCCAGTGGTGGATTTATTCCTAGAGCTTCTTCTTACTCTTTTTTCTTCCTCTTGTACAGGTGAGCTATCACCATCAGATAGAGATATTGGTTCCCCTGAAGCTGTTGTAGAAGAAGGATTTTCCTTCAAAGGCACAAAAGGCTCTTGTCTTGATTCTTCTTATAGACATTCTTTTTTTTTGGTACACTCCCTCCTTCCACTTCAATTTCAAAATTAGTTAAAGGAGAGAATGGGACTGGAATTGTCCTTCTGATAATATTAGGGTTTTTCTTGAATTTGCCAAGAAACTTGTCCCAAATTTCTTCTCCATTTTTCTTCGACAGAAAATGGTGTTGGCATACTAAATGAATTAGACCATGATGCCTGATTGTCCCAACACCCCAAGAATACCTCTGAGCCATGGTACCTGGCATACTGAATTTAGATATATGAGAATTTTGACTTCTTTTCCTTGACCCAAACACCCCAAGTTAAATATTTCACTATCCAAAATGCTCCAAAGGGTTTGGGTGAATTGGCTCTTCCGAACCCTTTTATTATTTTCTATGTATTGAGATGTACTAGGAAGGTTTATTAAGATTTGTAGTTCTTTCAAATTTTATTAGCAAAGTTATGGGACAAAGAAGAGGACACATTACTTACTTTCGTATTTACGAAAAAGGGATAAAGATATTTCCACCTTTTTCTTGGTTTTCTAGGTTTATGACCTTTGAGATATTATTTGAAAAATTTTACTCTAGACATTTTCAAAGATAGATGCCACTTTTTTGGGGAATAAAACGCCTTTGGTTTTGATTCCCCATATCGGCTTGAGTTTTCATCTTTTATTCTTCCCTTTATTCTAGATCGAATGATGATTGGCTATGGTTATTTGATCATTTTAGAAGAATCCTCGGTTCTGGGTACTTCTCAAAATGATCAAATTTTGCCTTAATGATTTCAATAATACTTCAATCTTCCTTATCATCTTCATGAATTAATCCTTGTAATCATAATGTGGGAGGCTCATCATACCAACTTTTAAATTAAGTTTCAACCTAATGTCCATTGATATAATTAAGATGTGTAATCCTCTATGATGACTCGTCATTCCATCAATGGGAACAAAAACGAATAGAACCATTTAAAAGAATCTACTCAATTAGCGATAGAATCGTCAAGAATTTCCCAACCATTTTTGGTTCTCAATTTTCCCTTGAATGGGTTTTCCAAATGTACTTAGAATCCTATAACAACAATTCCCAAGAGTGTTCTCCTACTTTGAATTTCCTTCTCTTGATAGGGTGTGTGTCATGCCATTGCTTCCTTTCTCTTGAATTACTTCCTTTCTCTTGAATTATCTGCGTTGAAGTGCTTCCATCCTTAATTCATCCAACTCATTGAGTTGAAGGATTCTTTATTTTTGGGCTGCATCTAACTCAATACCCACCTTAACTATTGTCCTCAATGTCTGTAGTTCAAACTCTATAGGAAACAAGGGATTTTTCCCATAGACTAACTCATATGGTGAAAACCTTGTTGTAGTTTTCCAAGTTGTATTATAAGCCCAAACAACTTTAGGTAGTCTCTTTACCCAATCTTTTCTCCCAACTTCAACTATTTTGGTAAGGATGTTCTCCAATTCTTTGTTTGTTACTTCAACTTGTCCATTTGACTGTGGGTGGTAAGGAGATGACTTCTTATGATTGATTTGGTAATACATTGTGAAATATTGGATCATATTAGACATGAATTGTGGTCCCTGATCTGAAACTATGCTCCTTGGTGCTCCAAACTTTACCATAATTATATTCCAAAGGAAATCAACAACTACTTCTTCAGTGGCATTTTTCAATGCCTGCACTTCTACCCACTTTGTCACATAGTCAGTACACACAAGAATATATTCCTTCCCTTGTTAAGGAGGATTAAAGGGACCAACAAAATCCAATCCCCATCTCTCAAATGGTTTGACCACAACTTGAGGTTGAAGAGGCATTTCATTGGTGAAAGTTGGTTGTCCCATCCTTTGACAAGGATCACACCGCTTGATATATCTCTTCACATCCTTGTACAGAGATGACCAATAATAACCAGTGCCAATTATCTTATGAGTTGTTCTTTTCACTAAATAGTGTCCTCCACTTGGTTCATCATGACATGCTCTGAGGATGTCAAAGATTTCATCCTCTCTTACACACCTGCACAAGACAAAATCAAGACCACATTTAAATAGCATTCCATTTAACCATTTAAATTGTGCATTGGTTTTAATTAACCTCTTTATTTGTTTCTTAGTGAAAGTAGGAGGGAACTTCCCTGTTGCAAGATAATTTTCCATATCAACAAACCATGGTGTAATTGCTGAGATTACAAATAGTTGTTCATCTGAAAGTTATCCTTGATTGGATATTTCTCCCCTGTAGTGGTTAGTCTTGACAAAAAATCAGCTACCACATTAGATTTACCTGGATTGTGCACAATGGTAATATAAAATTCTTACAAAAGTAATAAACATCTAATTATTCTTCCTCCAACCACTGGTTTGTTCATTAAATACTTAATTGTTGAATGATCTATGTGTACAAATATCTTGTACCCTATAATGTAATGTCTAAATTTATTGATTGCATAAATCACAACAAGAAATTATTTTTCAGTGGTGGTGTAATTATTTTTAGTGGGAGTAAGATTCTTGCTAAGATAATAAATGGCATACATCTTTCCTTCCTCATCTTTCTGTCCCAAAACTGCACCAATGGAATAATTTGAGGCATCTGTTTGGATATGAAATGGATTTTCCCAATTAGGTCCTCTCAATATTGGGGCATTGATTAATTTTTCTTTAATTTCTTCAAAAGCATGCTGAAAATTTTCATCCCAAAGAAATTCACATTCCTTGGTTAGCAAATTAAACATGGGGGCAAAAATTTTACTAAAATATTTTATAAAGCACCTATAGTACCAGCATGCCCTAAAAATGATTTGATATCTGTGGGGGTCTAAGGAATAGGTAAATCTGAAATGATCCTAATTTTGTTTTGATCCACCTGAATTCCTCTTTTGAAATATGGTGTCCTAATACAATCCCCTCATCCACCATCATCAAACACTTTTCATCACTAAGAGACAGGTTATGTTGTTCACATCTTGTTAACACTCTGTCTAGATTTCTCAAAGCATCTTCAAATGTATCTCGTGTATAGTGAAGTCATCCATATATACCTCAACACAATCATTTGTTAGATCAGCAAAGATTGCAAGTACAACTCTCTAAAAAGTTACAGGAGTATTGCATAAGCCAAATGGTAACACCCTATAGGAAAAGGTTCCCCATGGACATGTAAATGTAGTTTTTTCCTGATCTTCAAAGAAAACTCGATCCGATTGTATCCACTAAATCCATCTAAGAAAGAAAATTATTGTTTACCTAAAATGTTATCTAGGACTTGATCTATGAATGGTAAGGGAAAATAATCTCTCATTGTGGCTTTGTTTAGTTCCCTATAGTCAACACATATTATCCATTTTATGTTCTTTTTGGGAACAATTACAAGAGGAGATACCCACTGACTATTTGAGATAGGGTAGATAAAACCTACTTGTAATAGTTTTTCAATTTCTTGTTTGACTATATCTCTTAAGGCTGGATTGATCCTTCTCTAAGGCTGCCTAACTGGTTTAATGTTTTCAATATAGATGTGATGAGTGTAGATACTTGGGTGAATCCCCTTCATGTCTTTGTAATCCCAAGCAAAAGCTTTAGTATGATTTTTTAAAACATCAAATAGTTTAGCTTCTTCATCATCCTTCAACCAGTTGTTAATGTTCAAAGTTTTACCTGGTTGAATCTCAACATGCTTGGTTCCAATGTGTGATGAAATGATTTGTTGAAAGGGTTCCATTAGAGTATTTAATGGACATGCATGTGGTAACAACATATGGTATGAAGCAACATCTCCAAAAGTTCCTTGAGACAAAATATTGGAAAAAGGACAAGTAATGAGAATTATGATACTTATCTCTTTGCAGGCCAAACTCTTCATCACTGCTACTTTCCTAGAATTCTTCACCACTCTCTGATGTATTCAAAACTGAAGCTACTGATTCATCCTCTCCCCATGAGAAATCTTATTTCTCTAGAGTGAAATTATTTTCAATCAAAGAGAACCGCTATTATGGTGGTTCGGAACTATAGCCGGAGTTCGGAACTATAGTTCAGGTTTGGAACTACGTTTGTAGGTTTCGAAACTAAGTTCACAGGTTCCTAGAACTATGTTCGTAGGTTCCGAACTATATCTAATTTCTTCGAGAATAGCTAGTGCTCATCCAATGGTGGATTAATCATCTCTTCTACTTCTCTTACATGATCCTGCAATGTGATCATAACCAAAGAAGAAAAATTTTCTTATCAGTTTCAGGAGAATCAACCCACAATTGTTCATGATTGTCAGTAAAAGGTCATGCAGTAGGATATAAGGAAATTTTCTTAGAATTCTTACCATTCGAGATTGTCATATCACCTAACCTACAATCAATTAAAGCAACAACTGTAGCTAACCATGGTCTACCCAAAATAATGGGATAACCCAATGTTTTACCTTTTGGCTGCAGTATAAGGAAGTCAACTGGATAGTCCCATGACTCCACCATAACCGCCATGTCTTCAATAATTCCTTCTAGTTTTGCTATAGACTGGTCTTCCATATGTAATATGGTATTAGTAGGTTACATACCCGTTAATGGTAATGTTTTCAAAGTATCTACTATCATTACATTGATAGCCGCTCCCAAATCTACCAAAACATTATGTATATCCTTATTCCCTATAGAGACAGAAATAACAGGACTTCTAGGATCTCCATATTTGGGAAGTAAAAGTTTTCTTGCTAATAAATCAACAAGTTTCCCATCTACTTTGATAGTCTTGGGGTACTGTTTCTTTCTTCCAGGCTTTTTCAAACATAATATTTTGATTAATTTGTTCAATTCAGGAATGTCCTTAATTGCTTGTAACAATGGTATCTCAATATTCAATTTCCTTAGTTCATGTACCAATTCAGACTCCTTGGCTTCAATAGATTCTTTGAACCTTTCTGGAAATGGAGTCTCAGTAGTGTCGCTATCTGGCTCTTTTTATTTTCTTCCTATATCCTCTTTTGGAACAACAGTACTAGGGATTTCATTTTCTTATGTCATTTTAGTGATTATAACAGGTGGACTACTAATGATTTTTCCAGATCTAGTGTGAATATCCTTACAATCCATAGCACGTAAATCAACTAATTTTTCTGGTTTTGCTCCATAAACAAGAGTTGTTTGTTTGTTTCTTAGGTTTGCTACTGGCTATGCTAGTATTTACATTTGGACTACATTTTTAGTTTGTGAATTTTGTGCAGGGGATCCCATGATGGCCTGTTGATTCTAATTTGGATATGTTCTTTCTTGAACATTATTACTAGGGTTCCATCTAGGTTGTGACCAAGCATAAGGATTTCCTTAACCAGCCCATGGTTGTTGATATCCCCGAGCATACCAAGCTTGATTTTCCCAATCTGGAGGATTCCATGTTGGTTGAGGTGCCCAAGGTGGTTTTCCCCAATTCTATGGTACTGACTGAGCATCCCATGACATCGTCCAGGGAGTAGGAATTGATCTTGGCATAAATTGCCCCTAGTTAGGTTGTCTCTGAACAAAATTCACTTCTTGATGTGGATGATGTACTGGTTTGTTTAAGCTGATTCTTTATGACTGGAAGTAGAGAGCAAGCATCAATATCATGTTCTTTAGATTCACGGATAAGACACATTTATGTTTTATCCAAAGAACAGTCTCTGATTGCATGCTTCTTCCTACATCTAGAAAAATACATAGCCAATGGTTCAATTTTGGCATTTTCTTTAGCTTGTAATCCATCCATAGTAGAGGTTAATTGAACTAAAATCTATGTTTTAAAATTTTCTAATTCATCCATTAGTTTGTTCATATCTAGATTCAAAATTTTCACTGATTTTCCTTTTCTAGGTCCACCCCTTGTTTTGGAATAGCTTCTACAAATCTCCTTAATTTCATTCATTCTTAACTAATCAATGTTTCCACCTCCTATCAAGTTAAGGGCTTCTATCCCTAAGAAAAAGATTCTTGAAGTAAAAATCCACATATTTTTCCCACAAAGAGGAATCTATCTAAATAGTCTTCTAGATTTTCATCTTCCTCCTGCTTGATTTTGAAGAATTCTTCTTTCCTATTTCTCCCTCTACAATAATCTTGGTATTTTTCTAGGAAGGCAATATCCATTTGTGCCCAAGTGCTAATAGAGTTGGATGGTAATCCCATGAACCACCTCATTGTTGCATCCTTCAAAGTGGATGGAAACAACTTGAGTTTTTGATTATTTTTATAGTCATAGGTTTGACATAACACCTTAAACTCAAATAGAAATTGGTTAGGGTCTTCAGATGACATCCCTCTAAATGTGGGTAAATGTGCAGGTGAGATATTCTTCATTGATGTTTCATCATCTTCCAATTGGATTGGATAAGTAAAGGTCCTATCAGGTACTCTTTTAGCTTCATCTGCCATTCTTAAAATATTTTCTAAATTTTCCTCCCAATCAATGTGGTATGTGATATGCCTTAGGGGAGGTCAAAAATCAGGAGTAGGAGGTTGACTACTCAATTGAGAATCAAAACTCACCCTAAATGGATCTTGAGTAATAAGACTTTTCCTAAAATTTCTACTTCCTTCAGGTGACTGATCTAAGAATTCCAAAGGTGGCAATTCTATTTCTTGTTTGACAGGGGATGATGGTGCTTCCAATTCTTGATCAATTTCCCTATTTGGACTAGAGGATGTTGTGAATTCTTGTGAATATGTTCTTGGGAGGAATCTACCCTTGAGTCTCTTGGTCTACTCATATATTGTATGATATAGTAGGGAAGATCCTTCAACTACTAGATGTATGATTTTCTCTTGCTAACACTTAATTAGAAAGTTCCTAAATCCCCGAAAGTGGCGCCAAAAATGATGGGTGTCATTATTCCCTTCATTTAATCAACTTCTTGTTGATGTCATATCAAACTAGGGGTGTGTCCAAAGCTATATGCAACAAGAGTAATCTTATCGATCTAGTAGTTGACTATAGTTATATTTTTTTGTATTTTCTAGGGGATCTTTTCAATGTCTTAAGGACTTCTTGGTAAAACCTTATTTAAATCATACTATGAAAACTTGTTGAAAATAAACACACTGAAAGCTTTGCTGAAAGGAAACACACTTTGCAGAATGGAAATAAACACACTTGCTTTTGAAAATAAACACACTTGCTTTTGGAAATAAACACACTCAATTTAATATGCTTGAAAATGATTGCAAGAAATATAAGAATCTATATGAACACCTGCATGATCAAGTATACAACATAGTTTAACTGGAAGAATTAAAACAATATAGAATTAACAGATCTAAGCTATTTGCTAAAGAAATATAAATACCAAATAAATGAATATCTGGTTCTTGGGGGAGTGGGCCCTTTCTCCTCCTCAAATCAAGATTTAACAACTCATAATTCTCTCAAACAAAAATGGCTATTTATTGATAAAACATTCGGTATTACAAAACGTATTGGATCTGAGTACTTAGTCTATATCTCTTTCTCTATTCTTTCTCTATTTCATATCATATTCTATATATATATCTATTGCAAGTCTGATTTTATATACATTTACAATCATAGTTGTCTCTATGATTATGATGAAATAGAATCATGCCCAGAATAGATGTTGAATCAGATTGTGGCTGATTTGACAGCTGTAAGATAACTATCCTTGGATCTGCGTTCAGAATCTTCTCATCCTTTCCTAATTGAAAGGGTCGTTGATGAAAAATCTCCGGATATGGTTAGAATAGATAACTTCCATCGGTTCCGGAACTTTAGAGAAGTTCCAGAACCATAGGAAATTGTTAAGGATCAAAATAGTGAGAGTTCCAGAGCTATACCCAGGAGTTCCAAAACTAAGTCTAAAAATTATGGAACTAAATACTGGAGTTTGGAACTAAGTCCGAAAGTTCCGAAACTAGATGATGACTATGTGATGGAGTTCCGGAACTAAGCTATGTGGGAACAGATGCTACCGAAAACATACTAAACGCTACCTGCTTCATTTCCTCGATTGATTAGACCTACTTTATTACAAAATTGAATTTCAAACACACACTTCGTTAGGAATTTAAAATCTTTTAACATTAGAATAAAAATCAATCAAAAGACAAAAAATTACATCCTAACTCATATAAGATCAAATAAAAGTCACAAAATGCAATCTAACTTAATAAAAATGAGAGTAAGATGAGATCATATATTATACATTAATTGGTCATATTCTGGCCTCATCAGCTCCCACCCCAATCCATATTAAAATATGAGTAAGGGGTAGGGCATCATCTCCCACCGATATATTATAAAAACCTAACATTTAAAACCAGCAGCCCAACTCTATTTAAACCTATGGCCTTTCCAATGCGTAGAACCCTAGTTTTTTGGGGTTGAACCATATTTTTATTCAATATTAATAAATAATAATATGTGATATAGGTGGCCTTAAAAATAGGCAGCCATATAAGGTGCATCCATATAAGGTGACACACACACACAACACACACACACACACACACACACACACACACACACACACACAAACCTGCAAATAACATATCTAAGAGAGATACTATAAGGGTAATGAAAACCCATGATCCAAAGTAGGTAAAAATTCTCCATAGTCTCTCCTTAGCTCCATGGCCTCCTTTCTCCAAAACCTACAAAACAAAAATGATACAAATGAGATGGGTTAGGGAAAAAAGGGAATAAGAAATAAATCATAAGGATTTTTAGGGAAATATTGATCTAAGGGCTCTAGTAGATTTAATCCTAGGCTTGAAAATGATTCCAACAACATTTTAAGTGATGAAAAGTTTATGGGAGTGAGTTTAAAATTAAAAGATACATGTATTTAACTAATGCGGCCACTTAGTAGGTTATACTAAGTTATGACCCTATTTAACTTTGGGTTAATAAATTAAAAATATAGATGGGTGTTATATACTCAAGGATTAAATTCAATTGAGGAAATAACTTTACAAAATTTTAATTGGGACCTAAGTGAGTATAATTTAATAAATATTAAATTAAAATTAATTAAGTGAACCCAATATTGGTCAATGAGGAAGAATTTAAAACCCGTGATAAATTTTAGAAGAGAAACTTAATTTGATTAGAGGAGTAATGGTTTAAACAAGAAATTTTTTCTAACCGTGATAAATGCATTTAAACAAAAAAAATTATGTATTTTTTCCTTAAGTAAATAATGGTGTTTGGACATGGTTTTAGCTCATCAAATTGTGGGCGTTACAACATTGTTGGGCCCCTAAATTATCAGCTAAGTACAAGAAGGAGTGTGGGTGCGTGGGGCCTAATTGAAGAAGGGCGTGCAAGGTAAAGGCGCATAAGACAAGGTTTTAGAAGGGTTTAGCAGAACCCTTGGCATGCGTGAAGAGAAAAGAAAGAGTTCCAAGACTTAGCCATATTGATGCTTCAGGAAGAACATGAGAAAAGCATGACCCAACTACGCATGCGGAACGGATAAGGTACCATCTTGGAAACAAGATGGCCTAGGAAGGAATATTCCATGTGAGAGAAGGATCCAGAAGGTCATCATGGTAAAGAGTGGAGAACTGGATCTTAAGGAGCATGCTTCCATGGAGGACCACTTGACACTTGGCAACCTATCTACAACTCCAAAAAAGGTATGAAGGTGGTGGAAAAATCTATAAATACAAGCACCTGATAGAGGAAATGGGGCATTAAGATCAAAGGGGTCAGAGGAGAGGTGAAGCTCTGAAGAAATACATGGAGAGTTTTATGGGTTGGGTTTAGGAGATCTGTAGGAGTAATGGAATATCAAGGGATGGGTCTATGTTTCCCTTTGTATTGTAAGGGACTTAAGTACAATATTGATGCATGGTTCTGATCTACACTATCATTTTGGTCTGTAGTAACCCTGATAGATGTAATGTGATTATTGGACATGATGAATATGAATATATGTAGTTCGTGGCTTATATGTATTTATTTTTTATCTACTCAGTATGTTTCATATGAATGGGTATAATCATTTATGCATGTCTCCTTTCCATTATGATTCAAGATCTATATTCTTTTAATGTGTTTCTTATCTGAATGGATGCATTAGTATTAACACGTGTTCTAAGCTCTCATGGTGAATGTGGGGTTTCTTTCATTCTTTCAATTATGCATCTGTCATTAGTAATGCATTCTTACACAACTCACATAAAGGAGGGGCTTCAAAGTGCCCACGTGTGCCTCGGGTGAGCCCAATGCCCCATTGAGTGATGGGCCGACACACATGGGATTTTCCTTGTTCTCTAAGGAGTATAAAAATTGACTACATCTTGGTTTTGTTGTTAGGACCTCTTTTTGAAGTTGTTGTAAGAAATGGCATGCATCTTTGTATCTGTACTACGTGATGACAAAGAATTTAACCTTGGAAGGTGTTGAAACATGGTTCAAGAGCACGGAGGATGCGTTTACTCAGAGATTCAACACTGGACCTGAGTTTGATGCACGTAGATGGGTAGAAGAGAAATTCTACCATGAGTTGTATGAGATGTTTTTCTGTTGCTTCCTAGTAGAACTATATGAATGAATCTCAGCGTATGCATGTCTAGATCAAGCTGGTACTATAGAGCGTGTGTATGGACCCAAGATGATTACCAGAGGATGTAGGATGAAGATTTGACTTGGACATGTGTTGTTGGTTACTGGTGGGAGGGAGTGTTGACTAGTTATACTCTAGAATATGCCATATTCTTTCCCAAAGTTGTTGAGTTTGAGTTCGAGAGAACCTAGAGGATCATTTCTACGTGTTATTCCTTTGGAAATGAATATTTTTATCATTACCTTTTGTTTAGAGACATTCCCCATGGCTAGATAAGTTTATTTGAGCATCTTTGGGCGAGGAAGCTAGGGAGGAGGAAGATGGTGGAAATTGCGGCTGAGAAAGAAAGGGAGGAGAGATGACTCAAGTATAGTGAAGTGCGTGAATGGGAGATTCTAGACAACATGAGGTTGTAAGTGTGATGGATCTATGGAGGAATACATTATGGGAAGGTATTGAGGTTCACGCAGAGGACGTGGAACCTAAGCATTATGTGCTACCCCATCTTGGCAAGCGTGAGAGAGAGACCCCTTCGGCTTTTGATGAGAGTTTGTCACATGGAGAAAAAAGATTCATCGTGCACACATCTGAACCCACCTAATGACCAAAACTTGGCACTTGGTTTTCCAGATCAAGGAGAAGTATCGTTAACCTAGTTGGTATCGGTGGAAGTGACCGATCCACACCTAGGAGATATAATTTCTTGTTTGGGACCTCTATGGCTGCACATACCATTCTAGTGTTTGGAGGAATTTTTGGGCAAAGTGCAAGTACGGAAGGTTTGGGTAACACATGTCGGGAGTGGCACGGGATACACATTTGGCAGTGGAGAAATCTCACAGACCATTGGCATGTAATCGTTTGGGTGGAATGTTGGGTACACTAGGTGCGACCACTTTAGCCCATTACCAGCCATAGGAGGATTAGGAGGTGGAACTGGTGGATCTGGGGGCATAGGACCTGGTGGATCTAGTGGATCCGTGGAGAGGAAACACCAGAGGGAACCAAGGATTGGATCAGGAGGACAAGGGCCTCAACCCTCACCTCAGGTATTTTTGAAATGTCTTTACACTTTCCAGACTACCAAGGCATAGAGGATGCTACCGAGCATGTTCACAAGTGTGAGTTACTATGGCGAGAAAAGGGGATCAAAACCTCAGAGTGGAATGAGAGTCAGTTTGCAACGATGTTGAAAGGGCACATGCATAGCTGGTATAGGAAGTATGACTCCCATCGTGATGGTGGTAGATTACACCGCATTGAAAAATGCCTTCCTAGTAGATTTCCATATCCTAGAGTTTGAGCAAAAGAGCATCAACGCTCTAAAGGAAATCCAACAGGGAATGGTAGAGAGTGTGTGGGAGTATGATGCATGGTTCAAGACTCTCTTGTCTAAACTATCATATGACATTCATACCTATCAACATGCTCAATGGTTCATTGGGGAATTAATAACACCATTTAGAAGATTTTTATCACATAAGACTTTCACATACCCATGCGAGGCATTGGAAGTTGTCATGTGTGTGCCGAGGTTGTTGGGAGCGTTGATACTGGTGTTAGTCCATTTTTGGAAGCTCAAATCACTGCTATGGCTAAGAAGTTGGAAAATTTATCTGTGAACTCATCCCATGAGACTCACAATGGTATGTGGTGTATAGATTGTGAAGTAGAGGGTATGTAAAAGATAGTTTCCCTCGAAGTCAGTACACGCTATAGTGATGGATTGTGAAATTTGTCATGGGGACCATGATGTAAGTAGGTGTCCTCTACTACAACGTGCAATCCGTAAGAATGTGTCTTGTTATTGCAATATCTATACATCTACATCACATGACACCAAAGACTGTAGGCTGATTGATCAGATTCATGACACTATTGATCTTGCGTGTGTCAGACTAGTCTTGCAAGTAGTTCTAAGGATGATGACCATCATTATGAAGGGTGAGTAGATGGAGGCACATGGAAGGGGTTTTTTGTGGAGGATTTCATGGTCATGGTAACCATGGAGGAGGAGGAGTGAGTTCCCACATGGAACTTGTTTTAATTGTGGATCTACAGAGAAACACTACAAGTGTGAGTGTCTTGATTTCTTTGCATTGCTCGTGGTGTGGAAATAAACATAAGTATGAAGAGTGTCTAGAGATTTATGAGCACATGAGCCAACAACACTGAAAATACAAGGGCACTAGGATGGTGAGCATAAAGAATGCTAACACTCAGTGGATGCCAAGAGTGGCGCGTGAGTTAGGGTTTGAACCTATTTTGGTGATAACACGAGTAGAGGCCACACACGCCAAACAAGTACCAAGGTAGAGGACCCTAGTTTCAAGAGAGGAAGTGGTACATGGGAAGTATCAGAGACCCTTGCTCATTAGAAGGAGGTATATCAGGAGATTATGGATGTCATTTGGAGTTTACAAGGAGAAATCCAGTGTCTTAAGGAGCAGTCTAGGTAGGAGGAGAAAATAAGGAATGTTGAGGCCCCAAAGGATGACTTGGATGAGGTCAAAGAAGTATGTAAGATGCTAAGGCAAGAGAATATTATTCCCTTGTTAGGATAATGGTTATGGGATAAGGTACACACACTAGAGAAGAGTGAAAAATAGGTTTTCATGCAAACCTTCCCCCTCACAACCTTGACTATGATAAGGAAATCACCTTAAATGCAATCATTGATGGGTGGCTCCTTAGTAATATCCTCATTGACATAGGAGTGGAGGTCAATGTTCTCACATTGGATGCATGGCATCAAATGGGAAGGCCCACATTACAACCATCTTCAAATGTGTTGTATATGGAAAAAAATAAAGGCAATGCCCATTGGAGTCTTGAAGGATGCAATTATCACCATTCAAGGGGCCAAGTTTATTGGAGAATTCAAAGTCTTGGTGCTCACCGAGGCAGACAACTTTCCAGCATTACTTGGGAACCCATGGTGTTATAAGAACAATGTTGATCTGCAGTTCAACAAGGGATACATTAGTTTTGAGAAAAGGAAGAAAGGGTCATTATCCCTTTAACTGATGGGAAGTCAACACCCTTACTGAGCCCTTGGGAGAAGAATTCCTTGATAGAATATATGTGTGCTCAATTAGAGATCCTGAGATAATTCATCCCGTGGGGGAGTTATCCAGTTTGAAGATGCTCAGTCCTTGAGTGATACCACCACTATAACATGTGACAATTGGGCACATGGGACTTATGAGTTAATTGGATGACAATTAAGAGGATCCGTAACAAGGGTAATGAACGCATGCTTAGTTAGGTGCCTGGGAGGAAAGAAGTTACCAAGTTTCTTGGGAGGGGCCAATCCTAAAGATTTCCTGTGAGAAATGGAGGCACAATGGAAAAATGAGAAGGAAATAAGAGAAATGTTCAACTACAACCTACTCGGAACTGTTGTGCATTGGTGGGCTACACATCGGGAGAACCTCTTAGAGTGGCGTGAGGTAAGAATTGATTTTTCTGTGAGGTTCTACAGGAGCAACACGCCCATGGTTATACAAGACTACCATGGTAAAGAGACCACTTCATTTCATATCCAAGCATGTGAGATGACCTGGATGGGAAGCACATAAGCATTACCACATTCATTATGGGTTCACAAGTTGTATTCCACCTTACAAGGTTGTGTGCACACATGGTATATCCACTCAGAAATGTGTCATCAAACTGGTAATTGGTAAGAAATGGTGGCTGATATCATTTAGGTGTTTGAGTATAGAAGCACAAAGCCATTAGTAGATAAGGCATTACAGGTTGTCAAACACCTTAGAATGGGGGATAGTGTTGTGGCGGAGGATAGAATACAAGAGCTATTGGGAGAACCTGGCTTAGAGATGCACTTTGATGAATAAGAATAAGAAGAGATACAACTTGAGTGTGTGTGCATAGAAAAATAAAAGGGAAAATGGTTTATGTGATAGATGGGGAAGAAATGGAGAGCCTAGATGTTAACCATGTTGTAGGGACGCGTGAGGTCATAGATAGTTCTGATGACCGGGGTGCACCTACCATGAACCCTTAAAAAAAAAAGTTAACATTGGTTCAAAAGAGGAACCTAAGGAGGCTATCATCGGGGATTATTGGTCAGAGAAGGAAGTCTCTAAGATCATTGATCTATTACGTGAGTTCCAGATTTATTCCCTCATGGGTATCATGAACTCAAAGGCATTCACCATTCCTTGGGGGAAATGAGGATCAAGTTGAAGGAGGGTGTGCACCGGTTTGAAGAGACCATACCGAATGAATCCTAACTTGTGCATGAAGGTCAAGGAAGAAATAGATAAGATGATAGCATCGGGCATCATTGAAGTTGTTGAAGAGTCAGAGTGGGTAAGTCCAATGGTCATTAGTATCAAAAAGGATGGAAGGATAAGGATCTGTGTAGACTATAGGGAGTTGAATGTAGTTTGTGTCATCGATCCTTTTCCAACCCCCTTCACTAAAGAAATTTTGGAAGGAGTGGCCGGACATGAAGTCTATTCCTTTACGGATGGATTTTCAGGGTACCACCAAGTTGGATTGCAAAGGAAGACTAGGAGAAGACAAATTTTTCCACTGAGTGGGGAAGTTTTTCCTATACGGTCATGCCTTTTGGGTTGAAGAATGCACTTGTTGTGTTCTCACGCATTGTGGTACAAGCATTTTAGGACTTTATCCACAAATTTATTCAAGTTTACTTAGATGATTGGACAATGTATGGGCTAGTGAAGGACCATTGTGATAACTTAAGGTTGATGTTTGAGAGATGTTGGTAGTTGAGGATATCCCTCAACATTAAGAAATGTGTCTTTGCTACCCCATTTGGAACATTATCGGGAATATCATATGTAAGGAGGGCTTACTAGTAGATCCTGCTAAAGTTGTAGTCATTTTGGGGTTGGGGAGCCTACTAGTCAAAGTGTAGTGTGCAGATTCCTTGGGCATATGAGGTACTATAGGAAGTTCATCAAGGGATATGCCAAGATAGCCACGCCCTTAGAAGAGTTTCTTAAACACAAGAGTGCCTTCCATTGGGGAGAGGTGTAGTAGAAGGCATTTAATACTTTAAAGGATAGGCTTGTCACCACACCCATACTATGATTTCCTTCTTGGGATAAGCCTTTCCATGTTCATGTTGATGCCTCAGGCACAACCATTGGAGCAGTATTGGCACAACCTAGTGAAGGGGTTGTTGATCATCCCTTGTGTTTTTCTAGTAGAAAGTTGACACTAGCAGAGAAAAATTACACAACTACTAAG
The DNA here is from genome assembly GCA_018340775.1 of Taxus wallichiana var. yunnanensis. Lineage (NCBI taxonomy): Eukaryota > Viridiplantae > Streptophyta > Pinopsida > Cupressales > Taxaceae > Taxus > Taxus wallichiana. The sequence continues at coordinate 922,286,646 of CM031240.1, read as the reverse complement.
CGTGAAGCATTATCTATGATCTACATTGCATAATTTTAGAAGTATCTATTGGCAACACCTTTTATATTCTACACGGACCACATGGCATTGAAGTACTTAGTAAACAAGCCTATTCTATAAGGGCGCATATGTCGGTGGGTCCTGTTATTTCAAGAATTTGAGTTCACCGTGGTTGTGAAGCTAGGAAAGAGTAATTCTGGACCCGATCATCTATCTAGGATTGACTCAGGGGAGGATGCACAGAGCATTGAGGAAACTATGCCAGATACACAAATGTTTAGGTTACAACACACCCTCGGATTTGGAGGACATTACAGTATTTCTTAAAATAGGTGTGGTGCTAGAAGGAATGAAGGCCTTGGAGAGGAAATAATTGGCCATACGCATTGCATGCCTTACATGTTGATTAGTGGAGATCTATAAAAATTGGGCCGTGATGAGGTTCTGCACCGATGCGTGCTAGAACATGAGTGCATTGCAATTATGGAAGAAGTGCATGGTGGGATTGCAGGAGGAAAATATGTGGGGAATGTAACTACATGGAAGGTTATACTTGTAGGGTTTTGGTGGGAGACCATTTACCAAGATTGTATTGAGTTTTGCAAGGCCTGTGACCATTCCAGTGCCTTGGAAAACCTGGAAAGAGGGATGAAATGCCCTTGCGACCAATATCTAGTGTGAAACCATTTGAAAAGTGGGCAATCAAATTTGTAGGACCAATCTCACAAAGAACGTGAAGAACTAGAAGTATATCATTGGATTTTGACACGATGGGCAGAGGAGGTGGTATATCATCTACTAGATTTTTATGGGAAAATATAATCAGTAGGTATGGATGCCCGTTGAGTTTGACAAGTGATAGAGGTACACACTTTCTCAATGAGATGGTTAGGATTCTGTTAGTAGAATTCATGATGGCCCATCACAAGACTACCCCCTATCACCCTCAAGCAAATGGAACTATTGAGGTGTTTAACAAAATACTTAGTCACACGTTGACTAAGATATATGACATTGGAAGACAAGATTGGGATGATAAAATATCAGCCATTCTATGGGCATATAGGAAAACCTACAAGAGGTTGAATAAGGCCACACCATTTCAATTGGTGTTTGGCATGGAGATTGTCCTACCGGTTGAATTCATGTTACCTTCACTACGTATAGCACGTGAGAGGATTAGCTGATGAGAAAGTGTTGGAAGAAAGGATTGACAAGTTAATGTAGTTGGATGAAAGATGATCACTTGCTAGGTGGATCAGAAGAATGAAAAATCAAAAAAAAGGCATGACATGATCGTCACATCAAGAACAAGAAGTTTGAGGTTGGGCAGATGGTTTTCTATATGATTCCAAGTTTTTGCAGCCATCCTGGGAAGTTAAAAGTCCATTGGTTGGGCCCTTACATCATCTGTACATCCTTGATTCAGCGCGTGCCAGTTACAAATGTTGGATGGGATGAGATTACCAAGACACTTCAATGGGAGTAGGTTGAAACCCTACTATAAATAAGTCTTCTTGGTGTTTGTAAATAAGGTAGTATTGCTAGTTAGAGTAGAATTTCCTTTAGTGTATTTCCTTTTCTTGTGTTTCCCTTTCTCGTTGTTTGTTCCTTTCTGTTGTTTTGTTTTATGCCTTGTGCACCAGTAACCACATTACTCTCTGAGGGTTATGTATGCACGAGAGGACTGCACATCTGTTTAGTGTGGGGTGGAGTGATATGATGTATAGGCCTGTAATACAAGTTGAGTTGGTAGTAAAAGTTATGGTGAATAGCCTGGTTAAAGGATTAAAAGCACATAAGGTAAAGAAGTGCATAGTGAAGAGGTGGATGTGAATGGTTGGTGCTAAGAAATCCTTGAAGAAACCACGTACAAGAAGGAGGAAGAGTGTAGGAACAACATGAGGTAGGCGAGAGAAAAATAGGGAAAAGGACATAAGAAGTGCCTTCGGCGCTATGGACGCATGCGTAAGAGTCTTTAGTCGGGTTGGATTTTTGTGCGCTAGAAGGTTGTAAAGGGGTTTTCGAGCAAGATGTGGCACGTGGGTAAGAGTGCTTAAGGATGGCTTAGTGGAAAAATCCACATTTAATGTTGAAGTATGGTGGTAGGTGGAACAACATTTAATGTTGGAAGAGAAGGAAAAATTATAAATAAGAAGTGGGCACTTCATTATTTTACATTGCGATTACAAAGTGAAGAAAATCTCTTGCAAACTAGGGCATCCAAAGAGAGATATTTGTGATGAAAGGATAATTTGAGAATTTGAAGTGCGTAGCTAGGGTAGATCCATAAACCAATGTGGAAGGAGTACACGGGCATAGGAAAGTTTTTGAGAAAGTGTTGTCTTGTGGAAGGAATTTTCCAGTTAGGGTTTGATGGCTAGGGCACAAAGTTAAAAAAATTTCTTCACAAGATTGAGCTTGGGATTGGATAGAGTAGTAGAGTAGAGAAAGAAGGAGTGTTTAAGTTTAGATCAACTAAAGAAAATATGGCACCCAGAAAACCAACCATCTCACCCAAGAAGCAGAAGTAAAAGGGAAAGGGAAAGCAAACAATACCATCGAGAACACAAATGAAGAATGGTACGCGGAGATGTAGTACCCAGATGGGGTATTCTTTGGGAAAAGAGTGGGAATTACACCTAAGAAAAATGATGGTGAGTGATTATAATCATCGCACAAACATGAAGGAGAAAGAAATGGCTTTGGAGTTGGTCCACCAACCAACAAGAGGACACTGGAAGGCATGCCCATATACAACGAGAAGTGAAGGTTAAATTGGGAAAGGTAGGGCTGTTACAACTTTATGAACTACCCTACTTTGGAAAACCTTGAGTGCCTCTATCAATGGTTGATGTCACACATTCATGAGGATCATTTTTATTTCACGGGGTGCAAGATGCACATAAATCCCTAGTTGATTTCAAAGTTCATAGGCCTTATCTGTGAGGGAGAAAGCATAGATGATGATCTAAGTGACAAGGAGGCCATCAAGGAAATGGTAGCCATGTATGACTACAAGAAAGGATTGTGATACTTTGACATCACGAAATCCCAGACCTCATGATGAGGATGGCCGCATGCACCTAGTTACGAAGCTCAATGATCAGGAGAGATGGACACAGGTGAACAAGGCATGGTTGAACATCTATCAGAAAATATCGGAGGGGACCGTCTATAACTTGTTTTCTTTCATCGTGGATGAAATCATAAGCAACGTGCATGAGGGTGATAAAATACTATTTGGCAACATCCTCCTCACAATTGTCTTCTCAGAAATCGGAGTGCTCGATGGACCGAGATAAGTTTGTTTGGGAGTATCCAGAAGAAGATCCATCACCCGTTAAGAGGTTCACAAAATATACTTGTGAGACCATGACAACCACTCACAAGGCATGCGCACTTAGAGAAGTGGTACAAGCATGACTGATGCGTTTGGGGTGGAATGGAGAATTCCAAAACAACTACCAGTGCTCTTGGATGGAGAAGTAGAGTTTGCGTAGTGTACCAACACTTCTGCATTGGCAAATTTAAGTTGACAGATGAAATAATGATCCCCTGGAGAAAACTCCCCTTCTCCTTCACCGTGCAATACTTCCAAGCGGGAGTTAACAGGTTTAAAGAGGCCAAGAGGATGAGGTTCGACCTTAGTGAGGTAGACCAGGATTACCATGAGCTGTGCATAGAAATCTCATCTACCCCAAAAAGCATGCATACATGGAGAAGTATGTCTCCCATGAGGTCCAGATGATGAAGCCCCTGACTTTACCAATTGTAGGTGGGACCGCGACAAGGGTGTATTATCTGATAAGGCTGAAGTTTGAAAAAGGTGCCTACCTAGAATGTGATGTCTCCATTCCCGAGGACCATTTAGGAAGGAGGAAACCCACACCAAAGAAGAGAGAGAGAGGAGGTACAAGAGAAAAAGGCCCCAAGTGTCTAGTCTACACAACCAGTGGGCATGCAGAAGGCAAGTACCAATCCAAGCACATACACGTGGTGAAAGAAGTCCCCGGCAAGAGAGAAGACCCTAGAAGAAGCATTGGAGCAAGGAGAGCCACGTGCTCAAGAGGAAGTGCCGAAGGATAAGTCATTAGAGGAGGAGGAAGGGAAAGTAAAATCTCCTGTCAGGAAGAAGCAAAAGGTGATACAGAAGGATGACTCGGAGGATACGGAAATCTTGGACGCCTATATAGGTGATAATGATGATGATGAACCAAAGGAGATTCAAGGCCCTCAGTTTTTGATTTACAAGATGTAGAGGAAGAGGAGGATGCTCAAGACAAAGGGGTGAGCGAGGAAGTGAGTACAAAGAATCAGAGGACCCCAAGCCTCATAAAGGAACAGATAGACGAGGCCACGTAGAAAGGGAAGTTGCAGGGATCATTGAAACCTTGGTGGAGCAAGAGTTAGAGCGGAGCATGAAGGAAGTGCTAAAAGAGGATGAAGAAGAAAGTGTCAGGAAAGAACATGACAGCATAGGGGGAGGCGCAAGCTTGGCTGTGAGATTTCTGAGGGCCACGTGCATAAGAAGGAAGAGTATAGAGGTAACACAAGGCCATGTGATGGGCTACATTGATGACCCGAGCAAGGTGTTGCATGTGCACATTTTCAAAGCACCATACTGACGGAGCAACTCATGGCTATGACATCATTTGATGAGGAAGGTGCATACCCTCGGACAAGGAAAATGATCTCTTGGGAATTTGAGTTCCACATCGACAAGCCCAAATTTGAAGTAAGCCAAGGGGCATTGATGCAAGTGCGGATTTAAAAGGAACCAACCCCTTGGTGAAATGCTCAAGAATTATCGATGAAATATCTGCAATGCTTAACATGTTGAAAAAAGTCTTGGTCAAAGTTGAAGCCAAAATCTTTGGAAGAAATGACAGGGTGAAGTTTCTAGAGGTAGAGCTGGAGAAGAAATAAGAAGAACTCATGGAAAAGACCAAGGACTTAAAGCAGGAAGAGCTAGTCAGTGCTCAGCTAAGGCGTGAACTAAAGGAAGAAAAGGAAAGGGTACACGTGAGGTGTATAAGAAGATAGAGATGATAACGGATGCCATTTTCCTAAAGCATCCATATTTAACACCACCTGCGCAGAAGTATGAATCCACCCTATAATGCCTAGAGGACTTGACTCGTGTTCTCAGCATGGAGAGGAAACCACTTGCCTTAGAATCGGTAGAAGAGGTGTTGTGCGCTAGGAGAAGGAGGACAAGATGAAGGTGGTGGAGATTGTTTCTCAATATAACAAGATCCTCACCAACGTAAAGGCTCATGTGCAAGTCGGTGAGGCTTCCTATGATAATTGTACAGATAGAGATAGAGTGGTGAATATCCTGGTCACCACCCATGAGGTGAAACTCAAGGAGTTCCAAGAAAAGAACAAGGGGAATAGGGTTGAAAGAGATAGAATTCACCCTGCTAAGAGGTAGAAAAGAAATCTGAGGCTATTGAGACCTTACGAGGATCAATCAAGAACCGGCTAAAAGAGTTATACCCCCAAATCACTCGAAGGATGGACGCACTCAAAGATTTGGGAAAGCAATTAGAAGGGGTTGTTGAGACCATGAGTGCCAAGGTAGAAGGACTAGGCTTTGATGAAGTGAGTGCCCTAGTCGGTGACCTTTGTCAACAAGCACAAAATGAGGTTGATACTTAGGAAAAGCTGGAGGCATAATTGAGAAAGGATTTCCCTCTCCTCCTTCAGCAGTAATCATGAATCCCCCATTCTTTCATTTCTTTCCCCCTATTCTTCATTATTTATTCAACTTACAAAAATATTTCATTCTTTATTCAGTGGAGAGAAGTGTTTCTGAGGACAGAGAATAGGTGTAGTGTGGGGTGATGTTGGGCCCCTAAATTATCAGCTAAGTACAAGAAGGCGCGTGGGCACGCGGGGCCTAATTGAAGAAGGGCACAAGGTAAAGGCACACAGGACAAGGTTTTAGAAGGGTTTAGCAGAACCCTTGGTGCATGCACAGCAAAGAAAGAGTTCCAGGACTTAGCCATATTCGATGCTTCAGGAAGAACATGAGAAAATCATGACCCGACTGCACATGCGGAACGGATAAGGTGCCATCTTGACAACAGGATGGCCTAGGAAGGAATATTCCATGCGAGAGAAGGATATAGGAGGTCATCATGGCAAAGAGTGAAGATCTTGGATCTGAAGGAGCATGCTTCCATGGAGGACCACTTGACACTTGGCAACTGATCTGTAACTCCAACAAAGGCATGAAGGTGGTGGAAAAAGCTATAAATACAAGCATTCAATAGAGGAAATGGGGCGGTCAGATCAAAGGGGTCAGAGGAGAGGCGAAGCTCTACAGAAATACATGGAGAGTTTTATGGGTTGGGTTTAGGAGATCTGTAGGAGTAATGGCATATCAAGGGATGGGTCTATGTTTCCCTTTGTATTGTAAGGGACCTAAGTCAGTATTGATGCATGGTTCTGATCTGCACTATCATTTTGGTCTGTAGTAACCCTGATAGATGTAATGTGATTATTGGACATGATGAATATGAATACATGCAGTTCATGGCTTATATGTATTTCTTTTTGATCTGTTTGGTATGTTTCATATGAATGGGTATAATCATTATGTCTCCTTTCCATTATGATTCAGATCTGTATTCTTTTATTCCGCTTTTCTTATCCGAATGGATGCATTAGTATTAACACTTGTTCTAAGATCTCATGGTGAATGTGGAGTTTATTTCATTCTTTCTATTACGCATCTGTCATTGGTAATGCATTCTTACACAACTCACATAAAGAGAGGAGGGCTCGGCGCCTACACGTGCCTCGGGTGAGCAACCAACATCCATTTGGGTGATAGGCCCGACGTGCATGAGATTTTCCTTGTTCTCTAAGGAGTATAAAAATTACTACAAACATATATAGGTATAAAAATATTATTGTGCTTCTCTTTCTTGCCTTCACCTTTACACTTTGGTTCCCTTATTTTGTTGTTCATTATCTCATTCTCTTCCTCTTTTGGCCTATCCATTACACCTTTGGTTTAATTTTATACGCTTCTTTTGGATATCTAAAATACATATTTTTGGTTTGTAATTTGTAACATCTTCTAACATAATAGATCATAATTACAACTTAACAAAAGACATCGACATCCTCATAAAGAACTAATATTGTTTACTCAAATGCAACCATGATGTGTGCAATTTGATCATGTCACATTTGTTATCATTCTCTCAACTTGTGCCAAAATGTGGGCATTGATAATATATGAAAATAGTGGATGCATATGTAAGGCATGTCGATTATTTGAAAAATAGCTCTAAGAAATGCCATCTCATGGAATGTCATGATAATAGGATATACACAAAATTCTTCATCGTGTTGTGGATTGTGAACATGAAAAACCTTTAACATGTGAAATCCCAAAGACACAATCGAGCTAAATTAAAGTGTCATGTCACATTAATCAATGGTCAACATTGATCTTGTTTTAGATCTATGACGTGTTTGGTTGTATGTTCTCAACATGTGATTTTTAAAAAGTACATGCAACGATCATGGAGTACTCGGAAAAAACTCATTTTCTCAAAACAAATCATGTGGTCTTGCCAAAAAAAACATTAAATAGTCCAAAGAATTGAAAATGTATCTCTCCTATTATAAGAGTAACTGTGAAATATTTTCCACGACTCAATGTATTTACAAAACATCTAAATGTATGCCTTGAACAAATGTTAGTGAAAAACATCTAGGATGATGGTGAGTGGTGACACTTTAGATGACAATAACCATGATGATATAGACATTAACTGAGTTAGTGGAAAGTTAGAATCCTCTACTCTGTATTAAGAGACATGAGCTAAAAGGGTAGTGTAAGAGAAAGGAAATTAAGGAGGAAATTGGAAAACAAGACTAAGGAAATTTAATCCCTAAATAAATGGAAGAACGAGACACGCAAACCCTTGACTTAAAAATTATAATCTTCACAAAATATTAACCTTCTTAGGTTTTGGCTTGATTTATCATATTATATAAATATTTTCAACGACATTTAGATGGAGACATTAGCATTGCATGCACATTGAATCCGTCGGACCACTTCTGGTATCACAAAAATTTTCCATGGGGAGCCTTATTCTTTCACTTGAGTAGAGCAGGGCCTTCAAATTGATTTTCTTATGCTTTTATGCAATTTCAGTTCCTGCCAATGTCCTCTTTGATCCATGTAATTTTAAGGGAATCTTAGGGAATCCATTGTTGATTGCCTTTTGAGATAATAGATCATTTAGAATAAAAAGAAACCATTTCTTGTAAGAACCCCACTAAAATGAAACAACCCATTTTTCATGCAAAATTTTCCCTTCCATTTATTGAAAAAAAGCTCTAAGAAATCAGGAATCTTAGGGATCCATCTTCTGTGTGGATTGTGAAATACCAAATTGAATGTGAACAACCGACCCGCAATCAGAGAGATTCCTAGATTTAGAATAAAATGAGCAACAACCCCTACATGCTTGGTTCGAATAAGCTAACAAGGGGTTTTCATGCAATGATCATGGAGTACTCGGAAAAACTCATTTTTGTGAAAAAGTCACATTCCTAAAAATGAAAAATTAAAAGTATGCATTTTAACGTTTCAAATTTTAAATCCACGCAATTTTTTGAAAAATTGTATCTGAGCGCGTATTGAAAAACTGAACGTTTCTAAATTTTCCTACAACAATAAATTTGAATTAAGCCGAAATTTTCCTGGAAAACAAACTAAGGAAATTCATCTGAAAAACATGAAACTTGTAGCTTAAAATTATGACAAAAGGGATTTGAAATTAGAAACTTATATGTTTTTGGAAAAAAGCACAAAATAACGTGTGAACTTTGAGTTTATGTGACGTGGCATCGAAACTTATTTCTAGATTTCTTATTTTAAACCCTTTTCAACACTAGATTCATTATCTAGAAACTGTAAAATGAATAAAACAATCAATTCCCAGAATGGAAATGCTTACGCCATTTAAAAACCCCTAAAACATGCTTTTAAATATCTCCCTAAAATTTTCTCTTTTACCCATTGTAATTCACCAACATCTCAACTGATCCCGTATAAAAAAGGCCTGGCTTCAAATATCTCCAAATTTTCTCTTTTGCCCAGTAATTCTCCGTCTCTGATCTCATATAAAAATCCCTCCTCTGTCTCCGTCTCTTTCTCCTTGTGCAGTAATGACAACCCCATTTATGGAAACCCCATGGGAAAGATAGAGAGTCTGGGTGAGAACATGTAATTGGCTGTCGATATTCACCTTCCTCTATTATATTGGCCATAATATTTGTATCAAAAAACACCCAAAATGGGTCAATAGATTATAAATGTTTTATGTTTATGGTGATTTATTTTTATGGTGCATGCGGAAGATGCATGCGACACTTCTTCATCCCCGCTGACATAATTGACAGACTTCACAGGCACATCGAATTATCATATTTTTTGAAGCTCCCTAATGCCCACATAGGGATTAAAAATACACGCATTTTAGAAACTTAAGATCCCTGGAGAACATCCATAGTATCTTGGCACACGAGGTACTATTGCCTAGGCCCCGATTTTTCTGACATTTTTCTTGAATGTTTTGTACTGTTGTATCAAATAATTTTCTTCAGATTGGTGTGAGAGGTTGGGAGTTCAAACCTCACAGCAGGTAGTGAACACATAATATTCCAGAATATTCTAGGTTTACTTTCACTGGTGAGAAATGAGAAGGGTCCAAGCTGGAGGACATTCAGAGCGGTGCATCCATTACAAACAAGTAAGAAGACATTATATATTAGGTTGAAGGAAACAATAATACAAAATACTAATAATACCACTCAATGAATAAATGTGAACCTGTCATTTCAGAAATGTAGGTAGAGGGATGACATTCTCCCATCCTTAAAAATGTAGATGCATTGAATTTCAGAAACTTACCATGTTGAATCCCAATCTCTGTATCCTGGAAGATAAGACAATGTGTTTGGAATGTGGACGACCATGTGGTTCTGAATAGAATTAAATGCCTCGTCACGGATCAAATGCTCTGATGGATGCACACCACTCCGATTCCCATCATGTGGTGTGGGGTTAAATATGTTACAAAGATTCATACCACTCCTTGGCTACGGGGAATGGGAAAGAAGTTATAAATATTTTATTTTTTCCTTATTTTTTGTTTTTATTTCATGGACACAAATTGTGAATTTCATCGGCATGACATTAAAGGATTTTACTCAATATATGTAAATGTATATGCCTATAAACATAAATATCTTTATTACTTGAAATAATTAGGTGTTTAATAATAATATTTATTTTTCATTAATTAAAAGATAATTCACATCAATAAACAATTGAAAATAGTTCTAGATCCCAATACATTAAAAACTAAAAAATAACAATAAAAATTATCAATATTTATAAGAACTATACAAGTATGAATTTGGTCTTTCCAAAAATGTAGGACTATAGAAATGGTTCTCTTTTGCAATTTCTAAACCAATCTGTTGGATCTGATTCTTTGGTTTTGGGTTCCACAAGCATTGTCCACTTTTCCTAATTTCTGTAATGCCCACACCTCTACGACATTTATCTTGCTATGATTTTATTATTGTGGACTAGGGACATGGACATTGTTGTATTTGATTAGCATACATTGATAGATGAACATTATTATTATGATATGATATATAATATAGATGGTATGGACTACTAGCAGACATTCATAGATGATGATTTAGTATGGTTTCATTGTATACTAACGCTTTAGGTTTTGGATGATGGTGATTATATTTGGATGTGGGAATAACCTTATGATCTTATTGATGTTACGATTTATCAAAATCGAGATGTTCAGTGATTTTAAATAATTGATAGAACTTCCTAATTCTAATGATGATGATATAATTGTGTATGATGTTATGATGATGATGATGTGTGTGTGTGTGTGTGTGTGTGTGTGTGTGTGTTTTATTTATTGATGTATTTGATGGCCTTGAGGCCAAAGGGGTATTGTTTGATTGGTTGTAGGAAATTTAAATCACAACAACAATAAGGGGGTTAGGAGACTAACAATGGAGGAATGTTGGGTATTGGAAACAAGGTCACCTTGGAAATTTCATGTCTTGTGCATTGTTTTGTGCTTGCTTGAGTTGTTAGGGGGTCCCCATGGGGGGGTGACCTCAAAATGTGACCATGGGAGTATGTGTGGCCTTTTTCCTTTTTGATTTTATTTAATTGTTGTGTATGTGATGTCTTATTTTGTAATGTGATCTCACCTTGTATTACTTTTGATAATGTGACTTGTTAATTAATTAATCTTGTGATTAAAGTAATTTTGGGATGTGACTTTTGGGGCATTTATTGGGGTAGATAGTCCTTGGGATCTTTTGATTTGAGTTTTATTTTAATTTATTTTGATGTGTGCACTCAACCCATCCCTCAAATCCCGAAATTTGACTTTGGAGCCAATTTTAGAGGCTTGTGGGACAAGTTAAGCTTGTCCCATGCCTCTTAAAGTCACCCACCAACTATACCTATGATGTGGGGGTTGATTTTAGGCCTCATTATGTGTTTTGGGGAGAAAATAGGCAATTAATTGCACTCTCTTACAATTTCTTTTATTAGTGTCCTTTGGAGTATGGGGAAGTGTTTGTGTGTGGAAGGAAACTTGTCACATCCTCACCTTACCTATTGATTGGTCTTTATCTTTTTGTTTTGACCAAGTGATGTGGATTGGAGGAGAGGTGATGTGGCATCCTACATGGAGCCACCTCACCTCCTCTCCTCATTTTTTCTATTTATTGATGTTGTGTTGAAGTTTTGGGGGTTACTCATTTTCATTTTGTACACTTGCTCTTCTAGAATTGAGTGAGGTGGATTGGAGGAGAGGTGATGTGGCATCCTACATGGAGCCACCTCACATCCTCTCCTCATTTTTTCTATTTATTGATGTTGTGTTGAAGTTTTGGGGGTTACTCATTTTCATTTTACACACTTGATCTTCTAGAATTGGCTTGGGTTTCTTGCTTGGAGCTTTTGGAGGATTGTTTTTTGTGATTTTCTTGATTTTTGGAAGGTATTGAAGCTTATGGATTGAAGATTGTGAAGCTAGAATGGAAAGGTAGGGTCTATACCCTTGTTTTTCAATTACTTGCTTATGTGTCTTACAAATGAATGTGTGTATGTGTTTGTGCATGGGGTTTGGTGTAGTATGACCTTAAGATGTGTTGAGAAAGAAAATGGGAACATTTTGGGAGGGAAAGGGAATTGTGAGGCATTGAGGAGGGAGTATGAGTAGGGAGTTCCACCTATGGGGAGAGAAAATGATATATTGCTACAATTTGTGTATCTTGCTTAGGAGGGAAAATTGATGTTTGAGTATTATGATGTGCATTTGGAGGTCTTTTGGGTGGAATCCTAACTCATTTGGGAGGTAAAAGGAGGTGGTTCCCATATTTCTACTATCCTTGGCTTAGATTATAAGCCTATGTGTTGTGATTTGTATTTGTTCTATTATGTTTGATGTTTGAATGTATTGCATATAATGTTGGCATGTGTGTGTAATGTTGAGGCCCTTAAGAAGTTTCGTGGAAGTCACCTGGAAGACAAACAACCAAAAGGGAAGAACCTCTACAAGTGCTTCAGGAAAGTGAAAGAAAAAAGCGATTAAATTAGAATTTATTTGAATTAATTATAAGTTTAATCACTAATGAAAATTTTCACAAAAATCGATAAAACTAGGTAAATTTGATATTTACGAATGGCAAAAATCAATAAAATTTGATCAAACAGTGATTTCATGAAACTTAAAATCAGTTTTGGATCATTCTAATTCAGTTTAAAGTCATATTCGGATCAGCTTTGGGTTATTAAATCATACAAGTTGATGAATTTTGTTAAGATCCGGAATTAAAAGTTATTGAGTAGAAAAAATACCTTGTTTACGGATCATGTTTGGTATTAGAGCTAGTTGATTCACTGTTGCTTTCATGTTACATTTTATATTAGTTTTTATTTTCTAATCTCATCATATTTTGTAGAATTTATGGCTTGATCTTCCATTTTATATTTTGTGGTGTTTGGGAAGTACAAGTTGTTTGTAGATAAATATGGGGAAATCCTTGAAAAGAAAGAGGCTAAAAGAGATGGAAAGTATCTACACAAAAATTTAGGAAGAGTATACTTTCTTGAAATGCAAGCTCTAATCACTTGAAGAACAAATTGCATGTTTGAGATCCGAGCTCAAATCCAAGGATGAGCTCTTGATCAATTTGTAATGTGGTGAATCGAAAAAGGAATTACCTTCAACTTTAGAGGAAGAAATCATGACCAATAAATGCACCGTAAGTTTTTTTCCATGTGATTCTTCTTCCCAATTGAATTTGGATTCAAGTAATGATGTTTTTGGTTTATTTGAAAAAACACACTAAAGGCATTAGATCTCGATTATTATTATAAATGGGATTTGATGAAAGATGCCTTGGTAAAAATGGCCAAGGTATTGCTAACCCAATACAGGTTAAGGATCTTCATCATCTTTCAGGTTTGGGTTATCCTAGTGTGGGAATGGAAATCTGAGAATTCTCCAAGCACTCGAAGGGAGACAAGATTCAACAACAAAGTGAATACTCCTCTAGTCCTACAAAAATATTCGATATAGGAAATTGGTGATTCATCGTCACATGGATTTGGTAAGATAACACAGAGAAGATGTAATGAAATACCACCTCCTTGTTTTTATCATAATCATAATCACAAAATAAATTGTAAAAATTCTTATCCTCTCTTTCAGTTTAATAAATTTGGCTATGATATTTACAAAATTTGGAATGCCTTTCCTTGCACTTTTGTGGATTGCATAACCATTTTGTTTCCATATGTTAGAAGAGAAGGACATTGTTAAAGAAGTTGGTGTCATTTGAAAAGAACGAGGAAAATGAAAAAGACAAATCTTGTTATTCAGAGGAGAGAAATGGAAAAAGTATTTCTCTTGTCCCAAGCAGTTTTGCACTCATTTTCATATGAGTGGGCACTATGTGGAATATTGTTGGAAACTTCATCCATCACACCATTAGAGTAATGATAAAATGAAGATGGAATAAAGACCTATTGCAAAGGTAAATGAAGTTTTGAATTAACCATTAGTTGATAAAAAAACATGGATCAAGTAATAATTGAAAATGAAAATCCATTTAAATGGGTTGGAAAATAATTTTTAATTATATATTGCATAGCTCTTGAATGTTGAATGGCATGCAATTAATTCAAATATTTTGGTTATGGGATTCTTGTTGTATTGTTGTAAAGAAATATTTTCCCATTTGTGTAGCTTTAAATAGTTTGGAGTTCAGATTCATGAGATAAAATGAGAGAAATTTTTATCATACTTAATGATTTTCTAACATTGAAAATTTTGGAAATACTCCATTTACATATCCTTATTTAGCTTTTGAGTTAATGGTATAGTTTGGGTATAGTGAACAAAAATTATGTTTCAGATTTTGATATTTGGTTGCTAGGGTTCATGACCTTGCTCTAAATGTACCCAATGTTTTCCATATTTTTAAAATTTTCTAAAATTTTCCAAAATTTACTTAATTTTCTAGAATTCAAATTTTCCAAAAAATTCCAAATTTCCCCAAAATTTTGGCTTGAATTTCGAGTTTTTCATATTCGATTTGTATTTCCTTGTTTTTTAATAGGTTTTTAGGTTTATAGCTTACATTTTTTATTTGAAAAATGGTTTCTAACATTTAAAATCTTTTGATTAAGTTTTTTCCATTTCTTAAGTGGGATCAAATATTGTGTATGTTCTTCTCTTGCACTTCGAGCGACCTTGAGAATCAGAAATGAACTTGATCCTCATTTTAACATTTTGGTTTACATGGATAAAACTAATCATTTGACTTATCATTTAAAAATCAATTTTTGAAAGCATTTACGTTTTTTAGTTACTTTTTCCCATTTCTACTTAGTTGGATTCAACGTTGTGTATGCTCTTCTCTTGTGCTTTTGAGCGACCTTGAGAATAAAAAGCAACCACGATCCTCTTTTTACATGGAAAAACTAATAAAAATTTGTGTGTGTGACCAATTGGTCATCAAATAAATGAATCGAAACAATCACTAACTGCATTGTGTGCAGGATGTCAATGGCGTGCAAAACCACATTAAGATCAAGATAAAAAAACACACCATTCATTGACATTGTATTTACATGTGCGATTGAGAAGGCTATTTCCCAATTGCTTTAACTATGGGATTATCTTGGCATAATCCATGAAAATTGTTATGAGGATTACCATAAGAACCCCAAAGTAGTCAACACCTTAAGAGAACTGTTTGAAAAATGCGGAAGTTCCCCATCACCTACTTAACTAGAAATTCCCGTGAGGAGTGCTAAATGTTGTCCGTGTGTGGCCTCTTTCATTAATTATATTGTGGGGTAATGGTCCTTTTCTAGGATTTATTCTAGAAAAGTGTACCTCTCTTAGACAAGTTATTAATGCAAGTGTTGAGAACAAAATCCTAGGGAGCCATTTGGCATTGGGGCCAACTTGACCATATCCAAAATCATGTTTCAAAGAGCTATTACAAAGAAAGACTTCTTCGTAGTCATAACCTTATTTTTTGAAAAAGGGAGAGTCCATTGAAGTTGTGCCTCATATATATTTCATCACAAATCATACTTAGCCAAACTTCCTTGAAGTTAAAACCTTGTTGTTCGAACAAGGTGAAACTTTACCAAAGTTACGCCAAGTACTTTTCATCACCACTCATACATTCCCTTGTTATTTTGACATTATTTGGTCAAAAGAGAACACCTCAAAGTGCTTCCAAAATTATGTCCACCACTTTTGTACCCATTTAAATAATTTTTTCTTTAAAAACTTGATTTAAGTGTTGAAAGTGTGTTGGTACGTATTCATATTTTTGGTGGTAGTCTTAAACCAAAATTGGGAAATTTCACCCCTAGGATAGTTTCCTTTCATGGTCATTACGTTGCTCACATTGTACCAATCCCTTTTTGATACTTACATCTTGTTTCCTTGAAACTTGATCTAGGTATTGGCATTGTATTGTTACGTTGCTCGTATTATATCGATACTTTTTTGGGTACTTAGATATTGTTTTCATAAAATCTTGAGTTGAGTTTTTATAATGTGTTGTTATGTGGTCCACTTTGGCATAGATCTCTTTAGGTGTTCCTTTTTGTATATCCCATATACTTAGATATTTATCATGTTAGCACCATTTACACACATTCCTTATGACATTTGCAGACATTCGAACATCTTTGCAAAGATATGTTATGTGTCATGGCACCTCAAAACTAGGAAAGTTATAGGAAGTGTACTTCCAATCCCCTTAGAAATGCTATGTTTTCCTCTTTTGATGAGAAACAAGACCTTGTTGACCATAGTGCTAGTGAGCGGGAGATACCTCAAAATCTCTTTACAGATGCCTCCACTCATATAGAAAACTATTTATTTCAAAATAGAGATTAAGTTTTGTTACGACTCGTTGAGTTGGGGGCTAAATTTCCCTCTGATTTCAAGCCTACCTTTCTTTCTCATATGCTTGGAATAAAGAAAATAAATCCTCCTCCACCTCTTAGAACTGATGAGGACATTGTTATCTAATTTTTCACCTAGGCAAAATTGGACAATGGTGAAAGCTTGCATTATGAAAATTAGCGATGGGCCCAATCAGTTAAAAGTAGAAAAAATACCTCCAACACTCTACTCAGCCCCTAATGCACCTAAAGGAATCCAAAAAATTGACAAAATCTAGAGAGGGTTGGAAGAATTTTTAAAAGTTGCATCTTTGACCCTTGTGGAGCTAACTGAGCTCGTTATCGAGTTTCCCTTATCCTGGCATGTTGTATTAGAAGGGTGATCTAGTTATGCCTTAAGAAGCATGGCAAGCTAGGATAGTGCAAGGAGTGGATAAAATGGTGAGAGTTTGGCAAGTCCTCAATGGGATGGCTCAATGCACATGGAAACAGATGTAACCCAAATGAACTATGATTAGGAGATCTTAAGGATTGTATCAAGCTATAGTGAATTAGGGACTCGCATCAAAATCAAGCTAAATCAGAGGCACTGTGGGGGATATAGAAGAATTTAAGTGGATGAAAGGTGAGCTAGGCTAGTGCAGAGGTAAATGGTGGATTGGGATTCACAACAAAATGGATGCTACTTAGAAAAATTTGAGGGTTTACATCACAGATGCCAAGCTGCCAAAAATGAACCATCGAGCCATATAATGTAGAGCCCTTTCAGGGTAAGTCAATTTAATACGTCGTGATAATGGCAGAGGTCTCATCTAGCTCAAATCATGTCATAAATTTTCATGCAATTCATCTCATGCTAGGGGATTAATCGAGCTTGGCATGGGCGTGGTAGTGTATATGTCTATCAAGTATAATTTCAACCAAGGGGCTTAGCCAAATAATTATCAAGAGGGTAAGATAATGGAGCCAAAGTTCGATGCTTGGTGGGAGGAGTGTATATAGATAATGTGTGTGATCGGGATGGATGTGGCCCATGTGAACTCAGGACATGTGGGATGGATGTGTGACTCGGTCCCAAGAACTAAAATGGTCATGGGAAGAGTGTGTGTGGGATGTCGGGGCTGGTCGACACAAGGGCATCGGGATAGATGTGTGACATGGTCCGAGAATCTGAAATGGCCATGGGAGAAGGAAAAAGAGGTAGGGTTGGGTCAATTGCACCTCGTGGGGTCAAAGGGCAAGACAGTGGAAGAATGAGCTCGGAGCCCAACGCGTGTAATGCATAATTCTTTATGGGCATGAAATGCTAGATGAAGAGAGGTTCCATGTGGAGCAATAATTCCCAAAGAGCATTAGATTTGGTTTCGAGGGTGGGTTGAGCTGGCAGGTGGAAAATCCTCATGCAAATGTTGAACTCGGTGGTAGAAGTTAATGCAACCACCAATTCAACATGATACATTCAATGCATAGAGTTTGATGGGATCGGTGTGACCACATGGGTTCATCGGTACATGAGGCATGGAATGGATATTTGATGATTGGACCTGGGACCGAGGTGGAAAAAGGATCGGTAGTAGAGGCATGGAATGGATATTTGATGATTGGAAAGAAAAAGGAGTGGTCGGAAAATTCAATGAAAACCGCCAAGCCGAGCTAGCTAAATATAAATGATTTAGAACATTTAACCACCCCATTCTAAACATAAATGCAAGGCAGTGGAAATATAAAATGGGCCCACAAATTTTAAATGATCAAGACATTTAAATAATACCAAAGAACATTAGAAAAGAGGATAAATATATAAAATTTTATTTACATCCCAAGTTTTAAATACACAAGCCCGTGGAGTGAAAGCAAGCCTGGTAAAATCTCAAAATAGTTGCCTCTTCTCAGAAGCTCATAACTTGAGAATTTCTCAATGGAATTACACAAAATTGGTCTCATTAGAGTCATGGTTCTGAGACCTTCACACAAGGAATAATAAGTTATGGAATTGATGAATAATTGATGGATAATTTTTCAAGAAATAGACCTAGTTCTAAACAAGGATCCTCAAAGTGGTTAGGAGTGAAATTAATGGGCATGGGAAGCAATTTTATCTCACTACAAGTTGCATATAAATCAAAGATGAATTTCAAGGACTTTATATCATTATTTTCACCCACTTTGGGTACCTTGTAATTGATGCAAAGGGAAAATTTAAGTGTGCTTGTTTTTGTCTCCTCTCCTTTATTTTCTATAATTTAAGGTGTTCTCTCATTTGTAAGGGGGATAATTCTAGTAGCAAAACTCTTCCATTTTTTTTTTGTGAAACCAATGTGCTACAAGCCTTTATAGAGAAATTATTTCATGATGATCATGTCCTTTCTCTTGTAATAGAATTATCTATGCATATCAATGAAGAAATAGATGCAAGTTGTGGATGTATCTTCCCTTGTTGTGTTTATTTGCATTCTTCTTGCATTTTTATTCTTGTTGTAGGTGTATTTAGTCTCTCTATTAGTTGTTTAGAGTTCATTATACTTGTGTTTCTATGGAAATGATGTTGTGAATGTTGTTGTTAGATTGTGGAGAATTGTCATCACCCTTTCTAATGTGCATTTTCTCCCATTTTCACATATTAGAGAGTTGTTCTCACACCCTTCTTTTGGTGCATCACCTATTTAGTGTAGGTTTCCTTTACTTTTATGATATTTATCTCTCCATGGTCCCTTGGAATTATAGGGTAGAGATAGCCAATAGTTTTCCTTCATTAGAGTTAGTTTGCACTAGATTAGGAAGAGGAACCAACCTTCTTTGGAGGTCTATATCAAGAAGCAAGTCCCACACTTGGAGATATTACCCATGTTACCCAGTCACACTAATTTCCTTAACACATTCACATGATAAAAAATAGAGGGTATTGTGATTTGGTGATTAAAAAAATTTCAAATCGTGAACAAGCCTCCACATCTTCTCATCCTAAATGTCATGAGGAGGATGTAGATATGTCTCCAACTTGAACCCATCATCATATACCCTTTGTTAGGATGAATCCCTTTGATAAAGTGGAGGATAAAGTCCCCCTACACAAAGAAGTAGAGTGTGAGCCTTGGGATGCAGACACCACTATGAAATAACAACTGGAAACCCTTAGTCATAAAATATCAAAGTTAGCTTCTCATGTCAATCAAGACATAGGTAGAGATCCTAGGAATGAAAAACCTAGAGTCACATATGCTAAAAGCTATATTGAAAACCACGATGGAAAAACCTCTAAATCTAACCACACGTATATACCTACCATGCCATCACATGGCCAACTTTTTGACCAAGAATGATACTCTATGAAATATTCCCTCATAAACCTTTAAGAAAAAAACCAAGGGCCTAATAAGAAATATTAGTTTGAAGAACTATACCCTTACGCTTTCGATCGAGAAATGTTGCATACGTAATTCCCACTAAGATTTCATCATCATAAATTCAAAAATATAGGGGAAAAGGTGATCCTTGTGATCACATCAAATACTTCTTCATGGCTTGCCAAGAAGTGGCATATAGTGATAATTATCTTATTCACTTATTTCCTAGGAGTCTTGGAGGCCAAGAACTTGAATGGTTTCTTCATCTCCCTAAGGGGTCCATTACTACCTTTTCATACTTAGCTGAGAATTTTTTCACCACTTTTCATTCAACATGGAAAGTGATGTCACTATGATTGACCTTTGTAGCGTAAAACAAAGAAAATAATGAAAACTTCACTGGTTTTTTCCAACGATGGCGAGGGTTAGCTAGTCATTTCCTTGCTCTATCCCAAAGAAACAACTTGTCAAGTATTTTTGTACTCATCCTATACCTTGAAATATCCTTCCAATTACAAATGCATTGTGTTGGAACATTTGAAGAGGTCATCGAAAAATTTAGTCAAATCGAAAAATTTATCTCAAAATATAACTTTTCCTATGAAATTTGGTCATATCACGCAGGACACAATATTCCACATCATTGACTTGGATCTTCCATATAATATCTTCCTTGTTCTCCCATGGATCCATGCCATGCAAGCCATTCCATCAAATTTTCATTAGTGTGTAAAGCTCCATTTCTAAGGACAAGAACTTACCACTCATGGTGACTCACAACCATTTTCTCATTGCATAGCGTTAGCATGTTATTATCATGCTACATATGAATGTTCTTCCATTGAGTTATTTGTTGACTTAAAATTAGAAGCACTCGCTTCTCTCTTAGATCCAGATACACTTCAACCACATGAGGGTGGTAATTCCACCTCTATATCCCCATTTCCTTCATGGGAAATGAAAATCCTTCATACCATTTGTGGAGAATATGAACTTCAATAAGCTATGTTTGTGTCTGATCTTCCATTGTCTCCTAAAACACATGGTAGGCCTAACTTTTGACCACATAGAGATATCAGATTATTTGAACTCTTGACATATTTACCATTATTGGTCTCTTGGTTGATGAAATATTGGGCACTACTTACATGTCCCAATATCCTGATGAAAGGATGGCATCTTGTTATCAATCCCCGAATATGTCATCCCTAACAAGATGATGTATGCCATGGGATATCAAGGATATAGATGCAACATCAATTAACAAGGCCTATGGGAACCTCTTCTTGCACATGAGAAGATGGAATGATATGACATCGGTATTTGGCCCTATGAGTCTCATCCTAGATAAGTCGACATCATCTCTTTTGAATGTGAGGATAGTTCTTCTAGTTATGAGAGTAAAATAGAATCCCTTTATAGTATTTATGAAGACATTTCTTCAATGGACTTCTTTCTTGATATGGCTATTTTAACCATATCCCCTCTAACCCCAAAGTAGACCTTATACATCCATCCCTCATTAATTGGGACCAACAACAACACATACCAATCGATCGTTTTGAGAATGAGGAAGCTATTGGAGAATTTATGGGGATATGAGATGATATTCTTGTAGGAGATCATAAGAAAGGATTTTTATTGACCTTGATACTTACGCCTACTTTGGAGAGGAAGATGAGTTTTTGTCACTAAAGAGAAAAGGAGGTCCAAATACCTTTAATAAAATCAAAGACTAATAAATCCAAGTCCTATAGTTAAAACATCTTTGAGGCACTTATGGATAAATAATATCTAGAATCCAAAGTAGATAATATTGATAGCCATCACACTGGAGAAAATATTATAGAGATACATCTTGAGGAAGAGCTCAATCTCCCTCCTGATCCTATATGTATGGAAGATGGTTCTAAGCTACTGGTTGAGGGGACAATTTATGTCAACCTTGGTATAGAGGAGGATCCTAAAATCCTCAAGCTTGGAGCTTCACTATCAGCACAGGAGCAGAAAAACTTTACTCTTCTCCTTATATAATTTGTGGATGTATTTGTTTGGTCTTATGCATACATGCCAGGATTAGATCCTTCTTTAGTAGTGAACAATCTGGTTATGCATAAGTCTGCAAAGCCTATAAAATAAAAATTAAGAAACATACATCCACACATTTCTCTTTTGGTAAAAGAAGAGATGGAGAAATTTTTCGATGTTGGTTTTATCGACCCATTTACTATTTTTAGTGGATCTACATCATAGTCCCTATTCACAAGAATCCAGAGGGATAAAATTTGCAAAAATTTAGGGACATCAACAAAACATGTCCTAAAGATGAATTTCCTCTTCCAAACATCAACATGATTTTCAATTATACCACTTTGGACATGAAATTATATCCCTCATGGATGGATCCTCTGGCTATAATTAGATAAATGTTATGGAAGAGGACCAACAAAAACTACTTTCACTACCCCTTGGGGTACATTTTGCTATCAATTCACACCTTTCACCCTCAAGAATGAAGGCACGACATACCATGAGCCATGGCTATCATCTTCCATAACATATTACATGATATTTTGGAGGACTATACATCCTTATACATCCATCCCTTATTAATTGGGACCAAAATGACACATACCAATCGATCTTTTTTAGAATGAGGAATTTATTGGAGAATTTATGGGGATCCGAGATGATATTCCTGTAGGATATCATAAGAAAGGATTTTCTATCAACCTTGATACTTAGGCCTACTTTGGAGAGGATGCTGATTTTTGTGGTCATTAAAGAGAAAAGGATGTCCAAATACCTTCAAAAAAATAAAAGACTAAGAAATCCAAGTCCTATAGTGAAAACATCTTTGAGGCACTTGTAGATAAACAATATGCATAATCCAAAGTAGACAATCTTGATAGCCATCACACTGGTGAAAATATTATAGAGACACCTCTTTAGGAAAATATCACTCTACCTCCTTATCCTACGTGTGTATGGAAGATGGTTATAAACTACCGGTTAAGGAAATAATTGATGTCAACCTTGGTACAGAGGAGGAGCTTAAAATCATCCAGCTTGGGGCTTCACTATCAGCATGGGAGAAAAAAAACTTTACTCTTCTCCTTAGATAATTTTTAGATGTATTTGTTTGGTCTTATGCAGACATGTAGGCTTAGATCCTTCTTTAGTAGTAAATAATCTAGTTGTGATTAACTCTACAAATCCTATATAACAAAAAAAAAAGATGCGTCCACATATTTCTCTTTTGGTAAAATAAAGGCTAGATAAAATGTTAGATGTTGGTTTTATCCAACCCATTGATTATTCAAAGTGGATCTCCAACATTGTCCATGTTCACAAGAAGCCAGTACGGATCACAATTTGCATAGATTTCATGGACATCAATAAAGCATGTCCTAAAGATGACTTTCCTCTTTCAAACATAGACATGACTGTAAATTATATCGTTGGCCATAAAATTATATCCCTCATGGATGGATTCTTTGGCTATAATCAAATAAATATTATGGAAGAGGACCAACACAAAACTTCTTTCACTACCCCTTGGGGTACATTTTTCTATCAATTCATGCCTTTCATCCTAAAGAATGCAAGCACCACATACCACAAGACATGATTGTCATCTTCCATGACATGTTACATGATATTGTGGAGGACTATGTTGATGATATCTTGGGAAAATCTAAGACCGAGTAGAACATCTAGAAATCCTATGTCGTATCTTTTAACGACTAAGATATTATAAGGTCAAACTCAATCTAAATAAGTGTGTCTTTGGTGTTATTTCAGGTAATATGTTAGGATTCATCATTTCTAGAAGAGGAATTGAATTGGACCCAATAAAGGTCACTCTATTACAGAAATATATCCTCCCAAGAACCTCAAGTAGTTGTGCATCTTGCAAGGTAATATCCAAGCCATTTTAAGATTCATCCCCTAACTTGTAGATAAATTCCATTCAATCACCCATTTTCTTAAGAAAGATGTTTATTTTCACCGAGGTTTTGATTTCCAACAAGCATTTTCTTTACTCAAGGAGTATTTGGCTAACCTACATGTTCTTGTACCACCTACCCCAGGTGAACCCCTTATGTTATATGTATTTTCTACTCAATTTTCTATCAACGTGCTCTTAGCTCAATATGATTTAAATGACAAAGAGAGATCCATCTATTATCTTAGCCACACATTGATCTCTTATGATCTCAATTATCCACAAATTGAAAAAGATTTCTTGCCTGTTATTTTTACCTTTCAAAAAAAATTTCCACTACCTTCTAAATAATAAAACCAATCTAATATCCAAATTTTACCCACTCAAATACCTTTTATCTAAACTTGTGCTTACTGGGAGGATGGCCAATTAGATCATATTTCTTAGCAAATTTGATATTGAGTATGTCAAACAAAAAGAAGACAAAGGACAAGTGTTCGCTAATAAACTAGTGAAGCTCCTCTACATGAAATAGATCCACTAAGTCTAGATCTTCCACATGATTTTGTTTTATATATTGAATAATATTCCACTGGAAGATATACTTTTATGGTTCATTCACATTTAATGGATTAGGGGAAGGTATTGTTCTTATTACCCCAAAAGGTGATTTTATTCCTTAAGATTTCATACCTGGCTTCCCATGTACCAACAATATATTTGAGTATGAAGCTCACATTTTAGAATTGAAAGTCACTATAAGATAGAATATCAGATAAGTTAAGGTTATAGGTGACTCCCAACTAATCATCAAATAGGTTAATGATGAGTACAAGGTCAAAGATAAGAGTCTTATCCCATATAAAAGGATGGTAGACACTCTAAAGGAATATTTTGTTCAAATCACCTTTCAATAGGTCTCAAGAACACAAAAACCATTCATTGGATGCCATTTCTACCATTGGAACTTTGCTTGACTATCTCCAGATATTAGGAACTCTTAGTTCCTTATTGATCACTTGATGGTACCTGCATATGACATGTCATAATTATGTTTGGTATGTGAAGTTATTAGTCCCTTTTCCCATAGTACGTTGACATTTTTAACTACTTACAATATGGTACCTTCCCTCCCAACATTTCCCAATCCCAAAAATGATCCCTTATCCAACAAATAGCCTGTTATACCCTACTTGGGGCACTCTCTATTGTCGAGGCTATGATGGGACTCTGTTATGTTGTCAAAATTTGGAAGAGGATGTCTAGGAAATCAAAGAGGTACATGAAGGCATCTGGGGTGCTCACACTAGTGGCATGGTACTTGTAAAGAATATTTTTGTGTTGGCTATTATTGGCCTACTATGAAGACATATTGTTGTCAATGTGTATATAAATGTCGATATGTCAAAATTATAGTAATCTAATACATGCTCCATTGCAATATTTGCAACCTATTACTACATTGTGGCAATTTTCAAAGTGGGGACTTGATCTCATAGGGAATATCACACCAACTTCCTCGATGGCCATAAGCATATTATCACTTCCAATGAATACTTTACCAAATGGGTGGAGGTTGTTCCTCTCACCTATGTCACTGGTGTTAGATATCCAAGTTCTTCATGAAACATATAATTTATCGTAATGACATCTTTTCTATCATTATATCTAATAATGGAAAATCATTCAAGAACAAACAAGTGAAAGCATTGTGTCAACACTTTAAAATTCTCCAGAAAAGGTCTACCCTTTATTACCCTTTAGGTAATGGACAAGTTGAGGCTTCTAATAAGACTCTTCTTTAGATAATGGAGAAAATGGTTAGTAAAACATGTCATAATTGGCACCTTCAAATCCATCCTTCCCTTTGGGCCTACAAAAATTCTATATGCACACTTATAGGTGTAAATCCTTATTCCCTTATATTTGGCACTAAAGCCATTATCCCCTTAGAGATCGAGATTCCATATTTTCAAATATCCTTACAATGTTATCTAGATAATGATGAGGATTATCAAACTTAGCTAGGCTAAGCAGAGCTAAAAATTCTTGATGAAAAAATGCCTCCGATTAAGAAAAAGATTGACAAATGAATAAAATGCCTAATCTAAATATTTATTAGCACTACAAATTAAATATGCAATGAAGTACAAAATTTGACCCAAGTAAATTAATCTAGAAAGTATGAAACCCTAGTTTTAAACGGGAGATAAGAAGACTTAGCTGATTCACAATCAAATTTAGACTATGCCATATTGATGAACTGATGAAAAGAGGGGGAGAAATTTCAAACTAGAGCCTCAGAAAAAGTGTGTGACTAGAATATTTTTCTTGACTAGGGCACCTGGAATGGGTCGGGGTTTCTGTGGGTGCCACACACCTGTTCTAGGTGTCTATGGCTACTCAAACCCTTGATAAACCTCCTTTACAAGGTCATGATATGTTTTTTGTCCTTCACTTTTTATCACTAGTATGTCACACAATGATCATCAATGTCACTGATAACCTGTAATGAAATAATGACCTGTAAAACCCTTAAGAGTGCATCAAATCCCAAAAATAAAATAATACAAATGAGGGTTCGGACTATCCTCAACTATCAAATATGTGATCTTAAGACTGAGTGTTGCACTACATTTCAGATCCATTGTAGTTATATGTTTGTGTGTGTATAATTTTTCCCTAGGTGGCTCTTGTGCACCTCACACTTGGTAGTGATCAAGTAGCTAGATGTAAGAAATGTAAATAGATGTTTGCATGAAAGAATGAACTTCCCCTCCTATGAAGTGTATGTAGAAGAATGCATTCCATTTCCCTTGTGTGGATGTTTGAATGCTCTTGTAATGGCCTTTGGATGCAACCTTAGGTGGTGATAACTAATGTTTAGTGCTTGGTCCTTTATTATGGTCACATAAATTTATATTTATATGATTCCCTTGCTTAAATTTTGTAATTAACCACAAAAAGGCTGAATATCAAAAAGATAAGATGCCCAAAATGGCTAGAAAGGACCAAAAATATGTGAACAAAGTAAAAGAGGTTAGGGGTGCCCAAAGGGGACAGGAGTTGCCTAATGCTAGTGTCCTAGTTGGGTGTTGGTGTCCAGGATAAGAAATGTCAAAGTATGAAAAGACAGATTAGGCTAGAAAGAGTGTAAGATCAAAAGTCACAATAGAAAGCAAGAAATGATGGCCAAAGACATGGGTTAATTAGTACTTTTCTTACTTAGGAATCATATGAATAGTAGTATATAATCAGGACTAGATAGATACCCAAAGTACATGATTTTGTGTCTACATTTTCCCCTCTTTATGTTGTTGAGTGAATGCTCGATAATATAAAGTAGATAAGATATACATACCTGTTAACCATGTAGATTGATGGTGAAAATCGTTTAATGGATGAGAGAGCATGGAATGATAAAAATGTGGAGCATGGAAACTAGAGAAGAGAAAGTGTAAAAGTGATGATGATGACCCTATGGAGAGAGTGTATGTGTAGATGTCACGATTGTACTTATTGTCAATGTTAATGCTGATCTGATTGATGTTGTTGATGATGTGATGTGACTACCACTTCCCATAAGGATGGACCTACAAAAGAGAAGAATGAAAAAGTAGTTAAATACATATGTATATGATCAAAACGAGTAAAAATTATGTAATGAAGTATGTAAAAATGTAAAAAAGGAACATGTGCACAATATCCATGATGATGAAAAGAGATAGAAAGGATCATGAAGATATTGTAGAAGAACGAGTTTTTTGGGTGATCTCACGCCAGCTGTGTTGAGTGTGAGTTTTTAGGTGATCTCACGCCAAGAACATAAGAAGTGTAGGGATAAAATTTTGGTGTCATCCTCCAACCTTTAACTACTTCCTACAAATGTGAACACCACTACATATGGTGTGTAAAAATCTGATTCGATTCGAACAATTCCGATCTAAACATGAAAGTAGAAAATGTTGTGTAATGCATGCATGTTGAGTGCTAAGGAATATGTACCATGTAAAATCCATTGTGTGAAATTTTGTAGACTGTGATGAGATGAAAAAAATTTGTAACTACCTCTTAGTCAATAGGTGTCCAGGAAGGGTCAAGGGCACCTAGGCACTACTGTCTGAGTCTAGGTGCTAGTGTTTGTGTTGTGTTTAGAACCCACATCAGATTTGGAGCCCTATCTGAGACTGAAAACTATGTTGTACCGGTATTGAACTATGTTTTGTTGTGACTGTAAGACTCTATATGGGTGATTGATTCACTTGATAGATTCCCCCCTCGTTTGGGGTACATGTGACATCTCTGAGGAGCATACAACCCAAAATAGGACCGACCGATGTGTTGAAATTATTCCCGTATGGGGAGGGAGTGTGCTTGGTAGAAACCAAGGCACACACAAAAAAGTGGCTAGGAGACAAGTGTTTTTGCAAATAAGACAAATACACATGTAATATGTAAGCTAATAAACATGTAGACAATGTGTAAGCTAAGATGTAAGAAGATAATGTAGACTGCGAAAAGTGGGTTTCAAACATGAGACATCACTCACGATGTCACAAGAAAATAAAGGCCATAGTGGCTACAAGCATACAGATAATTAGATAACAAAAAGAAATAGGAAAATCCCACAAAAATTACATAAAATGGTAAGAAAAGGAAAACAATAGCAAGTAATGAAACAGACAACCATGGAAACAAGTAGACCTGCAAAATAAATGTTGCACATGAAGCACCTATTAGCATGTTAGAAAGATAGAAAGTATTTCAAAATGTGTATAATCTGATATAGTAGTGTGCTATGAAAAATGAAACAATAGTACATGTAGTGTATGAAAGTGGATTCCCCCAGGAGGTGATGTGGGACTGGTTAGAGGTATTGCGTCAAGCATATGTGCTGTGTATATGGATCTATAAAATATGTGATCACAACTAGAAATGAATTTACATGCATGTGTATATAGAAAGAGATAATGACATACGATATATTTGTATAACATGTCTAATAAAGTGTGCATGTAACAAGTAAATGTAAGCAATACTAAGTGTATCCAAGAATGTAATATTTTGTGGATGAGTGAGATGGAGTGGAATGCAAGAGTGATTTTGATAGGAGCCACATGCCTCTCAAGTGAATACAAATAAGTATGCATGAGATGAGGTTCATTTATGCATTCCTCCTCAACAGTAAAGAATTAACCATAGAGCAAGAGTGTGTCATCGGAAATGGTCTGAGTTATGTGTGTTAGAAAGATATGATCGATAAAATGTAGAGCATAGAGTATGAGTGAGTGAATGAACGTCTTGGGTGTGGTGAGGTCTATTTAATATGTAGACCCTCATCAATTGATTATGAACCATGGAACTAGAGTTCATCATAGAGTGATGAGCGTAACATGTAGAAGTAGATATGAAAAATATGTGTTGTGAATGCATAGAGTACGCAGTGTGTATGATGCATGCGATAGATGCTGCAAGAAATATGATTTAATGAGAAATATATGTGTGTGTATGTGTGTGTGTAAGTGTAGTGTGTAGTGTGTAGTGTGTAGTGTGTAGTGTGTAGTGTGTAGTGTGTAGTGTGTAGTGTGTAGTGTGTGCCCTCAATAATCAAGTGTGAACCATAGCACGAGAGTGTGTCATTGGATAATATGTGCATGTGTAGTATCTCTTGAGGTGCATAACATTGAGTGGGTTCTTTAGTATATTTCCAAAAAGAGTGGCAAGGTGATAGATGCCACCTCTAAGCTTGTCAGTAATGATATAAGGACCGATCCAGTTGGGCTTGAATTTACCTTTGAGAGGATCTTGACGTTCATGTTTTCTGATTTTCTTTCAATACTAGGTCACCCACATTAAACTCATGAGGATGTGTTTTGTGATTTTATGATCGTGAGATGCGATATTGAAGTGTATGAATATGTTTGAGTTCTTGGATGCAGCAAGAGTCTAACATTTCTAACTCATGTAAGTTTTTTTTGTGATATTCATCATCTTTAAGTATTCCTTTGAGTAAAATGCATAATGAGGGTATCTTGAGTTCTAGTAGGATGACGACTTCAGTACCATATACTAGTGAAAAAGGAGTAGCATTGGTGGGCGTACGCATGCTAGTACGATAATCCCAAAGAGCGTAAAGGAGTTTATAATACCAATCATCACCACTAGCAGCAATAGTCTTGCGTAAGATTTTGAAAATCATTTTAATGGTGGCCTCAGCTTGGCCATTTCCCTATGGGTAATAAGGAGTAGAAAATGATTGTTTAATTTTGAATTTTGAATAAAAAATTTTAACTTCATTATTTTTGAAAGATGATCCATTATCTGTGATAATGGCAGAGGGAATGTTGAAGTGTGTAATGATGTGACTAGTGATGAAACCACAAATGTTAGTACTAGTTGTAGTTCACAATGATGCTGCTTTGACCCATTTGGTGAAATATTCTGTAATAGTAATAATAAACTTGTGTCCATCAACCGATTCAGAATTATCATGCCAATAAGATAGAAACCCCATAGAGATAATGGCCATGTTGGAGCAATCGGTTGGAGACCATATGTAGGCGCATGGTGAATATTTTCGTTATTTTAGCACTTATCACAGTGTGTAACATATTCGAGATAGTCCTAATCCATGATAGGCCAATAATATCCCTGACGCAAAAGCTTTTGTGACATGGCTTTTTCTAGAGAAATGGCCATTGTACATGTTGTCATGTATCTGAGAGATAGCAATGGGAATGTCGGTAAGTCCTACAACATAAACATATGATTTTCAAGTTTACGTTTAAATAATTCTACCCCTATGATGATGTAACGGGTTTCCTAATATTGCAAGCGATGAGCTTCATGGGGTTTGAGCCCATCAGAATGGTTTTTCAGTAAAGAAAGTTATAAATCAAAGTAAACCACTTGAGGTTGTCATGAATATGTGTGATGGCACAAGCTTCTAGAGGGAGAGTAGAATTGGAAGAATGTCACAAGTTCCTAATTATAAATGTGGCATGTGATATCTCATTGGTGATATCTTGATAGATAAGCAATGTCACACTATCCAAAATGTAAAAATATGTCATAAAAATGGACAATTTTCCTTATGAGGGATGGCATTTTATTAATAATAGAGTAAGACTCGAATGTATCCAAGAGATCTTTGACAAGAGTATTATACGGTATTAAGTTCTCTTCTTTTGTGTGGTATGTATCATTAACTTGATTAATAAAGCTATGGTAATCATTTTCTATGTATATATTTCGAATGAGGAGCTTTTGAGAAGTGATAATGATCAAGGATGAGGATAAGGGATTCATACTCAGTGATGTTATTAGTACAGGAAAATCCTAAGTGGTATGCAAAGGGGAGAGTATCACCATGTGGAATGATGAAGACTCTCCTACAAGTTTATATTATGTTGTTATTTGCCCATGAGCCAAAGTGATAACTAACCTATCAAAATAAATTTTCCAACTATGGAAATAATTGATGACGTAAGTAGTGAAATTGTCTTGATTAATAAAGGAATCATTTTCTAAGATGGGAGATGCATGAGGATAAGGGAGAGCGATTCAACTAATTTATCCATGTGGAATGATGATGACTTGGCCTTTAATTACTTTTTGTGGTATGAATTTGAAATCAAATTCAATAAGGAGCATGCTTGGCCTTTAATTACATGAATTTGAAATCAAATTCAATAAGGAGCATGACGAGTCTAGAGTCCCGAGATGTGTGTGGGATAAGAGATATCTTAATGGATCTACTTTAGTAATGATATGTACTTCATTTTTAAGAAGGTAATGGTGTAATTTTTCTACTATAAAGACAAGGCCAAGACATAGATTTTCGATATAACTATAGTTGTATTCATAAGAGAGTAATGTCTAAATGATATAATAGATTGTCCTTTCATGTTGGGAATCATCATGTTGCACAAAGAGGGCTCCTAAGGCATGAAACGTGGCTGAAATATATAACAAGAAAGGACATGGTCACCATAGGAGGGAATAAGACATGTAGATTTAAAAGATAGGCTTTTATGGCATCAAATTCTTATTGGTAGTGATTATCCCAAAGGATCTTAGTATCCTTCTTCATCAAGCTCGTGAATGGTTGGGTTCACCAAAATTATTAAGAAAATATATAAAAAGAATAAAATTCCTAATCTAAATATGTAACAACACTATATATTAAATATGTAATGAAGTATAGAATTTGACCCAAACAAACTAATCTAGAAATTATAAAAACCTAGTTACAAAGAGGAGATAAGAAGACTTAGTTGATTTGCAATCAAATATGGAGTGTACCATAGTGGTGACCTGATGAACAGAGGAGGATAAGTTTCACATAGAGCCTCAAAACATTGTGTGACTAGAATATTTTATCTGGAGCACTTGGAATGGGTTAGGGGAACATGTGGGTGCCACAAACCTACTCTAGGGTTTCTCTGTAATTGCTCAAACCCTTGAGAAATATCCTTTCAGGGTCATGAGATGTTTGATGTCCTTGCTTCTTCTCGCTAGTGTTTCATATAATGATCTCGATGTCACCGATAACCTATAATGAAATAATGACCCACAAAACCCTCAAGAGTGTGTCAAATCCCAAAAAGAAAAGAATGAAAATGAGGGGTTATACTGTCCTCAACTCTCAAAAAAGTGATCTTACGACTTAACGATGCACTACATTTCAGACCCAATGTAGTTCTATGTGTGTGTGTGTGTGTATAATTATGCCCTAGGTGGCTCTTGTGTTTGTCACACTTGGTATTGAGAAAGTATCTAGATATAAGAAATGTAAATAGATGTGTACATGAAAGAATGAACTTCCCCTCCTATGAAGTGTAATTAGAATAATGCAGTCCCTTGCCCTTGTGTGGATGTTATATGGATGCTTGAATGCTCTTGTAATGGCCTTTGGATGCAAC
The DNA here is from genome assembly GCA_018340775.1 of Taxus wallichiana var. yunnanensis. Lineage (NCBI taxonomy): Eukaryota > Viridiplantae > Streptophyta > Pinopsida > Cupressales > Taxaceae > Taxus > Taxus wallichiana. Next base: position 922,253,898 of record CM031240.1, on the reverse strand, counting down.
ATTAAGTGGTGATAGCTAATGTTTAGTGTTTGGTCCTTTATTATGATCACATAACTTTATATTTATATGATTCCCTTGCTTGAATTTTGTAACTAACTCTAAAAAGGGTGAATACCAAAGAGATAAGATGCCCAAAAATGTTAGAAAAACCCAAAAGAGATGAAAAAGTACAAAGAGGTCAAGGGATCCTAGAGGGGATGGGAGCGCTTGGCGCATTTGCATCTTGGCTGGGTGTTGGTGTCTAGGATGAGAAATTATGAAGTATGAAAATACATCTTTGGGATATAAAGAGTGTAAGATTAAAAGTGACGATAGAAAGCAAGAAACGATGGCCAAAAACATGGGTTAATCAGTAATTTTCTTACGTAGGAATAATATGAATAGTAGTATGTAATAAGGACTAGATAGATACCCAAAGTGTGTGATTTTGTGTCTATAGCCTCCATGTCTTGGATCATCTTAAAGTGTATCAGAATCAAGTTTGCAAGAGCTACAACAAGCACATCATCCCTCGTGAATTTTAGGTGGGAGATATTTTTCTTAAGGAGGATTAATTCAATACCACTAAGGAATGTGAAAAGAAAGGTAAGTTTGAGCCTAACTAGTTAGGGCCATACATTATGGTGGCTAAATTTGGTTATGGTGTTTATAAGCTTGCCTATCCTGATGGTGATGAACTTTGGGATCCCATGAATGTTGTGCACCTCAAGCGCTTCAGCATGAAGACCTATCTAAAATTGAAAAAAAAATCAAAAATCAAAAAAAAAAAAATAAAGAGAATTAAATTCATCCAAGTATGAAAACCATGCAATTGTGGCACTTTGGACATGTCCTTTGGTGAAAATTTGTTTTCGATGTCAAAGGAGGATTTTGTTGTTCACAAGCACCTCATCTTTGTGGCATGATAATTTCTTCCTAGTTTCCCCATTATTGCTTGTTTGTTCTATGGTTTAACCCATTCCTCTTGGCCTTGATCCGGTTGATCCTCTTCTTATAGATGCATAGTATTCACCCTTGTATACTCAAACCTATCATTGGGGGCATCTTGGAAATGGTTCTTCTTGTACATAGTTTCTTAAAAACCTTCAAAAAATCCAAAAATATTCACAAACTCCTTGAAAATCCTAAACATTCAAAATCTAAAAATCTAAAAATAGTGAGAAATAGAAAAACCACTAAACATTGGAAACTATCCTACAAAACATCTTACTTCAGTGCTTGCTTGTTCTAGTACATGATGTGCGGATCATCTTATGATCTTCCTTCACTAACAAATTTAGTTTACTTATTATTTATGTCTTCCCTTATATATATTGTTTCTTAGGGAAGTTTCATAGTGCATGTTACTTTTTATAGACTTCTATGTCCTCCATTTATTCCTTGCATGTATCCTTGCTTGGGGCATCATTTTAACCCATGTTGTATAACTCAAACATTTGGGAAAAAATTTGGATAACAAAAAAATTGGTATAACTTTCTTAAATTATTACTTGTTTAAGTTTATATATACATATACATACATTTATTTATTTACTTATTTTTTGTTTTACTTTGTTGTTTTATATTTATATATATATATATATATATATATATATATATATTTGATTCAGTTCTTTAGCATAGAATAAAAATCATTATTATGGATTTTCATGTCATTTTACCCTTTTTGTGTGCTAATATCAAATAAAAATCTACTTCCGAGCCAGATGGTATGTCATCTACATCGTGATCTTCCCATTCCCCATCTATCTTATTTATCATTCCAAATTAACTTTTTTATATAATTTCCTTCCCACCCTCCTATCCCTTGTTTCTTTTGCACAAAGAGGCTCGGAATCCATTCTTTTCTAACCAATTACTTTGAATGATGGCCAACCAGACCTAGTTCAGTTCAACTCTCCGTCATTGGTGTCTTATTCTCTAGTTATGATCGTTTCCTTCTTCTTTTCAAGCATCCATCAACCTCAAGTCTATCACCCCATCAACACTCAAAGGGGCATCCTCCATCCTACTAATTTTTCTTCTACCATTACAAAATTTAATTTTTCTGTAATTTTCTACTATCTTTGAAGTGACATCACTCATGCTACACCACATCAAAGAGGGGAAAATGTAGACACCTAAATATAGCTACGTAGTTTTAACACTAAAATTACACTTCTTATCCTATTTTCTATCATTTGGTTATAATTAGTGTCTTTCTCACTAATTATCTAACACTCCCTTCCATCTTGGTCAATTAATGACACTTCGTTAATTAACTAATTTCCCTTCATTCTGGATGCAAATTAACACTACTTTGTTAGTTATAATCCTATTCTAATTAATTAATTAATTAATATGACAATATTGATTAATTAATCCTCTAAACAAGAATTTACCCTCTTATTGGGTCATTCCCCTTCTCTAATCCTTCAGAATCCATCAAATTCTCTCCAATTGGATTTTACAAGCCTAACTTGGTCTATTAATCAATCTAATTGATTAATTTAAACACAACTCACATAATTTGGAAATTGTAATTAATCTTCCTAATCATACTTAACCATTGATAAGCATATTTATCACTTTCTAATCCATAAATTTATTTTATCCCACATTCATGAGGATGATAGTTTCTCCAATTTGGAAAACTATATAAATAACCCTACCCCCTCCCTTCTAGTTTACACCATGTCCTTGGTAAGACATTAGCATATGATAAGATCATTTCAAGACCTTAGAAGGTTTATTGATCAAGCAACCTCACCCTTTTCTACTTGGATAAGAGTAGTAAGAGAAGAACAAAAAATGGCAATTAAGCCATATTAGTGAGATCTCTTCCTCTTCCTTGGAGAAATCCTTTAAATGCGCGTGGCTACATATGAATTTCTTAAAGAAGTATCTAAAATCCAAATCCCATCAAAAACATAAAAGTATGGTTTTAATTTCATGTTTTTAAATATTATATGCATTAGTTAAGATTTTCCTTGTAATGGCTTTATTTTGATGTATATGTTAAATTAGCCTAGTTATTGAATCTACTTGGTGTTAGGTTCTATTAATTAGCTTATCTTCTTTATCATGCATAAAATGCATACTAGTTATTTTATCTACACACATTTGTATTTTTTTCAATTACCTTGGGAATATGAGGATTACCCTTATATCTTAAGAATAGGGTTCTTCACAACTTTACTTACTCCTGCATACTTTCGAGATAGGGCTCCTATCAATATTTTTACCATGAATCAAACATCAATATCCATGAACACTTAATTTTATTGTACTCATTATAAACGTCTCTAATAAATATTTGGTTCTCTAAGAAATTATTATTATTCAACACATGTTTTGCATCGTATTCTATAGTACTCACTCTCATCACAATAATAAATATAAAAACATATAGCTAATTAAAAATCAAATATCTCATCACATAATGACACCATATGAACTCAATACAAAAACATGTGTGTGTGTGTGTATCTTGTCTTAATTTTTCAAAATAAAAATACAATGAGGGTCATGTTCTTCTCAAAATACACACACACACACACACACACACACACACACACTTACACACAACACACACATATATATATATCATAATTTTATATATATATATCATAATAATGTATATGTGGTATGTATATTATATTATATGTGTATATATAGCCCATTTGGGTGATATATATATATATATATATATATATATATATGTATCATAATTTTCATCATCATAATTTCAATATTGGTTGTTTTTTGGACATAGCCCATTTTGGGTCATTAAATATGTGTGTCTAGTGTATTTATTTATAAATTTTACATTTTTTGTTTTAGAATGCTTATTTATATGTAAAATTGGTTATAATCCTAAAAGCATGTTTGAGAATGTTTGATATTTTTTTGTTGGCAGTATACTCACAGAGGGATTTCTGTTTGAGTGGGAGAAGTAGCAATGGCAAAGGAGAATAAGTTCAGAGTTGAGAATTTTGACGTCCATAATTACCAGCTATGGAAAATGCAGGTGGAATATTACATGTATCAAAAGGATCTATACCTACCATTGGGAGGAGATAACATGAAGCCGTCAACCATGTCTGATGAGGAGTGGAAGGTTCTGGACAGGAAGGCTCTCATTGCGATTCGATTGAGTCTGGAATCATCCATAGCTTCAATTTTCTTACAAGTGAAGAGTATGGTAGAGTTGATGAAAACCATAGCTAATTAATATGAAACACCTAGTACATCCAATAAATTTTATTTGATTAAAATATTGTTTAATATAAAAATGCAAGAAGGTGGATCTGTATCTATCCATCTTAATGATTTCCACACTATTGTAAATCAGCTAGATTCAGTTAATATCCCATTTGATGAGGAGGTTAGAGCATTATTATTCCTATGTTCTTTGCCAAAAATTTGGGACAACATAGCAATCACGATTAGTAATACATCATCTACTTATCTTAAATTTGAAGATGTAGTCAATGTCATTCAAATGAGGAAATGCAAGAAAAGTACGAGGGAAAATTCTTCTTCGGAAATGTGTTGAATATGGAGAGTAGAGGAAGGCACAAAGAGAAATCAAAGAGTAAGGCTCATGGGAGATCTAAATCAAAGATGGGAAGATCCAAATCTAGGAGTAGAGGCATTACTTGCTGGAATTGTGGAAAGAGAGGACATGTTAAAAAGGATTTTTGGTTCAAAGAAAACAAAGAAAACCATCCTGAAGGTATTAAAGAGGAAAATCCAATAGGTAATATTGTTCAGGATGCTCTTATACTTTCTCTTGATACTAGAGTAGAATCTTGGGTAATAGATTTAGGTGCCTCTTTCCATGCAACCCCTGATAAGGGATATTTTAAAGAGTATGTCAGGGAAATTTTAGATAGGTTTATTTGGGTGATGATGAGTCGTGCAACATTGTTGGGAAGGGAAATGTACACCTAAAATTACAGAACAGAAATACATGGATATTGAGATATGTGAGGCATGTACCTAGCCTCAGGAGAAATCTCATCTCTGCAAGACATTTGGGTGGTGAAGGTTGCATAGTCACATTCACTTTAGATGCTTGGAAGGTTTCCAAGGGTGCCCTAGTAGTGGCATGAGGTAATAAAGTAAGCACTCTTTATTTGTCTACGTGTATATCTAATTCTTCTACCATATTATCTACTCCAGATGAGGATGCCAACGTGTGGCATGGTAGATTGGGACATATGAGTGAGAAGGGCATGAAAATTCTACAGGAAAAATGTAAGATTTCAAGCTTGAAGAAATTGGACCTAGAGTTTTGTGAGCATTGCATTTTTGGAAAAAGAAAAAGTTAGATTTCTCAAGGCAGGGAATACCAAGAAAGAGAAAAGTTAAAGCTAGCTCATATAGATGTGTAGGTGCCTTAGCTCAGGTTTCATCTCATGGTTGTTCTCTGTACTATGTCACATTCATAGATGATGCCACAAGGAAGGTATGGGTATATTGCATTAAGCGTAAGTACGATGTATTTAATACGTTTAAGAAATGAAAAGAACTTGTTGAGAATTAATGCGGTTTTAAATTGAAATGTTTGAGATCTAAAAATGGTGGTGAGTACTACTGTAGCAAGAAATTTGATGATTATTGTTCCTTGAATGGGATTCGTAGAGAGAAAATAGTTCCCAGAGGACTCATGCAATAAAATGGTGTCAATGAGAGGATGAATAGAACAATAATGGAGTGTGTAATATCAATGAGATTACATGCGGGGCTACCTCTTCAATTTTGGGCAGAGGACATAGATACGATTGTGTACTTAATCAACCATGGGCCTTCGAGTGCTCTAGGTGGAGAAATTTGAAGAATCTGGACCGGGAAAGAGGTAGACATTTCATTTTTAAGAGTATTTTTCAGAGGCATTTGTGCATGTTAATAAATAAAACAAGAAGAAATTAGATTCAAAATCCAAATGTTGTACATTCATAGGTTATGGCTCCAACAGTGATTATGGATTCCATTTTTTGGATCTAGATGAATCTAAGATAATTAGGAGTCGTGATGTTGTTTAGCGTGAAAGTAGAATGTATAGGGATCAAGTACATGATGATAAAAATCCCAAGGAAAAATTGGTTGAGGATATAGCTCCTAAAAATGAACTCTCGGTGGAAAATATCCACCTACAGGTATCGAGGTTGATAGTTCTTTAGGCCAAGCATGATGTCTAGTTTCGGCATCGGCACCTCTATCAGAAATTCAAGACAATGAGCAAGTAAGAAAATAATGATCCCATGACACCCCCATCTTCGGTAAGAAGGTCACAACATATTAGTAGACCTCCAGAAATATTTTCCCCTACTTTGTATTATTTGTTACTAACAGATAGTGGTGATCAGAGAGTTTTGATGAGGCAATGCAGGTGGAATCCACTAAGGAGTGGGAGTGTGACATGAATGAGAGAGGGACTCCCTAGAGAAGAACCAAACATGAGATTTGGTCAAATTTTTGGCTGGGAAGAGAGTACTATAGAGAAAATGGGTCTACCATGTGAAAGAAGAAGAAGATGGATGAAAAAGGTACAAATAAAATCTTGTAGTGAAGGGGTATGAACAAAATAAAGGTATCGATTTTGATGAAATTTTCTCCCCTGTTGTAAATATGTCTTCCATTTTACTGTATTAAGTTTAGTTGACATTGAAGATTTACACTTAGATCAACTTGATGTCAAGATGACATTTCTCCATGGTGACTTGGAGGAGGATATTTATATGCAACAACCACTTGGGTATGAGATGAAGGTTAAGGAAAAATTGGTTTACAGGTTGAAGAATAGCCTATACGGGCTCAAACAAGCTCCCCAACAATGGTATCTAAGGTTTGATAGTTTTATGCATGAGCATGGAGAATATATCGGTCATCATTGTGTGTGTACTTTAAGAGGTTATATAGTGGGAGATACATTATTCACGGGTATATAGATGATATCTAGCAGGATCTAATATGCGGGAAATTACAAAAGTAGGAGCAAAAACATTTGAAATGAATAATTTGGGTGCAACAAAGAACATCCTTGGTATGCAAATAAAGAGAGATAGGAAAAATAGGAAATTGGTGTTATCTCCAATGTAGAAAAGGTGTTAGAGATGTTTTTAGCAAAATGTGAAACCCATTAGTACACCATTATCATTTTAGATTGAGCAAAGAGAAATTCCAAACAACACAAAGGATAAAGATTATATGGTACATGTTCCTTATTCTTTAGAAATTAGGAGCCTCATATATTCCATGGTTTGTACTAGGCCATACATTGCCCAAGCAAAGTTGGATTTCTCGGTATATGGCATATCCAGGGTAAGAAGGTAATCCGGTGGGGACTTAAGAGGAACTAAGCGGTAGGCACTTATGCTTAGGAGGGTCGATTATACTTTACAGGATTTTGGATTCATATATGGTAGGATTGTGGATGGGAAAGAGGATCACTCTTTGGACACGTGTTTACAATTGGTGGTGGTGTGGTAGTGAGTTGGATCTCAAAGTTACATAAATTATTTGCCCTATATACTACGAGAGGAAGAATATTTTACGGTGAATGAGGCCAATAATGAAATATTATGGATGAGAAAGTTCATGGAGGAGTTGGGTAAGGAGAAAGGGTATTTCAAACTTCACGGTGATAGTCAAAGTGTAATTCACCTGGAAAATAACTCAACCTTCCATTCTAGAACCAAACACATTCAACTAATATATCACTTCATACGACATGTGTTGGAGGATGGGTAGCTACAATTGGTGATGATTCATAAAGATGATAATCCTTGTGATATGTTTACTAAGCCAATGAAAAAGTAGAATTTGGATTTTTATTCAAATTATGTGGGTCTTCAAGATTGATCTTGAAGTGGAAGAAACAAGCCAAGAAGAAAAGTCCAAGCAGATCTATAGCGGTGGAGTTGCAGCAATCAGTCTTCTTCAAGGGAGATTTGTGGTTATGGAGCTCGATAGTGATGGGGGTTGTAAGGGGGATTTTCCCCCTTGAGGGGTCAGGAGGATGCCCCCGATATGATTTTGGGGTAGTGCCCCAAAATCCACATTTTGTATGTATTTATGCATTGTGAAATTTGGACTGTTCATTATTAGGTCACATATCTAATTGGTGGTTTTCTATATTTCCCCAAAATAATAAAAACCCTAATATATTTAAAGGTTTTTATGTATGAGGCTCATTGTAATAGTGGCGGCACTATGAGAGAGAGTTTTAAGGACTTGAATAATAAAGATTAGCTATTTAAGTGGACATAGCCCATTTTGGGTGAACCACATTAAATTTGTGTCTCTGCTTTTATTACATATTTTTTTGTTTTACATTTTTACTTTATTCATTGCATGCTTATTTATCTGTATAACTAGTTATAATCCTAACACTCAACACCTTGTGGGAGCTCGAGATCTCGATGCCTCCTTGTATTACCCCGACCACAAGAGTGTGATAGTGATCTATACTATCATAATCTCTCATGAAGTTTCTTATCTTTCCCGGCCTTTTAATTTTGTTTCTACACACTAATCAATATTGATATTAATTCCTACACAAGATCTGTCCTATGTGGATGATGTGACATCCATGTTATCTCGACTCAAGCCTCATCTTACTCACTTTACAATATAATGTAAGTGGCTAATACTATGGCTATTGGATCAAACACAATATATCATCCTTTGACTACTACATAACTAAGGATGTACCTCGTCAAATTAGTCACATAGGTATAAATAATATTAGTCCACTATATATCTCTTATATATACAATACAACACATTTCAACATTACTCACTACTCAACCAATCTTTATCAAACGATCTCATCGATATGATTACAAACTATTATATACATGGACATAAAATTATTTACACAAAGAAATGGATGTGTCTATGACATCATCTACATGGGAATCCCCCTCACTTAAAACATCTTCTCATATAGCTTTGGGAATCTGTATCAGGTGGGGGTACACCTACTCCATCACCTCCTACAGATGACAATACACTTATTGGGCCACCTATAAGAATTTAGAGAGAATCTAACAATTAGTACTTGCAACATCATTTAAAGAGATAAGGGTTGGGATACTTACATAGATTAGATTTCATGATAACATGAATCATTTGATTATTTCCAGATTGTTCAAACTATGAATGGAATGATAATAAATAACAGATAACATAAAACCCCATTAACACACTTCATTTATTTATAGTTCTTCCAATTTATTGAGCTCATATTAGGGTTTTAAGAAAGGATAACATGTTCCCATAGATTAGCAATGAAATTAGAAAAGTAAGTGAGGATTTCAAAGCCTAAAAATAGAGGATCATACATGTTAGATCAGTTTAAAAACTACATAAGAGATCCATCTTGTAGGCCTTCTTTTTTGACATGACCAAATCCATACTTGTATAGTTCTCATCGCAGTAGATGATTTTCACTATTTTTTAGTTTGATTCAAATTAGGATTTGAACCTATTTTCCACTATTTATTTATGTCAATTTTCTATGGATTAATGAAAATATAATATTATTCTAAAACCCCAAATTATTTTAAATGGTATTTGTAGATATATCTATATTACTTACATTCTTAAATTTTCCAATTAAGTTTGTAATTGTTAGAGTAGGTATTTACCTTAGCTCATATTCACCTAGGTACTTTATCTACCTTTATTGTATTTATCCTCACCCACTTATGTGTGTGGATATTTCTTTTATCTTATTTAGATATTAGAAGATATTATCTACTTGTTAGGTATAGTTATTTCCTTGATCTATGGTATTGACTAGATCCTTGATGTCTAGTTCTCTCCTAAATATATGGTCTTGACTAGTTCTTTGATGACTAGTAATTTCCTTGATTTATGGCTTGATCTCGACCTTGACTGGTTCTTAGATTTTATTCCTTTGCCTATACAAGCAAGGCCCATTCTCATTGTATTTCATTGAGTTCTATAATAATATATGATATTTCTTCGCATTTGTTTGTAAAGGTTTATGTAAAGTTATTCTAGCAAAAATTGCTTTCACCTTATTGATCATGGTGTTAGATTAACATGTGTTCTTGGCTTGGTACGATCTAGTTATCATTCCTTTTATGGTATCGAGTTGGATATTGTTGTGACATTCATCTGTAAGTTTCATTTTGTAAACTTTTTTTGTATATTCATATATGTGGGATTTTTGTCCGTATTTTGGTGTTGCATGTGTTTTTATGCAAAATAGAGGCTTCCAATGGATCGAAAGGTGGGAAAACCCTAAGATCGACTATAAACTCGACCATTTCTGGAGGCATTCAGGTTTTTGGTTTTGTTGTTGCAGAGGCACACGCACAACTTCGTCTTGAAATATACGTCGAGATGTTTCTTTCCTTTTTTGGCAGGTTCCACGAGCTGTTGTGCACATTTTTACTATTTTAGGAAAATTTGCAAATGTTATTACAGGCAAAGTGAAGGTCATTTTCAATGAAGTAGTAAGTTTTACTAATAGAGAAGTTTAATGTGACTTTCTCGAAAACAAAGAGCTTAAAAATTATTAGCCCTTGGTCATATGGTATGGTTGTATGAGGGCTTAAAAATTATGCTTCCTACTAGTAGGTGCTTAACTCCAGCCCCTTTCATTTTTTTGTGTAGTGTGCAGAAAGAGCATTTTATTTTGTTTTAGTGGCAACCAAAATAAATAGCAAAGCATAATATTGAAAAGCTTGTACCTTTTGATTGGTAACTCGATTTTGAGTGTCATTTTTTGCAAAAGTGCTTATTTTTTCATGCTCTTTCCATTAGAAATATTTATTTTGATAATTTCACTATAATTATAAAGTGCCATATTATAACACGCACTCATTATAAAGTGCAAATATGGAGGAGTGTTGTAATCAATTGTGAACACAATTTTGGTGAGCCGATGTCATAAATTTTGGGAGTTGCATTCTTGTATATATCATGGATTTTGAGAATGATATGCTTTTCTCTTAAGTGTGTGGACTTTAAGAGGATATTGTAAATTTTTTGAAGAAAATAGATCGCTCAAGAAGTGAAATTCTCTTCTAGAATTACACTCATTCACGATAAGGATACACTAATACACTCTCTGTAGTAAAAATTTATAGCCTACAACATTTCCATCATATTGTGACAGCCATATCCATGCTCCTAGTCCACTTTTAGTTGTTTTCCTTGTACCCACTAACATTGATATGCCAGTCTTTGAGTTTTTTCCTGCTCTTGATGCTCCTAAGCCTATGAGGCTTTTTACTGCATGCTCTTCCACATCTGTGCTTATTACAGTAACACATGTTGTGTATCCTACTTCTGCTCATATGCATGGCTCTTTTGAGAAGCATACCACTGCATTCAGTTCTCACATGCTCCATTCTATGGGTTTCACTAGTGGAGGTATTGACAGACATTCATAGGGTATTTTTTCCCCTATTACACATGTAAAGTGGAATTCTCACCATGACATTGGTTTTTGAGAAGATACTTCATTGGGATCACACATTGAAAGAGCTCCTATTTTTGTTCTCTTGACTCTTTTTTAGGATCATGAGCAACACATGAGTTCTACACTTCACTCAGGCTTGAGAAACATGATATTTTAGATCCATCGACATGATAAACCCGACACACATTTGATGTTCCTTTATATGCACCCATTGTGCATTTTACACCAAGTCATATACTGAGCATCTTCCCCATCCATCCATGTTGATTTGGAGTGGATATTTGATCACTCATGGTGGTGACATAGGCATTCCTTGAGAGGAATCTACATGCGTGGTTCCTCCACCATTTGTCCTCTTGCTCCACTTTCTATACCTTCTGCATTGTAATGCTCCTTGTTTTGAGCATTTTTATTTAGCAGGTGTAGTGTATCTCTCTTGTTTGTTAAGAGATATTTTGTATCTGTATTTTCCACACTTTTGGCATGTTGACAGTATCTCATGGGGGAGATATTCTGGTGAAGTCCAGTATTATCTTGTCATTGTTTAATTAGTTTTTTTAACAACTCATACAGATTTGTAGCGTCACTCCACCCATTCAACAGTATGGGAGGGTGTGGTGTTGATCCTGCTTCTTCGGTTTTGTGTCCTTGCCTTGTTACCTTGGATTTTCTTAGATCGTGACACTCTAGATTTTGTGTCCTTGCCTTTTTGCTTTGGTTATTGTTCTTGGATCATGGCACACCTAGTTGCAGTAGTTGATCAAATTATTTTGGTTTTTTTACACTTTCGACATCACTATGTTGACAATATTCTTGTATGGATCTATTCTGGTGAAGCCCAATGTCGAGTTATTTTTAGTTTTGTGATCGAGCATTGGATTCATACCACAATGCACACCAAACTTCTTCATTATTGTATTTTTTATTGAGCCAAGCTTCTTGGGATGTCTTACAATGGATTTTTACTCTCTTTACTTTGTTGTTATTGGTTTTGGGTGCCTTACGTTGTCCCTTTTTCCCGTTATTTTACATGAGTACCTCATTAGGCCTAGTTTTGGGACTCATACTATGGACATGCCACTTCTATTTTGGCCCCTGATTCATTTGAGGGGGTATTAGAGTAGGTATTTACCTTAGCTCATGTTTTCCTAGGTACTTTATTTACCTTTATTGTATTTATCCTCACCCAATTATGTGAGTGGACATTTCTTTTATCTTATTTAGATATTAGGAGATATTATCTAGTTGTTAGGTATAGTTCTTTCCTTGATCTATGGTATTGACTAGATCCTTGATGTCTAGTTCTCTCCTAAATATATGGTCTTGACTAGTTCTTTGATGACTAGTTATTTCCTTGATTTATGGCTTGATCTACGACCTTGACTGGTTCTTAGATTGTTATTCCTTACCTATATAAGCAAGGCCCATTCTCATTGTATTTCATTGAGTTCCATAATAATATATGATATTGTTGCTCATTTGTTTGCAAAGGTTTATGTAAAGTTATTCTAGCGAATTGTTTTCATCTTATTGATCGTGGTGTTTGATTAACATCTGTGTTCTTGGCTTGGTATGATCTGGTTATCATTCCTTTTAGTAATTAATTGTATATTCTAGTTAGTGTGGATTACTTATGAGTGAAAACAATTTCAAACATTACATAGTTATATTGTGAATTTTTTTGATGTACTTAATGGAAAAATCTATTTTCATAACTTGTTTAAAACTCAACTAAAAATCATAAGATAAAATTTTGGTTTAAACAAAAATTATTTAAACACAAACAACTAAATTATTGTTTTAAATATTTAATTCTAAAAATATTTAATCTTGTATAGAAAATTTGGATATTCTCCTATTATACCCACAAGAAACTTTGTATATTCCCTAATTACACCCACAAAATAAATAAATATATTTAAAAATAAAATAAATAAATAAAAGGAATATAAATTGAAGAGAAATAAAGAAAGGATAAATTTTAGTACAAATTTCTTCAAATAAGTATAACATATATTTAGAGTTAAGTGAAACCTAAAAATAAATTTTGTTGTGTAATTAGTGAGTGATGTTACATCTCAAACAAATAATAAATACAATACAAAAATAAAATAACTTGTTGAACTATAATTCCTGTAAATATAATCTTCATTAATATTGATCATTTAGGGTTGAATGAATCACTTTGTCATTGATTCCAACATTTGAAAAATAGTAGTCCGTATATCCATCCGAAATAATTAACAATGTTATTGTTTGGACCTTGTTCTCATATGTTGATAAAATTTTCTCACATACGCGGTTGACAAACCATATCAACCCTAAAATCTTATCTTTTCCTTTTCTTTTCTTGAAATTTTAATAACTCTTTCACAACATCCATTTGGATTGCCTCACATTCCATTATTGTCCATTTTGTATTGGCATTTTTGAATGTAGATATCACTTAGGATAAGTGAAGACATTTTATCCACTAATGGAATCCTCCATGGAAATCATCTTCTCTGATATGAGTAATCTATAGTTTTCAAAATTCTCATAAAATCTAAATTACATCTAGCTTGGAAAATTCTCCCCTCTTACCAAATTCCTTTGGTAACTTATTTATTTTGAGCCTCCTCCTCACTACTAGCTCCTTCCCCTTTGACTCTGTCATAATTTCATGGGTCGGGTTGCCAAGGATTTCCAAACAATCGTAATGTTCTCCTGCAAGGTAGGTAGCTCTTTCATTTAAATATCAATCATTTGAATAAACTAATTTATGTTATAGAGATGTTGATAAAATGTCAAGTTTAATAACTCTATTCACAACAAGTAATTATTGGCATTTTTTTGAAAAATATTTTCCACAATTTTGACATGGAAATAATTCCTTGGTAACTTATTTATTTTGGAGCAAGTAATAATGTCAGGTGTTGAAGGTTCACAAGTGTGTGCAAGGAGTAGTCATTTAAATACCATAAACTAAAACTAGAAGTTTAATATTAACTTGAAGTAATTGAGGGAATTTTAATTATACATGGAAATAATGTCATGGGGTAGGTTTTCATGTTTTTGAGATACAAACCGTTAAAACAAGAAAAATTCACATTTACATAGGTTTACTCATGATTTGATTTTATCTATGAATTTTCTTTTTCTACCTATTTTCACATGATCCCACCATAAAAATGTATTCTATTTTACCTTGGTGCAAAAAAACCTTAATAATATTAGGGTCATACATTGATCCATAGTCAATATACTACTCCACTTTCACAATCAAAGATATCAAAACCATTAAGAAATAATCTTCCGACAAGTTAGGGATGTCCATTTATGAATCCCCTCCCATTTTTTTCAATGACATTCTAAGAACATCTACCTTCATGTTCTTCCTTCAATTTATCAAGGTTAACCTTTGGTTCTTTATCACCGCTTCAATTTAAATCTAATCCTCTATTATGAGTAGTATTAATATCTTGTACAACCTTCTTTGGATGGAACTAATAATATCTACTAACTCTGAGTCCATGTGGTTTTCCTACTCTTCTAAAAGTTATTTTTCTTATATGTTTAATTTATATTCCTCACACAAACGAAAAATAAGCATGTCTTCCATCCAACACTCTTTGCATTGAAAAATGCCTCAATACTTTATAAAGACACTCATAAATGAGTAGTCTCAAAATTTATAACTCATTCACACCATATAGCCTTCTCTGAAACCAAATAATGCAATCAAGGTTAAAGAATCCAATGAATGGTTGTGTTGGTACCCAAATTGATTCTCCAATGGAATCTAAGTAGCATCAAATATTTCACAGACACTCAGAGACAAACAGATCAAAATATATGTCATTTTGTAGCCTGGGAGGTGATTCATCTGGCTCTTTGTCACTCGGTGTTGGAGAATTGGATAGCACCTTGAAAGGATTTGATCTATCCTCACTATTTTAGGTTGTGCCTTTCAACCAGGGAAAGAGAACCCACTTTGTAACCTCTGTTGATGAAGGAGATGAAGATATCCTTCTTTTACACAAATTTTAAAGAAGAACCTTGGGAAAATATGATCAATGCACCATAATTTAACTCTCACAAGTTGTCACTTCTAAAGAATGGAGATATTTTCCAAGAAAGGCTTAGGTTACTAAAGACATTGAAACCTGATTTGCTTCTACATATTTTGACAATGGAAATATTTCATTTGTGGATACACAGGGAAAATAGGGGTGGTTCTGGTAGGATTTATCAGTTAAGAGATTTTTTGGTGGGAAGTTAAACAAGGAAAAGTTGATTTTACTAGATCTTTGAGAGCTTTAACAATAATTGGAAAACTTAACAGCAGAAAACTTTAGAATAGTCCAAATGTTCCTTCAACCAAAAGGTGTGCATCAATGGAGGCCCAGATTTGCACGTTTTCACACAATCTTTAGGAGTTTAACATGAAGGCTCGAGCTAAAAGACCAAATTAAACATTATCAACCTCTATTTTATCATGCCTAAGATACCCTCAAAGGCTAACAAAAAAATCTATCAATCAAGGAAGGTAAAGTGATTTTAAATTGTTTATCTTATTAACAGATGAAAGCTCTTCTGATAATGAGATTGCAAATGCCACTAAACTATCACATGGATGAGATTATGTGTGATTCACAAATATTTCAATGTAAGATTGCAATAAGAACAAGAAAAACTATTTACAGACAATCTGAAATAAAGTAGACACAATTTTTTTCCTAAGATTAACATAGATTAACTCAAAATTGATTAAATTCATAGCAGGGAAATTTTTGAAACAATCTCAGAGCTTGTCAATGGTTGTACACTCATAACCAACTTGACATGATGAAAATATAAAACAAAAGAGATAACAGGTCTCTCGGATGGCTTCTTGGGAAGAAAATGGTTTTCTCTCAAAATTTACTTGACAGAATTAACAACCGACACCATTTGCATGACTCAAGCATGCTTATTTATAACATTTGCATTACATCAAATCTTCTTTTCCCCCAGAAACAAGAATATTCAAAGCACCTTTTCTTGTTGCAATATTTCACCAAGATTTCCAAAAAGGGACGTTTAACAGATCCACACCCAAAAGTTTCAGGTGTTCAAAAAGGTGAATCACTTCAAATCTTTGCATCATTTTCTAATTGGGAGCACATGTTTTTCATCTTTGGTGCACTGACATGATTTCCTTTATCATTTCACCCTTTTCCCTCTGTAATTTTGCTCTGTAATTTTGGATCTGATAATTTGTTTTTTCAAGTGCCCGAGAAAAATCTGCTTCAAATGTTCAAATTTGTACCTCAAATTCACAAATTGAGCTCTAAATCCATTCAATTGCACTATGCCATTAAAAATGACAAGAAATCATCAAAATTTGATGAAGAACGATGCAAAAATCACATCTCTAGAGTTCTTGGAACATCAATGGTGGCAACATCAAATGCAATGCACAAGTAACCATTGATTCTGCCCTTTTTGAATTTGAGCCATCCACGTGGAAGAATTTGATTCAAAATGGCTTGGGAGCAACTTTTAACATTTTATAAATTTTGGAAAAAATGTAAAATTTTCATATTTTCTCTACATCCTTCCACCCTTTGAAAATGGGCGTGACACGTGGCTCAATGTGGGTCCCAGCGGAATCGCAACTTGATTCTACTTTACCTCTTTTTACAAAAAGGAAAATTTTCCAAATTTTCCCGATGTCCACACCACTACCTTTGACTTTTCAACGCAGGCCTTAACTAACTTTTGGCGGGGCCGCACCTAACTTTTACACTTTACTCCCTTTTTCACCAAAAAGGGCTCAAATCCTCAAACTCCCCGATGATCCACCTTTCTACTTTGACTTGTCAAAACTACCACGTGTTCCTCTCTGATTGGAGTGGAGCTTCGGTTCTCATTTTTATACTTCATTCTCTGCCTCTTTGTTTTGACTTTTCAATGACACGTGTCTTTCTCTTATTGGAGCGGAGCTGCGGTTCACATTTTAACTTTTATCTTTTTGAAGTTAAAAACTCAAAGTAACCCAACATTCCGCCTCCCACTTTGACTTTTCAAAGCCATGTGTCCTTCTCTGATTAGAGGTGGAGTTTCAGCCCATTTTTATACTTTATTCCCTTCTTTCCAAAAGAAGGCCAAAAACTTCAAAGTTATCCATCGCCCGCCTTCCCACCTTTGACTTTTTCAAAATACCACACATTCACCTCTGATTCACAGCGGATTTTTGGTTCACTTTGTGACTTTAATCCTTTTACAAAATAAAGTCAAAAACTTCAAAGGAACCCGACAACCCGCCATTCCATTTTTATTTAGAAGCCGCCACGTGTCCTCTTGCGGGCCTTAGGAAAAAAATTCACATTTTTCTCTTTTTCCATAATTCCTTAAGCATAAAAAAGGTCCACCATTCCATAACTGCTTAACTTGTTGACACATGTACACCCTCGGGGAAAAATAAGAAATTTGCTCCGCCACTTGAATTTAGCCAATCAGAGCTCGATGGGGCCACGGGACCAAATCAATCCTTTTTGCCAAAGTAGCCAAAAGTGACAAAAATGACAAGTTCATAACATTTTTCCGCCATCCCTCAACCAATCAAAGGAGGCCACGTAAGTTACCGATGTTGAGGATAGAATTTGATAGGGAAACACGCCCGTCAAACAACAAAAAACACATAACTTCACCATTTTCACTCAGAATCGACTTTTTCACCAAGAAAAAAGAATTTTGCAAATAATTCATGGCCAAACATGATTTACAACCATGGAGAAGGATTATCAAAGGCATATAAATGTAGAAGAAGAAATTTCATGCATCCACTCAGGAGATAGAAAAAACCACGAAACAAGAAGATTGAAATTTTTTTAGGGCAAATTGGTCGAGCTCAAATCGAGCACCAACATCGGCTCCATCTCGAGGATGGGCACTCCCAGCGAGTGCCACAAGAAAAAGTATACCAAGTTCCAAAAATACCCATTGGGTAATGGAGTCAGACTTGTAGAGTAGAAAAACCATAACTAACCTCCCAAAAAATGAACCGAGAAACTAGCAAAACTAGGTCACCAAGGACCAGAACAAACAAAAAGAAAAAGGTCGAACGAAACCAAAGAACTATACACTATAAAATGGTTCTCACCTTGATTCTAGGAAATCAATCAAGGAAATGTTTCAAATTCTGCCATTAACATGTAATTTGAGTAATTCCCCATCCAAGTATTTTAGGAAAAAGGTGTGTTCACCAATTCGAATGTCAATCAAATAAGGGCCCATCCACAATGCATCAAATTTACCATGCTTTGCCCTTATCCTCGTGTCTTCTATCCCATAATAGCACAAGATCCCCATGCTGAAAGCTCTTGGAGTCACCTTCTTGTCAAACAACTTCTTCAACTTCTCTCTGAACTTCATGTGCCTCTGATGGGATGCCCTTCTTTCTTCATCCAATTCAACAATCTGATTAATGTGAGCATCATATGGACTAACTTCTTGATCCTCCAATTGTTGAATAAACTGATATGAAGACAATTGCATATGCAGGGAAGAAAATCTTGAGTTCCATACACCAACTCAAATGGGCTTTTACCAGTAGCTCTCTTGATAGTGATTCATGTCATCCCAAACAACAAACTTCAATTGCTCACCCCACTTCCTTTTGTTCAGCTCCAAGGTTCTTATAATGATCTTCAACAAGTTTTATTGTTGGACTCAGCTTTTCCATTTCCTTGGGGATTGTAGTTAGAAGCATATGTCAAATTGATCCCATACTCTTTACACATTGCCACCAAATGTTTAGCTCAAAATCTCATGGCATTATCAGCAACAATCTTAGCTGGCACTCCAAATCTTGTAGATTATATGATTTAAAATGAAGTCCATGAAAACTTGGTGAGTTTTTTCTTGGTGGGGATTTCCTCCACCCACTTGGTGAAGTAATCAGTGGCTACTAAAATCCACTTGTGGCCAGCACTTGAGGAATCATAAATCTCACCAATGAAGTCCATTCCCCACTATTTGAATGGAGCTTCAATTGATACAAGCTGCAAAGGGAGGGAGCTTGAAGCTTTCATTCTTCCAGAAAAATGCTGGCAACTTTCACATTTCCTAACCAGCAGAGTTGTATCTTTGAAAAGAGTGGGCCACCAATAACCAACCCTCAAAATTTTATGAGTTGTGACTCTTCCAGAAAAATGCCCCCATAAACTCCTCCATGGAGATCAATAATTATTTTTGGGGCTTCATCTTCAGTAATGCATCTTAAGAGAACTCCCTTGGGGTTCTTCCAAGCTAACCAAAATTAGTAATGACATATTTTTGGGAGGCTAACTTAAGAGCTCTTTTCTGATTTTTACTCAAATTTTCAGGGCAACATAGATGTCTGAGATAAAAAATTATATCTTTATACCATTCAGAACTCATTAACTTCTCAAAGATACTTACCCTTTCTTCTTCTACTTCATTCACCTCAATAGTTTGCAAGTTGCTCTCTGCCATAAGCTTAGCTAGGCCCAAACCTCTTACTAACTTTGTGGTTTGGATATCCATGTCATATTCCTGCAATTTGTTTACCCATCTACATCTTTTTCTTGAGACCTCCATCTCTGATAGGATATCTTTCACCATGGTGTGGGGAACAAAAGCAACAACTTTAGAGCTCAAAATGTATGGCCTGAAAACCTTTGTTGCTTTCACCAAGGAAAATCTTGCTTCTCCATGATGGTGTACTTTAGCTCAGCTCCTTGTAATGCCTTACTAAAAAAGGCAATTGGTCTTTCAGCTCCTTCATCATTCTTCTGCAACAAGACATATGCAATAGTATTTTCTGAAGCAAAAGAAAACATTTGAAAAGATTTCTTATAATTTGGAGCTGCCAAAATAGGAGCATTCTTCAGTGCCTCTTTGATCCCAGCAAAATCCTAAAGGGTTGCTTCTTCCCATTTGATAACTTGGTCCTTCTTCAACATGCTTGTGATTGGGATAGTTAGCTCAGCAAAGTTAGATATAAATCTTCTAATAAAATTGATTTTCCCAAAGAAGGATTGAATTCCCTTCTTGGTTCTTGGAATTGGGACTTTGTTGATGGCTTCTACCCTTTCAGGATCAATCATGACCCCCTCTTTTGACACAATGTGACCAAGAAACTTTTCCTTTTGCACTCCAAAATGGCACTTCTTGGGATTCAAAGAGATACCAAATTATTCTGCACCTTATCAACATTTTTCGAGTGTGCTACAAGTGGTCATTTATTTTCACAATATTCCACCTTCGGGGTTTGGGATCGCATCCCGGAGGGGTGTTTCCAACTACGAAAAGAAAGGAATGAAAGGGAGGATGAAGAAAGAGTAGGTTCAAAGGAAGAAAAGAAATGAATTCCAAAGCAGAAAGGTCAGAAGGTTTATGTTTTGGGATTGGTAGTAAACAGAGCCAAACCTACTTGCATAAACGAGCAAAGCAATACTGATGAATAAATGACAATAAAACAGAAGCAGATCCAACAGAATAAACACACAGATCTGACATAAGAAAGATCTAATGCATATAACACATGTATTCAAAGACACAAAGTCTAAACATTGTATTAATATTTCTTTCTCATTACAAAAGCTCAAAGTCTTTTCTTCTCACTTCTATTTTTCATCCGAAAAGTATTCACCACCCAAAATACAACAAGTATTTGAGTATTTATAGAAGAAAGAGAAGCGCAGGAAGGCAAAAAGGAACCAACCACCTATTTACAAAAATATCTACAAAATATCTCAAAGTCATGTTGAATTTTGACAATTTGATGGATGAAATCATCCCATGGTGCAACATGGATGATGTCATCATTTGTGCCAACATACTCAGGATATTTACAAAAAGAAAGTCAAAGAAGAGAGAGAAGAAGAAAGAGCCACTATTCATCATCATCGCCCTATGGCCGAAAGGGGGTATCCTAGCCTGCTGCTGCTCAGGTGACGAGATGTGGAATTGGGTGCGGTATTCCATGAACTTGCTGATCATGGGCTCTAGTTGATCACAGGAAGGATCCTTGTGTCACTCGCCGATCAACTCGCAAGTCTCCCGCTTGTCTATGAGCTTCTCCTGGGAGTTTGGAATATTCTTTCTCTCGCTTCTATGAGGAACCCGATGAAGTCCGACAGCCAATTGTGAGTTATTGATGGACTCGCGCAAAAGTGACCTCGGCCCTGACCCTTGCGAAACGATCTCCTTAAAGATCTGGATGGTTTCATCAACTTTCCTTAAGGTGAAAGAAGGAGTAAGCAACCCTGGGGACATATTGAGAACGATCTGTTCCATTTGGTGCATTGCGTCCAGGGCTTCTTCTTTTACCTTATCGATCTTTTCAAGGACGAATTCTAGTTGATCCATCCGGTAATCCATAGTGGAAATGACTTTATTAAGGGCTCTGGGATGACCGAAAACGCCGAACTTGACCGGATGTATATGAGCAATCGAACATTTGTTGAAAGGTCTCATCTTTGCATGACCTAGCATGGTCCGGCTCTTCTCGATATGGGTCCCATTAACGCTTGGAGTTCTTTATTCACCTTGTTGATGTTCAGATACAAATCGGTGAACTTGGCGATTACTCGTTCACTGTCCTTGAGGATCTGGCTCCTCCAGCGGAAAGCGCCATGCCCTACTCGAGGATCTTTGCATATTCATTAATTTTATCTCGGCTCGGGAGTCTCGGCGGCGATTGTGGGAGGTGCTGCTTGCCCATCTTCTGTAAGGCTTGGAGTAGATGTTTATTTTGCTCTTTCAAAGCAGCCTTTTCTCTTCTTTTGCTTCTTGAAGCTTCTTGCAGAGGGCGTCAACTGCAGATAGGGCCTCTCCTTGAAGGCTTTCAGAAGATGTACCCATTGTGACTTGAGTCACTATATAATCTGTGGGAGACAGATCCTTTTTATCCTTCAGAGGATTGGGGTATGCGATCTCCATTACCCTCTCTCCCGAAGCACTCTGAGAGAAGCATGTGACGGGCTTCTGCTTCTTTTCCCCTTTGGACGGGATTACGGAAAAGTCCATCGGAGCGATGGGAACTTTCCTTTTCTGTTGACTTAGATGCTGGGAGATCCAGGCTGGACTTATGGGAGAAGGGCCAGAAACAAAGAAGGGGGCTGCAGTAGCGAGAGGAGAAAACGTGGAGACACTTGGAGGCGGCATCGAGAGGAGGCCGAGGAAGTGCTTACGGGAGGAAGAGATACTACGAGGAGAGGAAGACATAGGAAGGGAAGGGAGCTCAGAGATGAGGGAAGAAATGGAGGGGGACAGATCCGTGAGAGAAGAGAAGATGGACAAAGAAGCGGGAGGAAGAAGAGTAGAAGGGGAGAGGACACGACCAAAGGAATGGTCGTTTGAGTCACTCAAGGAGGGGAAGGAGGAGAAGGAGAAGGAACGAAGGGACCTCGGTTGTTGTAGCGATGGCGACATCACGAGTGGACGTACTATTGGAACATCTTCCGCCACTTCTTCTTCCTCGAGATTTTCAGGATTTCAACCCGTTCTTGTGAGCGGAAGGAGGGCTTTCTCGGAGCTTCCTCTTGGGTGGAACTGGATTCACCCTCTTTACCTTTACCCTTGCCTTTTTGGCTGCTTTGTTTTGATCGAGGAGGTGCGTTACCCAATGGAGAGGTTGTGAAATCAAACCCGAGGTAGATGAGCCCGTTCATTCGGCACCAATGCTCTGTTCTGCGTAGAGTTTCCTTGACTCTCTCCTCAATTATCTGAGGTGCTTTAGTTCTATCAATTATTGCGAAAGGCCAATCGTCCCCACCTGTGTCAAGATACACTTGATCTACTTCCTCCTCAGTAGTTTGGTAGCCTTTGGGGATGATGGCTACCCCGTACTGGATGATTTCTGCTAAGGCCAAATGAGAATGGTCCTTCCTCCTGAGCTCAACCTCGTGATATAGGTCAATGTAGATATCCTCGATCTGAGGGATGTGGATCGGATCGAGCTTAGCCCTTGGCAGACAATTTCTCGGGTCGAAGGTAGGCCTTGCTGGGAAGTCATGTTTCAGATTCAGCAGCTCCAGCTCTGCAAACATGTCTTTGCCTTGTGGTGAGTAAGACATGTATATCTACCCACTGTGAGGGGGAAAGGAGTTCCACCCTTCTTTCTCTTGAGGCATTTCTCATGGTAGGTGACTAGCTGTCTTGACAGCTCTAGCAGAATCAACTTGGGCCCAGCATACCTTGGCAGTCTAGTTGGTTCCCCCAAGAAATTAGCCGCCCTCAGATAAGTGAATGTGGGGAATTGAGTGAACAGGGCCCCCATTTCTCTGTGGCTGTCCACGATGCTCTTGGTCGTATGACCATAAGTCATATTCGGCCTCAACGAGCCGATGATGAAATAGAAAAATGCATCATTGATCTTTGTAAATTGAGAGATGCTATTTTCCAGCTTCAGCTCTGGATAATATTCATAGATTTTAACCTGGGGCCAAACCCCACTCCGCATCAGGGCGGGTAGTCCCTTTCTGAAGCTGCAACATAAACAACATAGGAATTCATGTAGAATCTCCCGTTGTGGTAAATTGTTGCATTGCTTTGATATCTTGTCTTATGATTTCTGCCCACTCAAAGCGTTGATCGGGCATATTTTTGTTCATTGTTTCTAAATACCGTAGCATCCATTTGTGGAAATAGTGGGCGTCAGGAAGCCCAAACACCCTGCTCAGGAACGTGATTGTGTCACTGAGCTCCTCGAAAAATCACTACGGTGAATGATTTGTGGCCAACGGGGTCTACTTTACTTTTGTTTTTAGATAAAATTCATTCATCACCGCATGGGTGATCTTCATTGTCGCCAGGTGCCTCGATACAATCTTCTTGGCGATGGCCACAAAGTGCCGGTGATGAGGAATGCCGAGTATTATCTCAAAGTGGCGGGCAGTGAGGTTAATTATGACCTCGCCCTTCTCATTTACGACACATCTTGTGTCTTTATTGTAGCACCGGGCAACCACCATCATAAATTCATTATTCACTGTGCGATCGACTGTTGGAATCCCACCAAAGCAAAGTGCAGGAACCGCCATCAGCTTGTCCATCCATGGACTTCTTGTGACCTTCTGAGTCCTGACCCAGAACTCCTCCATATCAATATGACCCAACTCTGAGTCTCTGATGTCCAGGTCACACTCGGCCTGGGAGTCGGGCATTCTGACCCTCTGATATTTATACTTCATTTCTTCTTCTGTGAGCTTGGCCTTGCCTTTGGATTTGGTAGGTCTCTTGCTTGATGTTGACATATGTTCTTCTGAACTTAATTGCTGATCTGCAAGAATAAGAAGTGAAACCCAATTGAAGAAAGCCGTGTCAGCTATTTGATTTTCCATTGAAATGCTGACAGAAGAAAGAGTTAGCAATTTTGAGGTCTCAGGGCGCATGGTGCATGGATCTGCGGCAGTTCTGAGCTAAATAGGTAAGGCGCATAGGAAAGGGTTGTTGTAGGAGATAAATCAGCGCCAAAGGGTGCATGGCGCATAGACACTGCAGGGTACATTCTTTGTTGTTGTAATCACAAGTGCGCCTGTGCTACGTGGATGCATTTTGTAAAGGGCGCAGATTATTTTCATGTTACACGGGTACAGGATGCGCCAAAGGGTGCACGCTTAATGCATGTAACATCATATGTTCATGCACCGTAGGGGAACTTGGCACGGCGCATGGAAGGTCTGCACAACATGATGTTGTTGCGATGAGGGACGCACCTACGCCGTTTATAGCTTTGCACTTGGCGCATAGGAAAAGACTGTTACATGGATGCTGGGTGCACCAAAGGGCGCAGGAATTTGTAATGTTGCACTCAAGTTTGATGCGCCAAGAGGGCGCACGGTTAGCGTTTGCAGCAAGTGGGGGAAGTGCGCCATAAAGGCGTGGCTATTCTTGATGTAACAGGGGTGACAGATGTGCCAAGAGGGCGCAACTGTTCTTGATGTTGCATGGTGTGCCAATGCGCCAAAGGAGAAGGAAAATGCATTTTATTTTTCAAGGTTTGATTCTGTGTGAGGGATTTGCATATGGTTAAGCTCCTTTGAGGGTGCTCTAAGTGATAAAGAGGGTTAAAACAAGATTTTTAAGCGGTCATTTTCGAGACAGAGTCCCCTTCCCAGCAGATCTGGAAAGAGGGGAGGAGAACATGAGGAAGAACGGAAAAGAGAGTAGCAAGGGGGGAAAAAACATGATTTCTCATTTTCCAATCCAAACTGAACCAGCCTAGCATCCAAAAACCTCAAATACAAAATGCACAAAAGAAAGAAGGCCACTTACCCGGATTTAAACAATGAAAAAGCGTGAAAACGGGTCCACGACGTGATCGAAAGCGATAGGGTAGGTGCAGCCGATGAGCTCAGAGAAAATAATAAAATAATCACGTGATTGCTCTGGTGATAATGACAGTCGCAGACGTGCCTATTTATAGGTGAGGTAGCAATAAATGTGCCACCAACTTTTCAAGTGGCGCACCAAAAGAGCTGTCGACACAAGAAAACATGCACCCTTTGGCACACCAAAACACTTGTTAACACGAAGATATGTGCACCTACGAAGCACACCAAGAGTGGTGTCAACAGAGGAATATGTGCGCCCTTGGCGCACCAAAAAGAGGCACAAAAAAATTTATGTTGACAGAAGGCGCACGCGCCTCGCGCACTCAGAAAGACTCAACATAAAGAGGCGCACCAAAAGCCTGCACGACACAAGAAAGCATGCGCCAAAGGCTTTAAAGGGGGCACATGAACTTTTGATGTTGCATAGTCATTATATGCGCCCGTCAAAAAAGACCAAAACGGCTAAGTTTGGAAACCAGATTTCTAGGAAAGGATTTTGCAACGCGTCCGAACGTAAGGGATCCCGACGAGGAATCGGAACAAAATTTTTGGTATGGTTATCTGTAAAATTTCCCTTGCCAATTTTACGGGATAACAGATATAAAGCAATGAAATCATTAATGTAACCAGAGAAAGCAACATCCATTGCTCTTTGGAAAGTAGCTCCAGATTCATTAGACCAAAAGGCATTCTGACATAGACATAAGTTCCCCAAGGAGTGGTAAAGGCAGTCTTAATTCACTCTGACTCCTTCACAACAACTTGATTATATCCAGAAAAACCATCCAAGGTGGATAACAACTCAGAACCAGTCACTAATTGTAACATATTCTCCATATTAGGCAGAGGGTAATTATCTTTCATTGATGCTCTATTCAAGTTTCTAAAGTCCACACACAACCTTATATCACCATTCTTTTTCTAACAGGTACTAGGTTTGCAACCCAAGATGAGTACCTTGTGGGCTGAATGATCCCTCCATCCCTCAACTTCTTCAATTCTTCTTGCATCTTCAAGGAAAGGAGCGGATTGATTGGCCTTTGTTTTTGCATGAATGGCTTGGCATCATATTCAAGAGGAATTTCATGCTGAAACAGATCCTCCTTGTATGCTTTCAGTTCATAATAAGACCAGCTAAGCAATCTTGATATTTCTTCAACAATTGGGTATAGGACTACTTTTCTTCCTTGTTCAGATTGCATCCTAACCAGATCTTCCTTGGTTTCTCCCTCATGCCAAGGTCATGTTCTTCAACATCCTTAAGTGCTTTATATGTTTGTTGACAATGTAATCTACATTATCAAATTTTGATTCAAGAGAAACCAACCCTCAAGGAATGGTATTAGTTTTCAGTTGAATGATGTCTTTGCCAAATAAAGTTTCCTTTCCTTCAGCAACACACACCATTGGCTCCCAATCTATACATTGATCAGCAAATTCTCCTTTGTTCCACAAAACCTTTGCACCTGGGCATCATCATCAAATACTTGCCAATGTTTAATGTTGTCAGGGATAGATGGTCTAGTTAGTACCTCAACATCATACTCACAATATGGGGATATGGTGTAATTTTCAAATCTGGACCCCAACACTGCTAACTTGTCTACAACAGCATTGAACTTCCTATCATGATGCACAATATTAAATGAGTCAAACATCTCAATCAAATCCCAGAGTGCAATGCTTGTATTGTTTCATTCTCTGATTTTTAGTTGCATACAGTCTTCTAACTTGTTTGACAATCAGTTCTGAATCTCCTTTGACAATGATGTCCCTAACACCATATTTCCAAGCAATTCTCAAACCTAATAATAGTGCTTCATACTCAGCAATGTTGTTAGTACACTCAAAGTTAAGTTTGAAAGAAAAAACAAACTCTTCCTGGCCTGGAGAAATCTAGAACAATACCAGCACCATTTCCAAATTTAGAGCAAGCTCCATCAAATAAAAATTCCAGGAGAACCTACTTGTTCAAGACACTTGCATTGATCAATTTTGTGCTCTTTACCATCAAAGCAAATCCAACAAAGTTATCAGCATCAACACTTGTGTATAACACTTCATAGGAGGCATTGTTGGGATCTTCAATGAGATGCAACATCTTCTTTTCTCCAAACAACTTCACAAGACTGCCCTCAATTGGAATGGTGGCATAGGACATATCCATTTGAACACTTCCACCAACACTTGCAGCCCATTTTCTTGATAACAACATGCCCCATTTGGCAGGGAAATCAACAATAACAACATCAAGTTTTAAGTTCTTTCTGGGTAAGCTGCAAGTTGTACCACCAAACCTTTCACACATCCAACAACTGGAACCTCTCTAGAATCCATGGTAGTACACTTTCCATAAGCTTCTGTTACTTTGATGTTCAATTCATTCATGACCTCAAGAGGCATAACATTGCATGAAGCTCCAGAATCAAACATGCAATTGTGTAACAGTTTGTCCTTAATAATCAGAGTGGTGAAAAATGGATCAACATTTAATTGAGACTCAACCAAAGATGTTCCCAAGTAAACCTCAGGTGGTTCACCTATTTCTTCCAGTACTTGGGGTTTCTCTACTTCTGCAATGGTAGGAGGAGTCTCAACACTATTTACATTTCTACCTTGGGAAGTCTTTTCCTCTTTCAATCCCAAATACTCAAAGGCCCTCTTCTTATGCTCAGGAATCCTAAGCAACTCAACAATTGGAACAGAAATCTTGATCTGACTCAAGACTTGGGAAATGTCATATGGAACATACTTGGGCAAGGTAGCATTGGGATGTAAATTTATAAACTCGTCTAACAAAGAAAGGAGTTCTCACATTTTAAGCATGGGCATTTATACCGAGTTCTTTTGGGACAACAAGGCCTTTTCCAGATGCATCTTTCTTAGTTGTTTCTTTAGGGATATTGGTAAGAACTGGGGTTTTGGTTTGGCTTGAGGCCCTGCCCCTTTGACAACTTTACTTCTTGTATTGTATTCCTTTTCTTGGGCAACAACAACATTCATTAACAACTACCTATCCTCTTCTGAAGGAATTCCTCCATCATACTTCTTAATCATTAAAGCTCTTAAGTACTCAAAATCATTATTAGGTAATTCAAAATCTTGCACCATATCTATTTCTAAAGTATGAGAGGGAGGAAGAGGTAGTACCAGTGAATGCAATCCAAAAAATTTGCAGCAGTTCTGGCACTGATTAATTCTATTGAAGTTGCTCCTTGTTGTGAACTTGTAGAGCAACCCATCATGCAAACATCATCATCAGTGTCATCTTCAAGTAGCCTCCTCAACTTATTTGTCTTCAACACATGGAGAATGGGGCAAGAAACATGTGTCACACCATTCAATATCACGAACCTCCTCAACAATAGTAACCCTGACAGTCAGAGGATCAAGAACCATTCTATTTTCCCTAGGATGGGGTTGTCTATTTGTAGATCCCATGGGCCCTTTACCTCTATCATCAGACCTCAAATCACCTCTAGGATGATTGCCAAATCTATCATGATTTTGTGTCTTCTCAGTGACCTTGGGAGCTCTGCCCAATTCCCTTCTCTACCCTGGCCAATTTATAAGATATTTCTTTGACAGCCCTGCCAAAGTTTTTACAACTTCCTCTAGGTCCACAACCTTGCTTGCTTGAGGTTTTTCTGGGTTAATCAGTTTTACACCCTCCCTCTTAGGAGGTTTTCCAATTGCTTTAATGTTGTTCTCAATTTGTAGAGCCATGGTAAAGGCCTGCCTCAAATTGCCAGGGTTTTTATCCCTCAAATAGTATGCAGATTTCTTGTCAAATGCATCAGCATATTTTATCAGACAAGATTCATCACAAGGCCTTAAGATGATAGGAAATATTCTCAAGGTTTTGTTGAATCTTGTGTTGAAGTCATGAACAGATTCATTAGGGTTCTTCTTAATATTTTCAAATTCTGAGAGAAGAAACCTAGGGTCTGATTTTATCTCCATACTACATTCTAAAAGCATTTTTCATTTCTGTCCAAGAATCTATAGAGTTATCTGGCAAAGCTTTATACCAGTCCGTGCATCTTCTTCTAAAGTATGAATAAACAATTTGATATATACATCTTCAAATTCTATCTCAAAATCCTCCATCATGTTAACAAAAAATTTTAGGTGTTGATCACCAGTGATAGCATTATTGCCTTGAAATTTGGGAAATCTATTCCTAACATCTTGAGGGACAACATTTGGATAACCATCCATTCCTCCAAATTTTATAGGACCAAAGGTATTAACAACAAATGGAGGTCTGGGTGGGGGCTGAGCCATATTGTTTTGTGGAGGTGAATTTGTAGGAGATGCAAGATGATGAGGACTAAGGGGTCTGTGGGGTATAGGAATATAATTTTCAAAATGAATATCCCCTAATGGCTTTGCTTCTTGGAAAACTCTATCAGATTTGGAAAATACAGGGACAGAATGAGAAGAAATTTTTCAAATATAGATGAAGGCCCCTCACCAGATGGAGAATGTAGATCTACAAGAGGACTACCTAATTCAGAGCTTCTTGAGGATGAATTGCAAATTTCAATGACAGGTTGATCACTTTCAACAATGGAGATCTCTTTTCTTGAGCTCTGATCTCCAACAACTTTCCAAATTATTTTTCTCCAGAACTTGATTTTCCCAGGTCTGAGAACAACCTTCTAGCAGGTTCCTTAATGAAGACAAATCTTCTTCCTTCCAGCTTTGCAAATATTAGTAACAAATTTCAAATGACAGAGGTTAAGACACTGGCATTTATCAAAATCAAATCAACACGGAGTCGCCACTAAGGATTTTCACCCTAGTTGTGCAAATGCACTAAAATTGATCTATCAAATGTCTGTCAATACTGAAATCATGCAAAGCTTTACTATCGACCTTCCTTTACCCGAATTTATCATATACAACACAAACTTATTGCAACAACTGATGGAAACTAGAAATGTTGCACACAGA
This sequence comes from Taxus wallichiana var. yunnanensis, assembly GCA_018340775.1. Lineage (NCBI taxonomy): Eukaryota > Viridiplantae > Streptophyta > Pinopsida > Cupressales > Taxaceae > Taxus > Taxus wallichiana. Next base: position 922,223,166 of record CM031240.1, on the reverse strand, counting down.
GCTTATAACTTCACTCAAATCTTACAAATCAAAATATAGAATTACGTTTACAAAATGTATTAGCACACATAACATGTAAGAAGTATTACCAGGGTTGAATATACATTTAATTTTATCAAATCATCCCCGAAAATGGCACGAAGCATGTTGGTACCCAAATTGATTCTCCAATGGAAGCCGAGCAACATCAAAGATTTCTCAGGACACTTAGAGATAGATAGATCGAAATATGTGTCGTTTTATAGCCAGGAGGTGATTCATCTGGCTCTTTGTCACTCGGTGTTGGAGAATTGGATAGCACCTTGAAAGGATTTGATCTATCCTCACTATTTTAGGTTGTGCCTTTCAACCAGGGTAAGAGAACCCATTTTGTAACCTCTGTTGATGAAGGAGATGAAGATATCCTTCTTTTGCACAAATTTTAAAGAAGAACCTTGGGAAAATATGATCAATGCACCATAATTTAACTCTCACGAGTTGTCACTTCTAAAGAATGGAGATATTTTCCAAGCAAGGCTTAGGTTACTAAAGACATTGAAACCTGATTTGCTTCTACATATTTTGACAGTGGAATAGTCCAAATGTTCCACCAAAGCGGTGTGCATCAATGGAGGCCCATATTTACATGTTTTCACACAATATTTAGGAGTTTAACATGAAGGCTTGAGCTAAAAGACCAAATTAAACATTATCAACCTTTGTTTTATCATGCCTAAGATACCCTCAAAGGCTAACAAACAATCTTTGTCAATCAAGGAAGGTAAAGTGATTTTAAATTGTTTTATATTATTAACAGATGAAAGCTCTTCTAATAATGAGATTGAAAATGCCACTAAACTATCACAGGGATGAGATTATGTGTGATTCACAAATATTTCAATGTAAGATTGCAATAAGAACAAGAAAAACTATTTGCAGACAATCTGAAATAAAGCAGACACAAATTTTGCCCGAGATTAACACAGATTAACTCAAAATTGATTAAATTCATTAGCAGAGGAAAAGTTTTGAAACAATCTCAGAGCTCATCAATGGTTGTACACTCGCAACCAACTTGACATAATGCAAATCTAAAACAAAAGAGATTAACATGTCTCTCGAGATGGCTTCTGAAGAAAATGGTTTTCTCTCAAAATTTGCTTGATAGAATTAACAACCGACACCATTTGCATGACTCAAACATGCTTATTTATAACATTTGCATTACATCAAAGCTTCTTTTCCCCCCAGAAATAAGAATATTCGAAGCACCTTTGCTTGTTGCAATATTTCACCAAGATTTCAGAAAGGGACGTTTAATAGATCCACGCCCAAAAGTTGCCAGGTGTTCAAAAAGGTGAATCACTTCAAATCTTTACATCATTGTTCTAATTGGGAGCATGTTTTTCATCTTTGGTGCCTACTGACATGATTTCCTTTATCATTTCACCCTTTTCCTCTCTGCAATTTCGGATCTCGATAATTTGCATTTTTGCAAGTCCCGAGAAAAATATGCTTCAAATGTTCAAATTTGTACCTCAGATTCACAAATTGAGCTCTAAATCCATTCAATTGCACTATTCCATTAAAAATGACAAGAAATCATCAAAATTTGATGAAGAACGATGCAAAAATCACATCTCTAGAGTTCTTGCGTAACGTCCATGGTGGCAACATCAAATGTAATACACAAGAACAGTTGATCCTACCCTTTTGAATTTGAGCCATCCACATGGAAGAATTTGATTCGAAATGGGCTTGGGAGCACCTTTTAACATTTTATAACTTTTGGAAAAAATGTAAAATTTTCATATTTTCTCCTCCCTTCCGCCCTTTGAAAACGGGCATGACATGTGGCTCAATGTGGGTCCCAGCAGAATCGCGGCTTGATTCTGCAACTTTACCTCTTTTTTACAAAAAGGAAAATTTTCCAAATTTTCCCCAATGGCCCACACCTCTACCTTTGACTTTTCAATCAATGCAGGCCTTAACTTAATTTTGGCGGGCCGCGCCTAACTTTTACACTTTACTCCCTTTTTCACCAAAAAGGGCTCAAATCCTCAAACTCCCCGATGATCCGCCTTTCTGCTTTGACTTGTCAAAATTGCCACGTGTTCCTCTCTGATTGGAGTGGAGCTTTGGTTCTCATTTTTATACTTCATTATTTGCCTCTCTATTTTGAGTTTTTAATGACACGTGTCTTTCTCTGATTGGAGTGGAGCTGCAGTTCACATTTTAACTTTTATCTTTTGAAGTTTAAAAACTTCAAAGTAACCCAACATTCCACCTCCCACTTTGAATTTTCAAATCCATGTGTCCTTCTCTAATTGGAGGTGGAGTTTCGCCCATTTTTATACTTTATTCCCTTCTTTCCAAAAGAAGGCCAAAAACTTCAAAGTTCTCCATCGGCCCGCCTTCCCACCTTTGAATTTTTAGAAATGCCACGTGTTCACCTCTGATTCACAATGGAGTTTCAGTTCACTTTGTGACTTTAATCCTTTTACAAAATAAAGTCAAAAAACTTCAAAGGAACCCGACAACCCGCCATTCCATTTTTTATTTAGAAACTGCCACGTGTCCTCTCGCAGGCCTTAGGCAAAAAATTTCACATTTTTTCTCCTTTTCCATAATGCCTTAAGCATAAAAAAGGTCCGCCATTCCATAATTGCTTAACTTGTTGACACGTGTACACCCTCGGGGTAAAAATAAGAAATTTGCTCTCGCCACTTGAATTTAGCCAATCAGAGCTCGACGGGCCACAGGACCAAATCAATCCTTTTTGCCAAAGTAGCCAAAAGTGAAAAAAATGACAAGTTCATAACATTTTTCTCGCCGTCCCTCAACCAATCAAAGGAGGCCATGTAAGTTTTCGATGCTGAGGATAGAATTTGATAGGGAAACACACCCGTCAAACAACAAAAAACACAGAACTTCACCATTTTCACTCAAAATCAAATTTTTCACCAAGGACAAAGAATTTTGCAAATAATTCATGGCCAAGCATGATTTACAACCATGGAGAAGGATTATCAAAGGCATATAAATGTAGAAGAAGAAATTTCATACGTCCACTCGGGAGATAGACAAAACCACAAACCAGAAGATTGAAGAAATTTTAGGGCAAACTGGTCAAGCTCAAATCGAGCACCAACATGTTGTATTGGATTGTGAATCCTATAAGTACTCATGTAAACAAACCAATAGACACATAATAATGGCCCATGCATAGCTAGAAACAAAAAATTGTTAAACTTTAATGTGGATACACATATACACAAAAAATGAACCATGTTGTTAAAGGTTTTAACTCCCAATTTTACTAATATCCCTCTAGGGATGTGTAACAAACTATCTTCCTATTTACATTTATAGAAATCTATAAATCCTTGTTTGAAATCAAATAGCTTTTGGTTGGAATCTTTGTCTCTACATACTTACCAACTATAAGTATTTTCCTTTCTTTTCTTTTCTAAATCTTCAATCTTCACTAACTTAGGTAGCTAACCAGCCTAAACCTTATCCAACCCCAAACTAGACAAAATGACAGTTGACCATAATATAAGAGCATCAATGAAATTCTTACGAAATGTGTTCAATGAATCATTTTCTATATGTCGAAAAATTATCTCTATGGTTCTTTGACTTCTCACACCATTACACACCAATTTTATAGGATATTTAATCTCCACATTGCATTTCTTAGTTTGGTGTGACATGTATTTTAAGAGAAAAATATCCTACCGTAGATAAAATCACTTCATAGAATTGATACGATCATATAACCTCATGTAAGGTTGCATGAAAACTTTTCCTTTAGATGAAAAAATATATATCACACATAACTTCACAACAATGTAGAACACACATATACAAGGAAACAATGATGCACATATGTTGTTGAGTTGTAGTATAACAAAATGTGTTACATTATAAATCTTTTTACAAGATTTCATGTTGCATAGGACTTCAAAACTTATGCACATAGCTCATAGTCATTCCAAACATTGTGCACAAGCCCAACACATGCAAGGGACATATGTCTTTGTTCCTTCAACCAAATAGGACTGCACACAAACAAAGGGATTGTGTACAACTAGTTATTTCTATGCTAAGTAGTTTTGGTGATACAAGATTGATGATGAACTTGGATAATCTTGCATCAATAATTTTTTATTTTGAAGAAGAGATTCCTTGCATAAAAATTAAATTTAATTATTTATATCTATCATCTACTACTTTAGTGTTATTTCAAAAGATGGGGGATGAGACACTAGCATACAATAGATAGATTGCATCGAGGGTTGATTTCCAAATTGTTTAAACATTAAGGGGCCTAATGATAATGAAGGGACAACATAGGCCCCGATTAAAATCATTCATCTTTATTGGTGTTCCAAGTTGTTGATGTCAAATTAGGGTTCATAATAAGGAGAACATGTTCGTAGTGAAATTGTAACACCCCCAATTTTGACACTCAAAACCACAATAAAACGATGTTACAACACTTAGGAATTTACGGGATTTTTTAAAATGCATTTAAATTAAATTATATACATCTATCACCACCAACAAAAGATAGTCATTTAATACGTCGATCCACAATCAATTTAGATTTATCTTTTTAAAACATTTAATATGTGATTTATATCATTTTCTAAGGTGGTTTAAATATATCTCCTAATTAATTTAACAACAATACCTATCATTTAATTATTTAGCCATACCCTTTTCTTTTAATTGCTTTAATCCCATTAGCTCATTATCGAATGCAATGCACACAAAAATTAATTAGTCATTGCAACCCAATGTCATTTATTTATATATTACCCTATAACAAAAAGGTCACAACTTGACCTAACCACTAAGTGGCCCCATTCAATCAATACCCATACTTTTTATTTTAAACCCATTCCCATAAAAATGTCAACAACTTAAAATTGTAGGGACAATTCTCAACCATTGGATTAGATCTATTAGGGCCCTTAGATCTAGGTTTGACCCAACAAGCCCTAAAAATCCTTATGGGATTCTTTTATGCACTTTTTGTCTAATTTCTTTTCATTTGCACTTTTACAAGTTTGGGAAAGAAGGATGGAAGCCATGAAAACTTGGGAAAGCTCCTATGGGGAATTATTTATTTATATATTTATTTTTTTGGTTCAGGATCTCTACTTGGGAGGAATCTTTCCTCATTTTGACTCTCCTTTTTATTTATTCACACTTAGGGTTTGCATTTCTAGGTTATTGAGTGTATTATTATTTTTTGAAAGAACACAAACTAGATTTGGTTTTGGGTATGTTTTACCCTTTTTCTCTTCTTTATGCGGGGCCCAAGTAAAGGTATATTGTTTTTGTTTTCTTTTTATTTATTATAAATTTTATTTTATTAATAACCTAAACCGATTTTCTTTAAATATTTTATAACTATTGCATGTGCAGCCGATTTGGGGAAAAAGTTCAGCTTTTTTTTGTTTTGCTTTATAATATTTAAAACTTGTTTAAATAAGATTTTTTTATATATATTTATTTTTGTTTGATATGAACTTTTTCAAATAAAAAGTGCAAGCTAGTTGGTGTAAGTTATTGTTTTTTTAATTTAATTTAGTAATATGTGTGTGTGTGTGTGTGTATTTATTATATTTTATATTTTTTTATTATTATTATTATTATTGGCAAATAGTTTTTTGAAAGGGACTATACCCTTGTGTACAATAGAGGGCCTAGGAGCCAGAATAGGAATGAGAACCAGAAAAAAAAAGGATCAGAATCCAAGTGTGACAATGAAGCCCAAAGTAGCCAAAAAATAGCTACCCAAACAAGACAAAACAGCAAAAACACTGCAAAAAGCAAAGAGACCGCAAAAAAAGCAAAAACATTCAAGAGCAGCTAAAGCACCTACAACTACTTCTTGGTAGCTTTGTCGATGCTGGTTTTGATATTCTTCTAGGATTTGAACATTCCCAAAGTAGTCATGTGGGCAGCGTCAGTCTTATCCAGCTGATCAATGGTCCTTTTGATTTCCTTATCATTGCCCCAAAGTGTTGCCGGAACTCCGCTGAGATTGGAGACACTTCTGACATGCTGCTTAATGAACTCCTCAATCACACTAAAGATGGCCATATTGTAATCATGACGGGTTTTGGCCTTCCCTAAAGGGGAGTCTAAGGAGTTCAGTTTCTTGTATATATCTTCAATCTGGTTGTTATCAACGCCCACCTCCTCCTCCTTCTTCCTCTTTCCTTTTTATTTTTCCAAATTCTTAACCTCATCCTTCAGCAGCTTCATATCAGCTTCTAAGGCTTCCAGCCTTTGTGTAGAGCTCTCCATGTGCACATCCAGGGGGTAGCACTGCTAATATTTCGGAGGTCATGTGTAATTTCAATTTCATGAGGACCCTTCCCCACAAAGAAGAGTATCGAGGTTAAGCCTTCTAGAAGATCCGTGACGGTTTGGCCGAGGTGGAAGTGAAGTGGGGGTGAAGCAGCAGCAAGGAAATGGGAGATGAAGCCTAGGCATACCTGGTAGGGGGGGCGACAAAGAAGCTGTGCTGGGGCGAGAGTGGAGAAACAAGGCTAGAAAGCAGTAACCCTAGCAGAGGGGGACTGAGCTTGGGGAGGAAGGGAGACTAGGATATCAAGAAGAAAAAAATTTATGCAACAAAAAATAAGCCCTGGTGTAAAGGAATCACCGGGTATGCTTTGAAACTCCAAAATGGAGCGCTCAAGAGAGTTCAAAGCAAATAATGTGGGAAACAAACCATGTGATTCCTACGGAAGTGGTTGAGAAAGATAAGGTGCTTAGCAGTACGGTGACAAACCTTCCTTCCAAAGAAATGAACCGTATCGTCATGCAAGTAACCTCATCATAAGGCGGAGGGATCGAGCTAACAAGCAGCCCGCAGTAACATGGATCAGCTTCTTAGATCCCTCCACAAATTTATAACTTTTTCTAAATATAGTTATCTATTTTAATAAATATATATATTTTATAATTATTATTTTTTGTTTATATACAAACAATATCTTTGGTGAATTTATTTGTATAAATAATTACATTTAAATATATATATATACACACACGATAGACTATTGTTTTAAAGAGAAAATCATAAGTGGAGGGAAATCAATTTTCTTCTTAATCAAGGAACTTATTGTATAATTTTTTTGTATTTTTGTTTCACTTATATCAACAATATTAAAGTTCTAGTATTTTAATAGAGAAATAATTTAATCATCAATCAAATATATATATTATTTTTATAAGTGTAATGAAGGAAAAACACATTCAAAAAGGGAAGCAGATCGCATATTTCATTTTATTTCTAGTTCAAAGAATACAATATTTTGTTTTATATTAAATACAACTTTGAAACTAAATGGTGCATCCAACACAATGCAAGATGAGGACAATACAACTCCAAATAGATTACAACTTTCAAAGTCTTATTTTGACCATTTACTTACAAATACAATGATACAAATCAGATTTGGGATAATTCATTTACAAGAATTCCATTTTAATACAACTTACTTCTTCTTTCAACCATTGCAATACATGGTTTGACAAATGAATTTCCAAGAACTCTCTTCAATACAAGAATGTATAATCCTTCCACTCAAAGATGGGAACAATAAGATAGCACTAACAACAATAGGATTCTTTCTTTGGTCTCAAAATGCATTTATCTTCATCTCTAGATCAAGTTGCAACTCCATATATTTTCTCCTTCATCACCAAGCACAACAATAAGGAATGGGCAGTAGGAAACGCTCTCCTCCCAACCATATTCCAATGAGGAGGAGAATTCATCCCTCTAATTGGCCCTCGAGCCCCAAAAATAAAGCAATAGAGGATATCAAACAACCACAGAAACTTCTTAAGGGCTTCAACATTACAACACTCATGCCAACATTACATGCAATACATTCAAACAACAAACACAATAGAAAAAATAAAAATTACAACACAAGGCTTATAATATAAGCCAAGGGATAGTAGAAATATGGGAACCACCTCCTTTTACCTCCCAAATGAGTTAGGGATTCCACCCAAAAGACCTCCAAGTGCACATCACAATACTCAAACATCCATTTTCCCTCCTAAGCAAGATACACAAAGTGTAGCAATATATCATTTTCTCTCCCCATATGTGGAACTCCCTACTCATACTCCCTCCACAATGCCTCACAATTCCCTTTTCCCTCCCAAAATGGTTCCATTTTCTTTCTCAACACATCTTAAGGCCATACTACACCAAACCCCATACACAAACACATACACACATTCATTTGTAAAACACATAAACAAGTAATTGAAAAAAAGGGCATAGACCCTACCTTTCCATTTTAGCTTCCACAATCTTCAATCCACAAGCTTCAATCCCTTCCAAAATCAATAAATTCACAAAAAAATCCTCCAAAATCTCCAAGTAAGAAATCCAAGCCAATTCTAAAAGACCAAGTGTGTAAAATGAAAATGAGTAACCCCAATAATTCAACACAACATCAATAAATAGAAAAATGAGGAGAGGATGTGAGGTGGTTCCATGTAGGATGCCACATCACCTCACCTCCAATCCACCTCACTCAATTCTAGAAGAGCAAGTGTGCAAAATGAAAATGAGTAACCCCCAAAACTTCAACACAACATCAATAAATAGAAAAAATGAGGAGAGGAGGTGAGGTGGCTCCATGTAGGATGCCACATCACCTCTCCTCCAATCCATCATCACTTGGTCAAAACACAAAGATAAAGACCGATCAATAGGTAAGGTGAGGATGTGACAAGTTTCCTTCCACACACAAACACTTCCCCCATACTCCAAAGGACACCCATAAAATAAATTGTAAGAGAGTGCAATTAATTGCCTCTTTTCTCCCCCAAAACACATAATGAGGCCTAAAATCAGCCCCCACATCATAGGTATAGTTGGCGGGTGGCTTTAAGAGGCATGGGACAAGCTTAACTTGTCCCACAAGCCTCTAAAATTGGCTCCAAAGTAAAATTTCGGGATTTGAGGGATGGGTTGAGTGCACACATCAAAATAAATTAAAATAAAACTCAAATCAAAAGATCCCAAGGATTATCTACCCCAATAAATGCCCCAAAAGTCACATCCCAAAATTACTTTAAATCACAATATTAATTGATTAACAAGTCACATTATCAAAAGTAATACAAGGTGAGATCACATTACAAAATAAGACATCACATACACAACAATTAAATAAAATCAAAAAGGAAAAAGGTCACACATACTCTCCTGGTCACATTTTGAGTTCACCCCGTGAGGACCCCTAACAACTCAAGCAAGCACAATACAATGCGAAGACATGAAATTTCCAAGGTGACCTTGTTTCCAATATCCAACATTCCTCCATTGTTAGTCTCCTAACCCCCTTCTTGTTGTTGTGATTTAAATTTCCTGCAACCAATCAAACAATACCCCTTCGGCCTCAAGGCCGCATCAAATACATCAATAAATAAAACACACACACACATATCATCCAACAACATCATACACGAAGCTATATCATCATCATTAGAATTAGGAAGTTCTATCAATTATTTGAAATCACTGAACATCTTGATTTTGATAAATCATAACATCAAGAAGATCATAAGGTTATTCCCACATCCAAATATAATCACCATCATCCAAAATCTAAAGCGTTAGTATACAATGAAACCATACTAGATCATCATCTATGAATGTCTGCTAGTAGTCCTGTTGTATATATTTCCCCCCCCGCGACAGCGGGAAGAACAGGACGGCGCGGAAGGAGTCGGGAAAAACAGGGCGATGGAGAAAATATGTTGCGGGGAATGGAGAACCCGACACCAGGGCAAGTCGCAGAACCAAGCGGGTTTCCGGATCGGAAAAACACGCTTGAAACATATCGCGAAAGCAAAGCCAGCGTTGAGGAGTCGGGAGGAACAGGGCGCAAGGGCATGGCGGAAGGGTTGAGAAGCCCGACACCGGGGGATACACGCGGGATAACATGCCGGAGGAGCAGGGCGAAGAAATATGTATGCGGGTCTTCAAAATCCGACGCCCAGGAAACATGTTGCAGGGGCCGCAAAACCCGACGCACAGAGCAGACGCAAATGGAATCGGGTTTTCGGAGCGGAAAATCAGAGGGAAAGAACATGTCGGGGGGGCAGAAAAATCCGACGCCAAAGGAGATGCCGGGAGGCCTTCAAGACCCGACAGCAAAAGACATGTCGGGTGATCTTCGAAACCCGCCAATCAAAGAATATGTTTTCGGGTTTCCAAAACCCGACGCACCTAGCAAATCGGGTTTTCGGGTCGGAAACGCATGATGAAAGAGCATGTCGGGAGCCCACCAAAACCCGACACCAAAGGACATGCCGGAGGGTAAAAAACCCGACGCACAAAGGAAATCGGGTTTCATAGTCGGGTTAACAAGTCGGAAACACACGGATCAGAGGCATGTCGAGCAGTCCTCTATACCCGATGCAAATGCACAAGGGAGTTCCGAACCCGACAGGCGTTGGGGATCTCACCTACCACCATGGTTGTTGAAGAATTAAGTGCAGTCTTGGAGGTGGTTGGGGCAGTTCGAATTCCTCTCTTCTCCCTCTCTTTTCTCCATATAAAATGTAAGGAAGGGGCTGTTTTTAAAGGTTGGACATTTCTGCTTTGCACCCTCCCTTCTTCTCTTTGGCAAGTGAACTTGTGGAGTTCAAACCTCCCATTTGACCTGTAATGTAACTTTGCCTCTTAGCATTTTGCAGTGTGTCAGATCAATCCTTGGAGCAAATTAATACATGTCCGTGGATGATTCTCAACCCTCTCTCGTATTTCATTTGCATCCCCTTGATCTTTCACTTTGTGAATCAGTTATCTCTGTGTATGATCTTGCATTGCATTTTAATGGTCTGTGTTTATTTGGCAAGACAGGTGTTCTTCATTCCTCGGTGCATCACCTCCTTAGCTTAGGTTTATTTTTATGCATTTCTCTCTCCCTGTCTCCTTGGTAGATAGATTAGGTTTTTTAGTAAACCCTCTGCATTTTCTACGTGTGCATCTGAACAGAGGAATAGGAGCCGGCCTTCATCCGGAGAGCTTTTCCGATTTCGCGAGGTCCCACACTTGGGAAAAGCTCCATGTTGTGCAGTCGCACTGAGACCTTCAACCCATCGCGTTGCAGAGTCCCAGGGGTGCTGTGATTTTGCACCAACAGTTTTGGCACGCCCGGTGGGACCAAGAGGTCATTCCATCAAAAATTTGAAGGAGTTTTTATGAAATTTGCACTAAAATTACAGTTTTTTACAAATTTCAGATTTTGCACCTCCTAGCCTGAACTCCGAAATCAATTTTCAAGGGTTTAACTTGCTCAAAACGAGTCAAAATTTCACCAGTTGGTAGATCCGACTGTAATCTTCAAAAGGGTATTCTTAGTTTTTTGAGATTTTGACTTTCAAAATTTCAGGTATCTAGTGATTTCGGGATTTCGGGATCCGAGAGCATCAAAGGTATGAGTGTTTCGGGTTTTGGGGATGCATCGATGGTCCTACCCCTAAAGCAAAGTGATTTCGGGATTTCGGGATCCGAAAGCATCAAAGCAGCAATCGGTTTTGAGGGTGTCGGACATGTTCCAAGTTCCGACACATAGCAATTCGGGTTTTGTGAGTTGCATCGCATGACCTGAGTTCCGACTGTGCTTTTCAGGAATCCGCAGCTGCACAACATGACATGAGTTCCGAACTGAAGATTGCATTCCTCCGGGTCTTTCAAATTTTAAATCTCGATTTCGATATTGTCAAGTTTGGTGTGTAACTTGGCAACATCCAGCCTTTTAGAGGCATTTTCAAAAAAACACATCCTAAGTGACTCCACCGATCAAGAACCCATTTCTCCGAGTTCTGCACCCGTTCCCATTCATTTCCACCCATCCTTCTTTCCACCTCTTTCATTCTTGTCCATTCCATGAAGTTGTGCAATCATGACTTCATTTCCATCATGGAATCCACATCAACAGCAGCAATATATCACACCTCCAACATGTTTTACAAATCCTCCAAATCAACATTTTGGTCAAGTTCAGGATCAACATGCATACCCATATGAGCAGCAATGCCAAAATCAGTTTGGCTATGGAGCTTTCCAAGAGCAAGGAGAACGCATGCAATGAAGACAATGAAGAAGAAAATGCAGATCTGTGAAAAAATCCAAAAGATGGAGGTGAACATGGTACAATCTAGGGCTCAAGCACAAATGAAAGCATTTGGAATTGGTTGCAGAGCACCTTGTCCATGGGTGGGACCTTTTCCAAGGCATTACAGCTCTCAAGAGAAGTTAGACTTCATGATTGCAACACTGCCATTACTTACAAGGTGGATTGAAGGAATAGAGGTATATGAGAGGAGTATTCAGCAACCTTGTCAATGGGTAAGCACACCACCTCATACTCTTTCTTTTCCTCCTTCTCAATCTATATCATTTCAGCAGTGTCAAGTTTTAAACTCACCATCTGCTGCCCTAAATGTTGAATCCATCCCTCCACCCCCTAGTCTTCCATCCCATCTCAGTTTTTCTGCCCTCTTCTCTTCCAAATCCAAACCCCCTCCACAAGAGCTAAATGAAGTACCTTCCACTCCAAAGAAACAAGAGGTTTCACCGCCTCCACCACCACACAAAATTGTCAAATCAGTTGAGTTTCAACCTATCCCTCCTATTGCATCCCCTAATCCATGTTGGGAGGATGAAAATCAGAATGCCAGCCAAGGAAAACCACAACAAAAAGAGAGTGCCAACAAAGAGGAAGAAATTCAAAGTCTGAAGAGTTGGGCTCTTAGATTTGGGATGACAAAGATCCCCTTGATGGTTAGGCCTACAGAAGAGGTTGGGGTTGGAGAACAAATGGTGGTCAGGACTGATTCTGTTGCAGCAGAAGAAGGAGATCTTGCAGTCCCAACTTGTCCTCTAGAGCAGCAGATCGAAGAGTTTGACTTGACAAACTTCATGCCGGAGATCTTGCAGCCCCAACAAAAAATAAGGGAAAAATAAAATATTTATAACTCCTTTCCCATTCCCCGTAGCTAAGGAGTGGTATGAATCTTTGTAACGTATTTAACCCCACACCACATGATGGGAATCAAAGTGGTGTGCATCCTCAAAGCATTTGATCCGCAACAAGGCATTTAATTCTATTGAACCGCATGGTCATCCACATTCCAAACACATTGTTTTATCTTCCGGGATACATAGATTGGGATTCAACATGGTAAGATTCTCAAATTCAATGCATCTACATTTTAAGGATGGGAGAACGTCATCCCTCTACCTACATTTCTGAAATGACAGTTCACATAAATTCATTGAGTGGTATTATTAGTATTTTGTATTATTGTTTCCTTCAACCTAATATATAATGTCTTCTTACTTGTTTATAATGGATGCACCGCTCCGAATGTCCTCCACTTGGGGCCCTTCTCATTTCTCACACGGTGAAAGTAAACCTGAATATTCGGAATATTATGTGTTCACTACCCTTTGTGAGGTTTGAACTCCGACCTCTCACACCAATTTGAAGAAAATTATTTGATACAACAAGTAAAAAACATTCAAGAAAATTTCGGAAAAATCGGGGCCTGTGTAGTAGTACCTCATGTGCCAAGATACTACGGATGTGCTCCGGGGATCTTACGTGTCTAAAATTCATGTATTTTTAATCCCTATGTGGGAATTAGGGCTTCAAAAACTTGATAATTCAATGTGCTTGTGAAGTCTCACATCATTGTGTCATTGGGATGAAGAAGTGTCGCACGCATCTTCTGCGATGCACCGTAAAAATAAATCACCATAAAAATAAAACATTTATAATGTATTGACCCATTTTGGGTGTTTTTGATACAAATCTTATGGCCAAGATAACGAGAGGAGGGTGAATATCGAGCCAATTCCATGTTCTCACCAGATTCTTTATCTTCCCCATGGGGTTTCCGTAAATGGGGTTGTCATTGCACGCACAAGGAGACGAGACGGAGGAGGGATTTTTATATAATATCAAGAGACAAAATGGTGAATTGCTTGGGAAAAGAGAAAATTTGGAGATATTTAAAGCATGTGGGGTTTTTAAAGGGCACAAGCTTTCCATTCTGCACTTTGCGACAGTTAGGAATCTAGTGTTGAGCGGGTCGGCAGATAAGACAATCCGAGTGTGGATAAGGGATGCCACGTCACATTCATGTTTGGTATTGTTGCAAGGCCACAACGGACCCATAAAATCCCTCATAGCCAATGTCCAGATGATGGCTTACCCGAGAGAAACGTTCAGTTTTTCCGCGCTCAGATACAAGGGAGGAAAATTGCATGGAGGTTTGAAACGTTAAAATGCATACTTTTAATTTTTCATTTTTAGGAATGTGACTTTTTTTAAAAAAAATTAGGAATGTGACTTTTTCACAAAGAAAAACCCTTGTTGGCTGATTCGAACCAGTGTTTCTCATTTTATTATAAATATGATCTCTCTGTTTTTTCAATTTTTAGGAATTTGACTTTTTCATAGAAGATGGATTCCCCAAGATTCCCTTTCCCAATAGATGGAAGGGAAAAAACGGGTTGTACACAGTGGGGTTCACAAGAAAAGGTTTTTGGGCACATCAATGGAAGCCACACGGATCATAAAGGACATTGTCGACACCGAAAAGCATAAGAGAACCAATTTGAAGGCCCCGCTCTACTCAAGTGAAATAAAAAGGCTCCCACAAGAAATTTTTGTGATTCCAGAGCGGTCGGATGGATCAATGTGCATGCAATGCTAATGTCTCCATCTAAATGTCATTGAAAATATTTATATAATATGATAAATCAAGTCAAAACCTAGGAAGGGTTAAATTTTTGTGAAGATTATAATTTTTAAGTCAAGGGTTTATGTGTCTCGTTCTTCCATTTATATAGGGATTAAATTTCCTTAGTCTTATTTTCCAATTTCCTTCTTAATTTCCTTTTTCTTACACTACCCTTTTAGCTCATGTCTCTTAATACAGAGTAGAGGATTCTAACTTTCCACTAACTCAATTAATGTCTATATCATCATGGTTATTGTCATCTAAAGTGTCGCCATCATCCTAGATGTTTTTCACTAACATTTATTCAAGGCATACATTTATATGTTTTATAAATAAATTGAGTCGTGGAAAATATTTCACAGCTTACTCTTATAATAGAGAGAAACATTTTCAATTATTTGGACTATTTAATGTTTTTTTGGTAGGACCACATGATTTTTTTGAGAAAATGATTTTTTCTCGAGTACTTCATGATCGTTGCATGTACTTTTAAAAATAGACATGTTGAGAATGAAAGAGTTTGCGATAATTGAATTGGAAACGATGCACCACGAAGTAGTTGCACTCCAACGGAATTGTGATAGCTCTAGGATAATCACAAGGTTTGATCAATAATGGAAGAACTTTCTCAACATAAACAAAGCTTGCACATACAGGAAAGATAGCGGAGTGTCTTGGCATGCTCATAAATGAATGGAAAGAGAGTACATATAGGGTGTTGAGTAACCCTAGTGCAAGACACACATGTAAACCCTAAACCTAAACCTAAACCTAACCCATGTGAGATGACCCTCCAATATGTGAGGAGGAAACATAGGATAACTCACACCAACACCCCCTTCATCGAAGCTGGGGTAGTGGCTAATGATGAGTCAGATGGAAAGAGAAGACACTCCTAAACAACTAAGAAATATGTGTCAATGGGGCCCGGCAACTAAAGGCCTGATAAGGTGCCCATATACAAACACAATATTCCTAGAAGAAGAAGAAGAAGATAAGGACTACATAGCCCGAAGAAGATGAGCAAGTTGTAGAAGACCTCACCCCAAGAAGAGACCGTAAGTGAAGAAACTTCATCTCAGTGAAGGGCTTGGTAAATAAATCTGCAATCTGATCAACTATCTAAATGTACTGAATGTCGATGATACCATCATGAATAAGCTCTTATATGAAGTGCATATGGATCTCAATGTGTTTCGTGTACTGATGCTAAACTAGATTTTTGCAAATAGAGATAGTGCTCGTGTTATCACAAAGTAGATAATGGTAGGCCACCGAAGGTGGATGCCAAACTCGTCGTAATACCTGTATAGCCAAATAGCTTATGTGGTAGTGTTAACTACTCCTCTGTATTCTACCTCTATAAATGATATCGCAATTGCATTTTGCTTCTTGCTAGACCAACTAATAAGACTGAACCAAGAGAGAAACTGTAGCTAGAAGTAGATTTCTGATGATCTAAGTCATCGCCCAATCAAAATCTGTGAACCCAATCAAGTCAATATCTACCCTTCCATGATAGTGAATGCCATCTCGTATAAGTGCCACAAACATAATGAAGGATCCATTTGGTAGCTTTCCAATGCATCTCATGTGGCTCTGCATGAATCTGGACATGATCCCAACAAAGATACGATAAATCCCAACCAACCTGCCGATAAAGAGTACCATCAACCAAGGAGTAGAGCAATCGAAACCAACTTAACCCCGTAAAGAAAAGGAGTAGGAAAAGACTTGCAATTGGACATATCAAAATGAGCTAGCAAATTAAGAGCATACTTAGGTTGTGAAATCAAAATTCCCGAGTCAGATTGTGAAATCTGGATCCCAAGGAAGTAATGAAGGACCTAAGTCGGTCATGGAAAACTTGTTGGCCAAGGTGATCTTCACAGAATCAATAATAGAGGAAGAGCTTCCTTTGATCAACAAGTCATCAACATATAGAACAAGAATGAGTATGGAGTCATATTTCCGTAGAATATAAACATTTGGATCAAAATGACACCTAGTAAACCCTGATGTAAGTAAAAATGAGTACATCTTGGCATACCAATCCCGAGGGGCTTGTTTAAGGCCATAAAGAGACTTCTTTAACTTACAAATGAGGGAGGGATCTTGGAAATAACCCGGAGGTTGTTCTATATAGATCTATTCCTCTAAGTCACCATGAACGAAGGCACTCTTAATGTCCATTTGATGGAATTTCCATCTGTTCATTGTGACAATGGCAAGGGTCAGTCGAATAGAAGTCATCTTCGCAACCAGAGCAAAGGTTTCAATATAATCAACCCCAGCTATCTAGGAGAAACCCTTAGCTAATAATCATGCTTTAAACTTTTCGATGTCTCCATCTACTCCATACTTTGTTTGGAACACCCACTTACACCGAATGATTTTTCTTCCTTTCAGAAGAGGGGTGAGATCCCAAGTATCGTTCTTCATGAGAGAGGAATACTCCTCATCCATGGTAGAATCCCACGGGAATACCGTAACTCTCCGGAAAGACTATGGATCGAGAATCGAGGGAAGAAAGAGTGGGGTCCAATGAAATTTGAGCGAGTATGTCTCATATTCGAAGTATCTCCAACTAAATATCTAGCACTTTGTAAATTTTTCCTAGCCCAAAGAGGACCAGGAGGATCAGGCTCAGAGTCGGAAGATTATTCACTTGAGTGAGAAGGGACATAGTCCTCATCATCACTATTGTCAGAATCAGAAGACTCAAAGGTCTAATGGTTGGGAGGATCAGGAAGAGGAGCACGCTCAACAACATCATCATCTGATGAGTCAGAATTTGAATCAAACGAGTGAAGAACCTCAATAGGTGGAGAAGTATAAGTCAAAGAAGACTCATCAAACTTAACAATTCTCTCAATATATACGCAAACTCATGAGAAGTAGCATTCATGAATCAATATCCCTTCACGCCATCAGGATACCCTACAAAGATACAAGGTTTGGATTGTGGTTCCAAAGCCTTACATTTCTTCTTGGGAATCTCGAGCCATAGCCTTGGATCTCGAAGACTCAAAAGTTCTCAACATCAGGCTTGCATCCAAACCAGGCTTTAAAGGGTGTCATCCCTCTTACTGCCTTGTGTGGAACACGGTTCTAAATGTAATTTACACAATTCACTACTTTGGCCCAATACTACGGAGGAAGAGACTTCGAGTGAATCATACAAGTGGCCATCTCCTTCAGAGTACGGTTCTTTCTTTCTATGACTCCATTCTGTGAAGGGCTATAAGAAATGTATACTGCAAAGAGATCCCTTCAAAAGTAAGTAAATCCATGAACCTATTGTTTACATATTCACCTCTATTGTCGGTTTTTGAAGAACCTTGATAGACCATTCCACCTGTTTCTCAAAGAAGAGCCTTAAATTCCTAAAATTTTCAAAGACTTTGAGACTTTAGCTTAAGAAAATATACCCAAGTATATCGCGAAAAGTCATCAATGAAGGTTAGCACATAAAAAACTCTAGTAAACGAAGGAGAAGGAAATGGACCAGAAACATCGTTGTGAACAAGATCCAAAGGACGAGTAGCTCTCCAAGCTTTTCCTTTGTCAAATTTATTTTTAGGATGCTTTCCAAGGGTACAACCCTCACAAAGACCCTTAGAAAACTTGACGCGGGGCAACCGTTGACCATTTCATTTTGGCTCAATTGTTCAAGGTAGTGATAATTTAGATGTCTGAAATGGTCATGCCATAGCTTACTAACCTGATTTACATGAGTGAGCAAGGTAGTGGGCGTAGAATCAGAAGTAAAGTGGGAAAAGGTATATAACCATGAATGGTGATCCACCTTTCCCTCAGCCACTGTAGTGTCATCGTTAAGCTCACGAATAATCACCGAGTTAGGACCAAATTCCACTCACATTCCTTCACCAAGGTGAGTAATTTGGTAAACCGATAGGAGATTGGTAGAGAGATCAGGAAGACTCGACACTTGGTTGAATGTTCCCCCATCCATCTCTACCGATCCACTATCGAAACCGACACTATCGTGTCATTACCCATCATGATTTGGGACATTCCACAAGGTTCGATGTTGGAGAACTCAACATGCGAAGAACCCATGTGGTGCGATGCACCGGAATCTATAATCCACATTGATGAAGGAGAAACTCTAGCTACAAGGGCCTTTCCTTTCTTCTTATCATTTTTAGAACCTTTTTGCATCGAAGACTGGCCTTCGGAGCATTTTTCTTTATGGATTCAGAACACTTATTTTATTCTTCTCAAGTAAATGAGATAAGTGATCAATCTATTTCGAAATAGTGGTGCTCGTCGTGACTAGGACTTATTGCAATAGGAACACAAAACTTTCTTTTCTCGTGCCTTAGGCTCGTAATTCGAAGTGTTTGTGTCATTTTTAGGTTTGGTCTTGGTTTTTTTCTTAGGTTGATCCTTTGTTTCTTTTCTTCTTTTAGTCTTATTTCCTTGTTAGTACTTGCTACAAGGGCATGTGACTTGGACTTGAGAGACCCCATTTGAATGAGTTTGTCCTATTCTCGAATGAGTTGGGATGAAAAATAGTCAAAGGAGGGCATAGTCCAAGCATCGCCCAAAGTAACTTTTGTAGCATAAAAAGTTGACATGAAGATAGAATATTCGGGACCTAGCTTAGAGAGAATCGACAAGATCAGTTGAGAATATTTCTTCTCTACTTGACATCCCTTTAACAACAATCTAATGTGGACAAATTTTGAGAAGAAAGCTTGTAGGTTTTCAAAGTCACTAGGATTTAACCCTAGTAGTTCGTTTTCCAACTCATGCGCTCTCATGTCATCTTGTTGTCCAAACATTTCATCCAAAGTGTTGTCCACGTAGATTTAGGTGTTTTAGATGCCTCAATGTGGAAGAGCAAGTCAGAGAAACAGACATGCAAAGAATACCTAAAGCTTCATCACTACGGTTTAACCACTTAGATTTTTCAGGGTCGTCATCTGGTTTAGTCTCAGTTCCCATGGTGATGTGATATAACCCTTTACCCCTTAGTTTCATAATCATTTTTGATCTCCATTCGAAGAAGTTGAACGTGTAAGAAAAGGAATTGAAAGTGCATCCATAGTGAAGAGAGAGAGAAAGAAATGCAGAAGAGAAACACAACCACCCAGGACAATATAACAACCCCTTGCTTTGCACTTTATAGTTTAGTGTGTTGATTATAATCGGGTCTATGCGTGTGGTTGGAAACACTTGGTAACTTGACTTGCAATCAAGTGTAATAACGCGCAAGAGAGGAGACCACAACAGTGTTTCATGGAGCCCAAAGCAAAATAGGACACCATAAACAAGCACAAAGCAAAAGACAAGGAAGGAGGTGAAAGTAAATCTGGTTGTGAGAAAGAGCGTCTCACGTCGCAAAGGAAAACCCCCTCGCTATAAAAATGGTGGTGGATGCGCTCATTAGTCAACAAGTAAGGGAAAAATACAAGTTTAGATGAAATCGAATGACTCCAGATGATCTTCAGAATGTCGGAAAGGCACGTGGAAGACAAATAGGTGCTCAGAGTGTTACTACACACTTGAGCGCATGATTAGTAAAAAAAATTGACACTAACGCCTAAAACAAAAATTATCGTTTAGAAACGTCCAGTTTAGCTAATTTTAGAGCTTTTGGAGTTTTAAAAATAAAACAAAAACATTAATGTAAAAGATGATTTCTAAATTATTTACTAAATGTAAATGATAATCATAAAAAAATTAATTAAATAACGATTATTTAATATCTAACTGAAAGAAATTTAATTAAATATTAATTAAGATTTATTTTTTTAAATAATTTAAAAAAATACTTTCCTCTTTTTAAAAAACAATTTTAAATTAAATAAATCTAACTAAAAAAGATGAAAAAGATTTTAGAAAGAATTTAAATTTAAAAAAAAGGAAATTTTTTTAAAAACATGCACAAGTTTATTTAAAACACTTTTGCAGATTTTACAAAAGGAAGCTTTTTATTTATTTAGAAAGAATTTGTTAAAAAAACTTAAAATCTTTTTTTTAAACTAAACAAAAAGATTTTTAAAAAATATTTAATGAATACAAAGCAAGAAGGAAGTAAATGTACCAATGAGGATATTGTTGTTTTTTTGTTTTTGTGTTGCGAGTTTGCGAATAGAAAGGAAAAAATGGTTGGAGGTAGATTTGGAACGGCCATGGAGGGAGGAGGGAGGGAGGAGTTCCCACGCAGTGAACCACACAACAACACCACCCCACCACAAAGACCACTCAACAACCACGCGCAATAGAAGCACGCAGGAGGAATGGCGACCAAAAGAAAATGAAACACAGTCACCACGGTAAAAAAAACAAAACCGATCCCCAAAAAAATGCAGATCACAGATAAGGTGTGCAAGACAGAGACAAGCTCATGAGGGTTTAGAAAGCTCGGGGCGGAGCTAAAACTGAACACTTAAACCTGCAAAACACCAAGAGAAACACAAAGAGCCAAGAAAAACTAGAGATCTACAAAAAAATTAGTTTAGTAAAAAATTAAAAAACTAAAAAAACCTCTAGTTTAGCTGATCTGTTAAATTTGGCTGCAGCTAGCTAAATGTAGCTACAAAACCCCTGATAGCTCAGGAAAACCTGCACATGCACGAAGAACAAGCAAAACTAAAAACTTTCCAAGAGCAAGAATGTTAGATACGTTAGCAAGGAAAACTAGAAAATAATGATCGAAAACTTGCACGAGGAGTAAAAAAATGAAACCAAGAGTAATCACAACTCAAAAATGAGTGCACATTTACCCGATCTCAGCTCTGATACCATGAAAGAGTTTGCAAGAATTGAATCAGAAATGATGCACCATGAAGTAGTTGCACTCCAACGGAATCGTGATAGCTCCAGCAGTAATTGCAAGGTTTGATCAACAATGGAAGAACTTGCTCAACAAAAACAAATCTTGCACATACGGGGAAAGACATCAAGTGTCTTGGTATGCTCATAAATGAATGGAAAGAGAGTATATATAGGGTCTTGAGTAACCTAATGTAAGACACACATGTAAACCCTAAACCTAAACCTAAACCTAACCCATATGAGATGACCCTCCAATATGTGAGGAGGACACATAGGATAACTCACACCAACAGAGAACATACAACCAAACACGTCATAGATCTAAAACAAGATCAATGTTGACCATTGATTAAGGTGACACTTTAATTTAGCACGATTGTGTCTTTGGGATTTCCCATGTTAAAGGTTTTTATGTTCACAATCCACAACATGAAGAATAATTTTGTGTATATCCTATTATCATGAAATTCCATAAGATGGCATTGCTTAGAGCTATTTTTTCAAATAATCGACATGCCTTACATATGCATCCATTATTTTCATATATTATCAATGCCCACATTTTGGCACAAGTTGAGAGAATGATAACAAAGGTGACATGATCAAATTGTACACATCATGGTTTCATTTGGGGAAACAACATTAGTTCTTTATGAGAATTTTGATGTCTTTTGTTAAGTTGTAATTATGATCTATTATGTCGAAGATATTACAAATTTCAAACCAAAAATATGTATTTTAGATATCCAAAAGAAGCATATAAAATTAAACCAAAGGTGCAATGGATAGGCCAAAAGAGGAAGAGAATGAGATAATGAACAACAAAAGAAGGGAACCAAAGTATAAAGGTGAAGGCAAGAAAGTGAAGCACA
Organism: Taxus wallichiana var. yunnanensis; assembly: GCA_018340775.1. Taxonomy (NCBI): domain Eukaryota; kingdom Viridiplantae; phylum Streptophyta; class Pinopsida; order Cupressales; family Taxaceae; genus Taxus; species Taxus wallichiana. The sequence goes on along the minus strand of CM031240.1, from coordinate 922,200,688 downwards.
ATAATATTTTTATACCTATGTATTTTGTAACGCCCACTGATTTGTGAGCTAAAACCATTTCTAAACACCATTATTTACTTAGGAAAAAATACATAATTTTTTTGTTTAAATACATTTATCGCGTGATTACAAAATTTTGCTTGTTTAAACCAATACTCCTCTAATAAAATGAAGTTTCTCTTCTAAAATTTATCACGGGTTTTAAATTCTTCCTCATTGACTAATATTGGGTTCACTTAATTAATTTTAATTTAATATTTATTAAATTATACTCACTTAGGTCCCAATTAAAATTTTGTAAGGTTATTTCCTCAATTGAATTTAATCCTCGAGTATATAACACCCATCTACATTTTTAATTTATTAACCCAAAGTTAAATAGGGTCATAACTTAGTCTAACCCACTAAGTGGCCCCATTAGTTGAATACACGTACCTTTTAATTTTAAACCCACTCCCATAAAATTCTCATCACTTAAAATGTTGTAGGATTCATTCTCAACCCTAGGATTAAACCTATTAGAGCCCTTGGATCAAGATTGCCCTAAAAATCCTTATGATTTCTTTCTTATTCCCTTTTTTCCTAAACCATCTCATTTGCATCATTTTGTGTTTTGTAGGTTTTGGAGAAAGGAGGTCATGGAGCTAAGGAGAGACTATAGAGGATTTTTGCCTACTTTGGATGAATATACATACAATATTTGGGTCATCTTTTTTTTTACCATTTTATTTCTACTGATATACCTTGGTCATGGGTTTTCATTACCCTTATAGTATCTCTCTTAGATCCGATATTTGCAGTTTTGTGTGTGTGTCTATAATATATATATATATATATATATATATATATATATATATATATATATATATATATATATATATCACACCTTACATGGCCGCCTATATTTTAAGGCCACCTATATCACCTATTATTATTTATTAATATTGAATAAAAATATGGTTCAACCCCAAAACCAAAGTTTTGCATTAAAAGGCCGCAGGTTTAAATAGAGTTGGGTCATTGGTTTTAAATGTTAGGTTTTTATAATATATCAGTGGAAGATGGCGCCCTACGCCTTACTCATTTTTAATATGGATTGGGGTGGGGACGCGCCCCACCCCACTATAATTTTATATATATATAAAGCACCGCCCTTAACTCGTATGGCACCCACAAAACAAAACTATAATCTGCAATACACAAGTCGAACACTATATATTTCAATTTTAGCTTATTTAATATTATAATATATATGTGTGTGTGTATATATATATGTATATATGTTTATATATATGTTTTTATTAGATTGGGTAAAAACAGGATAGGTTCCCAGAGGCCGGGACAAAAAGATAGCATCATGATAGAAAAAATAAAGAATCAAAAAGAGGAATAGGACCACAAGGAGTTAAACAAGCTTAACTCCATTAAAAGAGAAGGTCCAGAAAATCATCCAACAAAATAAACCTAAACTATAACAAAAAGAAAACATAGACAGGTTACCACCAATCCACTAACAATTTGGGAATAACTCCATTAGTTTTCCTTATGATTGTTGGGGGAATTGACCTCCATGGTCTCAACCCCTTGCTGATCTCAGTCCTCATATTCTTCTGGGGAGGCTCCTCATCTTCATCTTCCTCATCATCCTCCTATGTCTTGTCCTCCTCCTCATCATCATCCTCAAAGATGGAGTACCTTCTTTTCCTCTTCTCCTCTTCCACTGCTTCCATCCGAGCACCCAAATCTTGAACCAGTTTGTCCAGCCCTTTAATTTCCACCCTAATACTCTTCTATGCCATGCGAGACTTGTTTGGTGGCTTCAATTCTATCAATCAGCCCATTCCTAACCACCAAATTTTTCTCCTCCATAACCTGAATCACCGTCTCTAAATACTGCACTTTGTTCTTCAACACCTCAAGACTTTTCTCATCTTCCAAAACCACTTTTCCCTTACCCTTCGAGGGCCAAGATTCATGATTTTCCATGCCCTACACATTCTTCCCATCCCCTTTTCAAAGTACCCTCACGCATCTTAGTAAGACATTCCGCTAGAGTAATGTCCTCTCACCCTTGATTTGGGGTATAGGTTTTACAGGTTCGGATTACCATTTTTAAACATGAGGAGAATGATCCCCTCATAGATAGGGGTATCCACCTTGCCACATTGGAAATATTTCACCGCAGTAGTTAAAGACATGAATAAAAGAAGGGAATACTAAGCATTTTCTTGTGTCTAAAAATATTTAGGAAAGACAGTGATGAGTGTAGATATTGCAATATTTACCTTCCAAGGTAAGATATTTCATAATATGCAAGAAAACCTCCCTCCACACCCCAGGGATGCAAGACCGAGAAATTCCATCGGTGAATAAATGAACCCTTTCCTTGCCCACTAAATTTTTTTATTTTGTGCTCCCGCATGTTCTTGTCCTTGAAAATTTTGAGGCCATCCATATCCATGCTGATGCAATCCGAGCAATGGCCTCCTCTCAAGTTTCAATTTCATACCCCACCATCGCCTTGCCTTATTTCCAAGCTAGCCCAAAATCCATAGTTAACGAAGGGTCATACCCTTGAATTTTGGTGATGTAATTCCTAAAGCCCCTAATTTTGAACAAATTCCACATAGACTTGCCATCCACAATATGCCCATGATTAGATAGTTCCACTATGATTCTATCTCCTCCCATAGTGACAAGAATTTTTCCCGATACTCAACCAGATTGAAGCTTACAAATTTTGATGTTAGAATTTCCTTACGAGAAGAGATAGATCCAAACACAATCTTTCTATTTTAGAAAATGATCCAATTATCCTCTCTCGCGTGGCCTAAGGTGAATTCATTATGATTTTTCATGATATATAATGTCATTAATAGGCATCGGGATGACATCACCTTTATGCCAGACTTTGAAATAATTATAATGCACCCCCTCATTAGAAAGCCTATCCACACATGTGTTGCCAAGGTGAGGAGTATGTTTGATGATGAAAGAATCAAAACTTTTAAGATGCTCTTTAATATCATGAATAATATTACCCAAAGCCCAATTGTGGGAATTATCCTTTTTAATGGCATTGATAATGAGAAGAGATTCCCCCTCAATTAAAATATGTTTGATACCTCTTTCCTTAGCTAGGCTAACACCCTAGAGCAGAGCTCAGGATTTCGCCACATTGTTACTTTGAATTCCCAAAGGGCCGGCAAGATAGCTAGGATACAATCCCCATCATGGTTCCTAATAATGCCCCCTCCCCCAGCTAGACAAGGATTACCTTTCGAAGCCCCATAAAAATTAAGTTTGACCCTGCCCCTTTCTGGTTTAGACCACTTGATGTGAATAGAAGGAAATACCACTTGAGGAGGACTATAGGCAAATTGTTTGAGGACTTCCTCTTCCTTGCTAGAATAAGCCTTTTTAATCTTCTCTTTGAAAATTTTGGAATTTTCTTTAATAGAGGAAATCAAACAAGCACTAACCTTTCTAATGTTAGCTTTCTAATTTCTGAAGATGAGGGCATTCCTTTCCTTCCATAAGCACCAGAAGAAATGGGGAAGGGCCATCTTCAAGGCGTAAATCGAAGCGAAACCTGAAAGGACAATCCCATTGCACCCAAAGCAATCCTCAATGGAATTAGGAAGGATCCACTTGCACTTGGAATAGCTCCATCACCTTAGTAAAAATTGCTTGAGAGAAGGGGCAAGAGATGAAAAGGTGGTTAACACTTTCCTCCTCCTTGTTCTGCAAAGCACACACACATTGGGGAGGACCATCCCCTGTTTCCTCGAATTATCAATAGTGAGGATTTTGTTCGAGCAGCCAACCAAAATAAAATGTTAACTTTAGGTAGAAGATATTTCACCCAAAGTCTACCCCAATAGTCCTTTTGGATAGAATCCTTGAAATTAAGGAAGTAGGTAGATTTAACAGAATAATTTCCTAAATCCTCTTCCTTCCATATAATAGAATATTCATTCATTGGAAAAAGGGAATATAGAAACTCTTTAATTTTGAGTTGAGATTATCAAATAAGTGCTTATCATGATGAAATTAGGGGGAACTCACAATCTCCCAAGAGGCATTATTATTAGAAAAGATCAAATAATCTCTAACCCAAACTTTACCCCTTTCTTTAAGTTACTACACTACAGTTCTACAAGGTTCTTCCTCCATAAGTGGCTTATAAGTAAGAGATAAATCCCTCCAAAAATGAATCATATTACCTTTCCCAATGTTCCATTTAATACCCCTACTCAGAATCTCCCTAGAAGAGAGAAGGGAATTCGAGTAAAAATATCCCCTAGGAGATTATCCTGCAAGAAGAAGGTCTCTATTCGCGGCAAAGATTCCTTAGGTATTTCCTTTTGATGATATCGGTCCAAATTCCTTATTCCTTTATCACTCTCCATCCAGACTTTGGCCTACAAGGGATTCATTCATAAGCCTCATATACTTCAACCCCATCCCACCACGAACCTTGGGTTTAGTAACTTTCTCCTGTGCCACAAGAGGGAATTTGAACATCTCCTTAGCACTGAGACCATAGGAACCTTTTCCGAATTTTCCGATAGCCTCCATAATCTTAACCAGTAACTCCGAAAAGGGACATAACATAAATAGGAATACCTTGGAGATAAATTTGGAGAAATTGAGTTTTTCCCTCTTGAGAGAGGAAAATCCCCTTCCAATTAGTCGGTTTCTTATTAACTCTCTCCAACGAGGATATTCCGGATGGATAGATTTGTGTGTGTGTGTATATATATATATATATATATATATATTTCATTTAAAACATATAATTATAATTTATATAATTATGTATATTTAGATATATAATTTATATATTATTCACATTTTTGTTTTAATTTCCAAATATAATTTTAGGTAAGTTTTATTTGTATAAAAGTATAATTATATATATATGTAATTTGTATAAATATGTATCCATATTTAAATGGGTTTAATTGTTTGATAGATTTATTGTTTTTGAGGGAGTTTTACTAATGGAGGGAAGACTAATTTTTTTCTCTTAACCAAGGAGCTAGTTGAGTAATATATATATATATATATTAAGAAAGCCTAAACTATTCCATCTACAACTTGAAATAATATACAACCTAATCATGAAATTTTCTCTAGATTTAAAACAACTAGAAACGAATATGACACTAGATTGAGTATACAAAATTTATGAGTTCCTTCCTCCAAAATATAATGAAGTAAGATCATATAAAAAGGGAAAGAAAAACAACAAATACCCTTTTGTAGTTCCATTTCAATAAAGATAATTTCCATTGATAGATCAAATGCACATTTGATTTAAATCACAAGTTTGGAGGAAATACATTAATCAACAAGCAAGCAACCTTCATTTCCCCTTCCCAAGACATTTTCACTTCTCAAATTAATAATATAATCATATTTTCCATAATACATTACAGGATTCAATCTTTAAAATGCAAGTTGGAAAATCCTCCCAAACATGGGAACAATATCTAAAAAATTTACAACCAAGGTCTCTCTTTCTTTATCTTCTACACAATGAAATTTCAACCATTTACTCTACAAAATACAATGATATAAATCAAATTTGGGATAATACATTTACAAGAGTTCCATTCTATAATAGAAATTCAAGGTACTCAACATGAAGAGGGAATAATACAAAAACTTTACAACACTTCTTCCTTTTTAGGTCTCATATAAAATAGCTCCATCTAAGGTATCACTTTGAAATCCTTCATCTTTTTCTTCAACTTCAAATCAAAATAACAAGGAAGGGGGTGTAGGCAACACTCTCCTCCCAACCTATATTCCAATGAGAAGGATAATTCATCATTGGCTCTCGATCCCTAACAATATAGCAATAAGGGACATTAAGCAACCATGGTAACTTCATAAAGGCTTCCACAATATAAAAACATACAAGATATACTTGCACATGCATACAAGAAACACAATATCAAGAATCCATTTACAACTTTCTAAAAAAACACAAAGGATTCCAAAATAATCCCAAAGGATAAAAGAACATAGATTCATCTCCTTATAACTCCCAAGTGGGATGAGGGTCCACCCAAAAACCTCTAAGTGCACTATCACAATCACACACAACCTCTTATCACTCCCTCGTCAAATGCAAAATTAAATGAATTCCTTTTACCTCTACATAGGTGGAACACCTCTCCCACACTCCCTCCTCAATAATCCTTACATAATCCATTTTACCTCCACAATAATGACTCCACTTCCCACTCCCAACACAATACTTGAGGCCAAAATCTACCCAACCACTAACAAAACAACCTTATTCATCCAATCTACAAAACAATAACATCACAATGCAAAAATAAGAATAAGAATGCAAGTTATAGACCCTACCTTGCCATAATAGCTTACACAATCTTAAAGAAACCACTTCAAATTCCTCTAAATCCAAGAAAATCCCAAATGAAAACTCTAAAATCTCCCAAGTAATAATTCCAAGCAAAATTCCAAAATGTGCAAGTGTATAATGAAACCAAGTAACCCCCAAAACTCCAAAATAACTTACATAAATAGAAAATGAGGAGAGGAGGGTGAGGTGGCTCCATGTAGGATGCCACATCACTTCTCCTCCAATCCACCTCACCAAGTCAAACACAAATACCAAAGCTCATAAATGGGTGGGTGAGGATATTACAAGTTTCCTTCCACACACAAACAACTACTCCATACGTCTAACAACAAAATTAAAATATTTTGTAAGAAAGTGAAATAAATTTCTCTTTTTACCTTCCAAATCACATAATGAGGCCTAATTTTTACCCCTTACCTCATTGGTATAGTTGGTAGGTGAATTTAAGAGGTGTGGGGAAAGCTTAACTTATCCCACAAGCCTCAAAAATGGTTCCAAAGTCAAATTTGGAAATTTGAAGGATGGGTTGATTACACAAAATCAAAATCAATTCAAATACAATTCAAATCAAAATATCACAAGGACTATAGACCCCAATTAAATGCCCATTTTTCACATCTAAAATTAACTTAATCACATGATTAATTAACTAAACAAGCACATTACTTAAGCAATAATAAAGTGAGAATACATTACAATAAATAAATCACATACACAACTAAATAAATAAAATAAAGGAAATAAAACAATCATATAAACCCTTGGTCACTTATGAGGTTACCCCCATGGGGACCTCCTAAAAACACAACATTACACATGACACGAAGTGTCCAAGGTGACCTTCTTTCTCATATCTAGTATTACTCTATTGTAAGTCTCCTAACCCCTTCTTGTTTATTGTGATATAATTTCCTACAACTAATCAAACAATACCTCTTTGGCCTCAAGGCCGCATCAAATACATCAAGAAATAAAACACACATAAATATCATCCAACAACATCATACACGAATCTATATAATAATCATCAAAATTAGGAAATTCTATTAATTATTTTGTAATTACTGAGCATCTCAATTTTGATAAGTCTTAACATCAATAATATCATAAGGTCAATCCAACATAAAAATATAATCATCATCATCCAAAATCCAAAGCGTCGATGATACAATGAAACAATACTAGATCATCATCTATCAATGTTTGCTAATAGTCCATACCATCTATAATATGAGTCACAACATACTAATAATGTCCATCTATCAATGTTTGCTAATCAAAATATAACAATAATGTCCATGTCTCTAGTCACAATAATAAAAATCATAGCGAGATAGTTTCGAGGAGAGGAGTAAGCACTACATCCCACTACCCTTTGACACGAATTCCTTCTAGAAGTCGTTGAAAAAGTTTGGGAATGGGCTTGCAATGGTGTGGCATCCTCCCATGTAGTTGATGTCTCATCATACCGATCCCACTGGATGCACACCCGATCAATCTCACGGCCTCAAAGGACTAAGGTCATGCACTCTAAAATGTACATGGGATCTACCATCACCACCCCTACTCCTGCACGCACTGCATGTAATGCGGTCCAATCCAATACATGAGAAGGATCTGAAATGTATCTCCTAAGAACATAAACATGGAACACATCATGGATGTGAGACAATTTGGGTGACAAGGTTAAGCGGTAGGCTAAGGGACCGATCTACTCCAAGATCTCAAATGGACCCACAAATCTCGGAGCTAACTTAGATCCCTTTCCATAACAGATAGGGCTCTTATGAGTTCTGACATGAAGAAACACCTTCATGCTAACCTCAAAACTATGGTCAACTCTCCTCTTATTTGCATACTTCTTATGTTTATCATGTGCCTTCAAGAAACCTTTTTCGATCAATATAACCTAGTGCTCCATATACTATAACATGGCTAGCCCAAGAGATATATTATCCTCTAACCTATACCAACTCAAAGGAGTCTTGCACTCTCTACCATATAATTCATGAAATTTTACCATGTCGATAGAACTCTATAAAATGTTGTTGTATGCAAACTCAACCAAGTACAAATACTTCTTCCATCTCGACTAATGATCCATGACATACATCTGAAAGCATATCCTTAATACCGGGTTCACCCGCCTCGTCTTTCCATCCGTATCAGGGATGATTTGTTGTCATACGAAATTGATTTTCATCCCGAAAACAAATCGCATAGTGGTCCAAAATGTGAAGTATACAAAGGATCGGTGTCAAAAATGATCTTCTGTGGAATCTTGTACAACCTTGCTATCCCATCCAAATATACTCACACCACCGCACTAGTATATAGGTGGTCTTCAATGGAGAAAAATGAGCCACCTTCGTCAATTTATCCACCATGACCATGATAGCTTCATGGTGATATATCGACATAGGTATCCCCATTATGAAATCCATGGAAATGGTGTCCCACTTCCACGGTATATCATGCGAGGTAAAGAAGGCCACCTGGATGTTGATGCTCGTCTTTCATCCATCGACACTCTAAACATTGAGACACAAAATGAGTTGCATCCCTCCGAATTCCTCTTCAATGATATATCTTTCTCAATGTCGTGTGCATCTTCTTTACCCCTGTATGATGGGCTGAATAAGGTGCACAATGTGCCATGCTAGAATGTCCTATCTCAAATATCCATCCCTAGGTACATATATCCAACCTCTATGTCTGAGAATTCCATCTGGCTCTAGTGTCAATCCCTCAAACTTCCTCAAGGGGTCTCTGAGACTATATCTCTACTCTAGCTAAAAGGTAAAAGCCGTCATGTGGAATTTGTCACAATATCTTGCTCCGTAAGTCCAGTTGTATCCATTGAAGTATCCATAGCCAAATGCCCCAAAGTGACTCAAAGCATCTGCAACCACATTCTCCTTCCCCTTCACATGCTCAATCTCCATATCATACTCACATAGAAGCTCCATCTAATTCCATTGACGAGCATTAAGATTGGGTTCTGTGAAGAGATGTCGTAGGATTAAGTGATATGTCCTAAGAATGAACCTCCTACCTAACAGAAAATGGCACCACCGAACTAAAGCAGAACTACTTACATCGCTCAAGATCAAGGTCATGAGTCAAGAGTTATGAGACTCAAAGGAAACAACATAGCCATCCTGCATCAAAACTCCTCCTATCCCTACCAATGAGGCATTTTTATGAACAAAGAATTCCCTCTTTGGATCTAGCACTACTAAAATAGGAGTTTTAGTGAGGCACTCCTTCGAGTCCTAAAGGCCTGTTCACATTTTTCGACTAAATAAACTTCTTCCCTTTCCGAAGGGAAGTGATGGGATGAGAAATGCGTGAGAAGTCATGAACAAATCTCTGTAGTACCACTCGATAATTCTATAAATATGCATACCTCAATCACACTAAACGACATTGTCCAATCAATGATAGCTCTAATATTGGAAGGATCGATTGTGATGCCTTCCTCATATATGATGTGACTTATATATTGAACCTCTATCTGAAAGCATGCACACTTCTCTAAGTTCCCATAAATTTTGTGCTCTCGAAGTCACTACAAATCTTGTCAAAGGTGCTCCTCACGCATGTGTGAGTATATCAATATGTCATCTAGAAATATGAGCATGAAGTGGTCTAAAAATTTCTTGAATACCCAATTCATCAAACTCATGAACACTATGGGGGCATTCATCAAATTGAATGGCACAAGTGTGAACTTGGAGTGGCCATATCTCGTATGGAAGGCTTTCTTATGAATATCTACCTCCGCAATCATCAACTGATGATAACCGGACTTAAGATCTATCTTGGAAAACACATTATCCCCTTCATTTGATCAAACAAATCATCAATACATGGAATGGGGTAACGATTTTTATCGTTACTTTTTTCATTATTTGTAATCAATACAAAAACATAGGGATCTATCCTTCTTCTCCATAAAAATCATTGGTTCTCCCAAGTAGATACACTAGGATAGATTAGGCCTTTCTCAAGAAGGCCCTCCAGTGTAACTTGAGCTCACAAAGCTCAAGGGTGGTCATCATATATGGCACACGTGAGATAGGATCTACTCCAAGAACCAAATCAATGTGGAAATCTATCTCACATGGGGAGGTAGGCGGGTAGCTCACCGGGAAAACATCGAAAACTCCTGCAAAATGGGGTGATCATCAAGTGAAGGCCCACTAGTCTCATCCTCCTCGACCTATCACTACACAAATGGAGATATAGCCGACATCCCGACGCGTACACCGTTTAAGGTGCATTTCAAATATGGTGTGAATAGAAATAGGCCTCCTAACCCCAACTATCACCAACTCAACACCCAAATCATCTACACAAGATATAACCTTGCTATAACAATCTACTCTAGCTTTGTGTATAGATAGCCAATCCATACCCAAAATGACTCCATAAGAACCCAAAGGAAGGATGCGAAGATCCAAGGTCGTGGTGAAGGGTCCTAGGTCAACTACACACTCCTTGACTAAGGAGTCCACTGAGAGCTTGGCTCTAGAAGCCATCTCAATGTCCCAACTACAACCATGCCTAACTGCCACCACCCTGCATTTCTCTACTAAAGATGGAGAAATAAAGGAATCAAAAGAACCTGAATCAAACAAGATAGAGGTAGAAATACCACCGATGCTACCTAAAGTCTCGATCATTGTGCCCTCTGGTGCTTTTCCCGGTGGTTCCCGATCGCTGCATAAATCTTGTGACTTCGTTTACAAATCGATGAGCTAAAACCATGTCTAAACACCATTATTTACTTAGGAAAAATTATGGATTTGTTTTGTTTAAATACATTTATCGTGTTTAGAAAAAAATTCTTGTTTAAACCATTACTCCTCTAATAAAATTAAGTTTCCTTCTAAAATTTATCACGGGTTTTAAATTCTTCCTCATCGACTCAATCTTGGGTTCACTTATTTAATTTTAGTTTAATATTTATTAAATTATACTCACTTAGATCCCAATTAAAATTTTGTAAAGTTATTTCCTCAATTGAATTTAATCCTTGAATGTATAACACCCATCTATATTTTTAATTTATTAACCCAAAGTTAAATAGGGTGTGCAACTTAGCCTAACCCACTAAGTGGCCCCATTAGTTGAATACACATACCTTTTAATTTTAAACTCACTCCCATAAATTCCCATCACTTAAAATGTTGTAGGATTAATTTTCAAACCTAAGATTAAATCTACTAGATCCCTTGGATCAATATTTCCCTAAAAATCCATATGATTTCTTTCTTAATCCCTTTTTTCCCTAACCTATCTCATTTTCATCATTTTTTGTTTTGTAAGTTTGGGAGAAAGGAGGCCATGGAGCTAAGGAGAGACTATAAGGGATTTTTTCCTACTTTAGATGAATATAAACACAATATTTAGGTGATCTCTTTTTTTTTTGCCATTTTGTTTCTACAAATATATTGGTCATGGGTTTTCATTACCCTTATCAGTATCTCTTTTAGATATTTTATTTAGAAGTGTGTGTGTGTGTGTGTGTGTGTGTGTGTGTGTGTGTGTGTGTGTGTGTGTGTGTGTGTGTGTGTGTGTGTGTGTGTGTGTGTGTGTGTCTATATATATGTATGTATATACATATATATTTATATATATATATATATATATATATACATACATACATACATATATATAGATACATACATATATATATATACATATGTATATATATATATACACATGTGTGTATATATATATACACATGTGTGTATATATATATACATACACATATATATGTGTGTGTGTGTATATATACATACATACATATATACATCTTAATATATACATCTATACATATATATATATATATATATATATAATTTATTAATATTGAATAAAAATATGGTTCGGCCCCAAAGAAACTAGGGTTTCATGCATTAAAAAGGTCGTTGGTTTTAAATGTTTGGTTTTATAAAATATGGGTGGGGACTACCCCCTCCCTTATTCATATTTTAATATGGATTGGGGTGGGGTTGCCTCCCTACCCCACTATAATTTTTTTATATATAAAACATTTCCTTAAAATATATATGCCCAACAAAAAAACTCTACTCTGCAATATACAAAGCCGAACACTATATATTTCAATTAGCTTTTTTAATGTGTGTGTGTGTGTAATATATAAATATTTCATTTAAAACATATAATTATAATTTATATAATTATGTATATTTAGATATATAATTTATATACTATTCACCTTTTTTAATTTCCAAATATAAGTATAGGTAAGTTTTATTTGTATAAAAGTATTTATATATATATATATATGAATATATATGTAATTTGTATAAATATGTATGCATATTTAATGGGTTTAATTTTTGATAGATTTATTATTTTGAGAGAGTTTCACTAATGGAGGGAACACTATTTTTTTTCTTAACCAAGGAGCTAGTTGAGTTATATATATATATACATATACATATATGTATGTATGTATGTATGTATGTATGTATACATGTGTGTGTGCGTGTGTGTGTTAAGAAATCCTAAACTATTCCATCTACAACTTGAAATAATATGCAACCTAATAGTGAAATTTTCTCTAGATTTAAAACAGCTAGAAAGGAATATGACAATAATATTGAGTAGACAAAATTTATGAGTTCCTTCCTCCTTCAAAATACAATGAATTAAGATCATATAAAAAGGAAAGAAAACAACAAATACTCTTTTTTATTTCCATTTCAATAAAGATAATTTCCATTGATAAATCAAAAGCACATTTGATTTAAATCACAAGTTTGGAGGAAATACATTAATCAACAAGAAGTAACCTTCATTTCCCCTTCCCAAAGATTTTCACTTCTCAAATGAATAATATAATCATATTTTCCATAATACATTACATGGGATTCAATCTTTAAAATGCAAGTTGGAAAAGCCTCCCAAACATGGGAATAATATATAAACATTTTACAAACAAGGTCTCTCTTTCTTTGTCTTCTACACAATGAAATTTCAACCATTTACTCTACAAAATACAATGATATAAATAAAATTTGGGATAATACATTTACAATAGTTCCATTCTATAATACAAATTCAAGGTACTCCACATGAAGAGGGAAAAACAATAAAAACTTTACAACGCTTCTTTTTGGGTCTCATACAAAATAGCTTTGTGGAAGGTGTCACTTTGAAATCCATCTTTTTCTTCAACTTCAAATCACAATAACAAGGAAGGGGGTATAGAAAACACTCTCCTCCCAACCATATTCCAATTAGAAGGAGAATCCATCCTCCTCATTGGCCCCCGAGCCCCAACAATAGAGCAATAAGGGACATTAAGAAACCGTGACAACTTCACAAAGGCTTCCACAAAACAACAAACATATAAGCAATACTTGCACACGCATACAAGAAACACAATATCAAGAATCCATTTACAACTTTCCAAAAAAAACACAAAGGCTTCTAAAATAATCCTAAAGGAGAAAAGAACATGGAGTCATCTCCTTATACCTCCCAAGTGGGATGAGGGTCCACCCAAAAACCTCCAAGTGCACTATCACAATCACATACAACTCCTTATCTCTCCCTTTCCAAATGCAAAATGATATGAATATCTTTTACCTCCATATAGGTGGAACACCTCTCCCACACCCCCTCCTCAAGAATCTTTATACACTCCCTTTTACATCCATAAGATTGACTCCACTTCCCACTCCCAACATCATATTTGAGGCCAAAATCTACCCAACCCATAACCAAAAACCATATGCATCCAATCTACAAAACAATAACATCACAATGCAAAATAAGAACAATAATGCAAGGTATACACCCTACCTTGCCATAGTATCTTCCACAATCCTCAAGCAACCACTTCACTATCCGCCAAATCCAACCAAAATCCCAAATGCAAACTCCCAAAGCTCCCAAACAAGAATTCCAAGAAAATTCCAAAATGTGCAAGTGTATAATGAAACCAAGTAACCCCCAAAACTCCAAAATAACTTTCATAAATAGAAAAAGAGGAGAGGATGGTGAGGTGGCTCCATGTAGGATGCCACATCACTTCTCCTTCAATCCACCTCACCAAGTCAAACACAAAGACCCAAGCTCATAAATGGGTGGGTGAGGATATGACAAGTTTCCTTCCACACACAAACCACTACTCCATACATCTAAGGACAAAATTAAAATATTTTGTAAGAAAGTAAAATAAATTTCTCCTTTTTACCTTCCAAATCACATAATGAGGCCTCGATTCGACCCCTTACATCATTGGTATAGTTGGTAGGTGAATTTAAGAGGTGTGGGGCAAGCTTAACTTGTCCCACAAGCCTCAAAAATGGTTCCAAAGTCATATTTGGAGATTTGAAGGATGGGTCGATTAAACAACATAAAAATCAAGTAAAATCCAATTCAAATCAAAATATCACAAGGACTATCTACCCAATTAAATTCCCCTTTGTCACATCTAAAATTATCTTAATCACATGGTTAATTAACTAAACAAGACACATTACTTAAGCAATAATAAAGTGAGAATTACATCACAATAAATAAATCACATGCACAACTAAATAAATAAAATAAAGGAAATAAAACAAACATTCAAACCCTTGGTCACATATGAGGTTACCCCCACGGTGACCTCCTAATGCACACAACATTACACATGACACGAAGTTGCCAAGGTGACATTGTTGCCAATATCCAATATTCCTCCATTGTTATTCTCTTAACCCCTTCTTGTTTATTGTGATATAATTTATTTCAACTAATCAAACAACACCCCTTCAGCCTCAAGGCCGCATCAAATACATCAAGAAATAAAATGCACATACATATCATCCAACAACATCATACATGAAGCTATATAATCATCATCAAAATTAGGAAATTCTATCAATTATTTGCAATTATTGAGCATCTCAATTTTGATAATTCATAACATCAATAAGATCATAAGGTCAGTCCAACATCCAAATATAATCATCATCATCAAAAATCTAAAGCGTTAGTATACAATGAAACAATACTAGATCATCATCTATCAATGTCTGCTAGTAGTCCATACCATCTATAATATAAGTCACAACATACTAATAATGTCCATCTATCAATGTCTGCTAATCAAAATATAACAATAATGTCCATGTCTCTAGTCTACAATAATAAAAATCATAGCAAGATAGTGTCGATTTGAGGAGTGGGCACTACGTATGATTTTCTACTATGCAAAATTTATTTATCATGAAAGACACTTCTATATAAAATAGTTTTAAAATGTACTTTTATATTAATAGATCTCCATGTGATCTAAAAGGCCTAAATAAGTAGCAAATGAGGACCAATGTAAATCACATAATACAACTAATTATTATCCTTACCTTGATCTAGAAGTTTTTAAATAAATATAAATGTTTTTATACCTAAAATGCATTGTACTCACACTCAAATATCTTCTCTATCAATATTCATCGTCACGCCCTTAGCTATCATAACCTCCCATTTGAGTTCTATTTGACACATGATGGATTACCATAGTTGGATATAGATCTAAAATATAATGCCATCGGATATTTTTAAAAATGAGTTCCTTATTTCAAGATATATATCAAATTTAACTATCAAGCCCATAAAAGTAAAGGAAAAGGAATATTTACATTATACATAAAATGAGAACATGTATAAGTGTATCAAATCTTGGGATGGAGGCAATGGAGGCACTAGGGTTTTGGTTAGAGTATACCACCGAAGGTATGCGGCGGTATGGAGAAGAACATTGGGAGAAGGTGAAGGCATTCGAGAGAGGTGGATAAGTTAGATCTCATCCGCTCTTGTTTGGTGAGAAATGTTTGGAGGGACTGGAGTTTCTTTCTCGGCCCACTGGAGGAGAGCTTGACCTTGGTCTTTCAAATATTTCCCAACATAATGCTAAGTTCCTCCTCAATTGAGTTGTGAAGGATTTTTTCGGCAGATCTTAGGCATGTGTTGGGTCCTATTACAATTTACCCCTTCCCAATTTGGGTTTTTGTGACTACTTTCATTGATTCATTTCCCAGTTTTCATCGTCCAAGGCAGAGTTAGTTGTTAAGCCACGACCGGAAGGAGCTACATCGATTTCCGAGACTCTTCGGGGACGAAGCTCCCAATATTCATATGGAATCGATCAGCCTCCAATCCTATTTTTCCGATCCACGGCTGATGGGGTATTATAGTGAATTTCGGCACCATGTTGGGTTTTGAGTCATTCTCGATGGGGGTTTCACTCATTCAAAGGGCGAATATGATGGGTCTCATCTAATCTGTCTATTTCGGTTTTACGGTTAATTCAAAGGGGTAAGGTGGCGGTTGGGTTAAAGAGGTTCGGGCCATATTTGGTTTCTCTGTGTAGATGGGGGCTTTTACTACTTGTTTTCTTCTTTCATCTTAGAGACAAGCTTTCCTAGTTCCCTAAGTGTTGTATCGAGGAAATTTTGTTTTTTAAAGACCCTCCTTCTAGTTTGGCACGTCCACAACTAGTGTAAGGGTGTTTTTGTTTCAAAGTGTTTTGGTTTTATTAGATGTTTATGGGTCTACGTGGAAGGATGTATTGGGTATCAATCTGGAAGCTTCCTCTCAATAGGGTATTGTTTTTTATCGTTAGTGAGGCCGGTTGTTAGTGGTGAGGCCGGTTGTTGGTGGTGTGACTAATTCTTTGGCGGTTGTTGGTGGTGAGGCTACTGAGGTGTCATCGTTATTCTAGGTCTCAAGGAGGATATTATTTAGGTAGGATTGGGCCCTCCGTGGTATTGCTGGTTTTTAGTGAACGGAATGGTTAGTCTAGTTTTTCTAGATGGCATGGCCTTGGTGCATTGGGTTTTGTCAATCTGCCGGGGTTTTTTTCCTCCGATTTGGTCTTTCAATCGTGTTTTTGTCTCTTTTTATGTTCCTCTAGCAAAATCCCCATTTGGGGTGGTAATGTGTGAGGGGCGTGTTGGTTTTAATTGTGTGAGACTTTTTTGCGTTTTTGTTTGAGGAGTGTGGTGATCTTAGATGTTGGCATGTTGTGGGAAGTGTCAGTCCGTTAAGGTGAAAGGTTCTTAAAGAAAATATCTAATGTAATGGCGGGTCTCACCAACCCGCCGGTTCTAAGCTCTAGTCAAAATCATTTAACCATCCAAAAAATGAGAACATGTATAATTTAAGAGCCAATAATAAAAAAACCTCAATATCGTCGTAATTACAACAATCGTACAAGTCCTTTTTGTTGACAATCCTATTAGGGTTTCTGAAACTCCGCCAATGTTTGACACATAAATTGCATTGAAAATAAGACACATACATGTTTCAATCAAAGGTGATTGTCATCTTCTTATCACTTTCCAAAAAAATAATCTACAAAACGTAAACCCTAGATTTTCAAAACATTAGAACTACCTACAACAATTTGTTCATGCAAAAATAAATTGTTAATATAACAACTATTATTCTTACATACATTAAATAAATAAAATATAGAATATAATAAAGTTATTTTAATTAATATTATAATATAAAATATAATAAATAATATTATTTATAAATTTTTATTATAATATATTATTATTAATTTATAAATAATATTATTATATATAAATTATATTATATTGTATATATATATATTAGATTAGGTAAATATTTGATTTTGAAGGGATCAAAAACCTGTACACCAAAAGATAAGCATCAAGGCTCGAAAATGATATAACGAGAGAGTCCACAAGACCATACAAGAAACAAACAGACAACCCAAGATCAACAAAGAAGAGAAAAACACACCAAAGAAAAGGAAGGCACCAAGAAGGTCAAAAAAACTTGACCGCCCCAGAGACATTCCTTTCTTCCATGGTTCTCCACCCTATAAGATTAAAGGTTCATCTTTAGAGGTTTAGTAATGGTTTTCCTTTTTTTTTGTTCACGACCATCCATCCTTCACCCTTATTTGGATCTGCATTCTCATCTAGATGAACTAGTAGAAGAACTTCAACAATCTCCTTGTTTTTTAGGATCTAAATCTTTGAGGAAATAGAAGGTTGAGGTATAGCCACATCCTCCTTCTCTTCAATGTGCTCCAAATGCTTATCTAGGCTTGAGGAAACTAGGTTTTCCTCACAAATTTTCTCTTCAATAATCTTGGAAGGATATTCATGCCCAAAAGAAGCAATTTCAGACTCATTATCCACACGGCCTTTGAAAACTAAATGGTCAGGATTGAAATCATTCCACCAAGAAACTTGATCCCTCAACTATTTTTTTAACAATATGACAATCAGAGGCCAAATGATCGAGAGAAAAGCGGATTCTGCATCTAAAAGGAAACCCTTCATAATTGAGATTTTGTGTCTAAATTATATCCTTGACTTTAAGCTCCATTAGAGTCATAAAGTCAACAGTCATGTCCATATCCACCAAAATACGGGCATAGGTAGTATAGTCGAATAATTCAGTTTTGGAATCGATGTCAAGGAATTTTCCCAGAGCATTACTAATGGCTCTAAATCTATCCTCCCCATAATTGTAAAGGAAAATAAGGAAGTCTAATCAAGATGGGTTTGGTATTAAAAAATTTTAGTTAAGGGATTGAACTGGGGAAACTAGGGTTTTAGCAGCAAGAGATGAGACTGGAACTCCCATATTTTCCTAAAATTTCCTCCTTATCAGAGGGATTGTCAAACACAGAATGAAAATACCATAGGATGAGGGGTAAATATTGATTCTACCTTCTAAGAGAGGACACCATTGTTCAGAAATCCACTTGTGCAAAGCTAGAAGTCCCGAGAAGAAGTAAAAAAATTAGAAAATCAAGCCACATCACTTTGGAAAAACTCTTCGATTCAATGACTTCGTCCCTCGAAGGAGACCTGGCAAGGTCGTCTTAGCATATGCAATGGGTTTGAAGATCAAGGCGTCCATCGAAATTACAATATTACATATAAATAATGATTATATTATATTAATATTAGTTAATAATAATTTATCATAGTAAAAATTTTATTATTATTGGTAAATAGTTTTTGAAAGGGACTATACCCTTGTATACAAAAGGGGCCTAGAAGCCATAATAGAAATGAAAATCATTACAAAAAGGATCAAGATCCAGATGAGACATAGAAACTCAATGTAACCAAAGAGAAGTTACCCCAAAACATCAAACCACGGTTCAAACACGCGAGAAGAGCAATGCCAAAAATAGCAAAAAGCAAAAAAAAAAAAAAACACGAAGGAAGACAGCAAGAGTAGCACAGATCCACAATTACTTCTTGGTGGCTTTGTCGATTCTGGATTTGATAGTCTACCAAGAGGTGAACATAGCCAATGTCATCATATGAGTAGAGTCAGAAACATCCAGTTGTTGAATGGTCTGTTTTCTTTCCTTTTCCGTGCCCCAAAGAGTTGTTGGTATTCCACTGAGATTAGAGACGCTGCGGACATGTTGCTCAATAAATTCTTCGATTGCACTAAAAATAGCCATATTATGGTCATGGCGAGTCTTGGCTTTCCCTAGACGGTTGTCCAAGGAGTTCAGTTTTTTGTAGATATCTTCAACCTGTTTATTATCAATATCAACCTCCTCCTCCTTCTTCCTCTTACCTTTTTGCTTTGCCAAGTTTTTAACTTCTTCTTTCAACAGCAACATGTCAGCTTCTAAGGCTTCCAGCCTTTTTGTGGAGCTCTCAATGTGTGCCTCCTGTGAACCAGTACTACTAATATGCAGGAGGTTATGAGAAATTTCCAAGTCCTGAGGAACGTTCCCCGAAACAGGGGTATCAAGGTTCAGTCTTTTAGAAGACCTAGTTATAGGTCTGGTCGAAGTGGAGGCAAAGGGGGTGGGAGCAGAGGTGGGGGGATGATAGAGGGAGCCAAGAAGGAAGGCAAAGGGGTGACAGCAGTGGTGATGGGGACAGAAGGAGAAGAGATGGGGGTAGCGGCAGTGGTGTGGGGAAGAGAAGGAACAGAGATGGGGGAGGTTGGGATGCCGGGAGACCTAAGAAGACAAAGCTTATGCAACAAGAAGATGAGACCCTTGATGTAGAGGGACCGCACGTGCATGCTTTTGGAACTCCAAAATGGAGCGCTCAAGAGAATTAAGTAGATAATGAGGGAAACATACCGTGAAACTTCTATGGAAGTGATTGAGGAACACAAGATGCTTTGAGGGCACTGTGACGAATCTCCCCTCCAAAGAGATGTATCGCACCATCATACGGGTGACCTCGTCAAAAGGTGGAGGGATAGAGCTGACCTGCAGACCCGCCATGACGAAGACCAGTTTCTCATTACCCTCAACAAATTTCCTCTCCTCAGCACCCCTGTCAATCCTTTTATTAAAAAATTGGTACCCATCCATACTAATTAATACTAATTTATAATAATTTCTATTAATAATAAATAATTATTAATATTAATGTTTTTATTATTAGTATTTTGAAAATTATATTCTTATTAGAATTTTATTAACATTAATAGTGACATCATCATGGTTATTATCATCTAAATCATTACTATCATCCTCATTGTTCTTGTCATCCTCGGGTAAGTGCATGGAAATGGGGGGCCAAAAGGGGGTCAAAAAGGGACACATTTTCCTAAAATCAAGTGAAACCTAAACTTCATCTAATAATTTGACATGCATATGCTCAAAATTTGACAAAGTGATAAGAATAAGTACCGTAGAGATCGGAATCTAGTTTTTAAACTACTATTTTTTTCAAAAATGGTGGAGATTAAGAGGGTCAAATGTGGTGTGCACACAAAGTATGTTTATTTTTTTTCAAAAATATAAGAACCTATTGTGCGCCACCCACACCCCCCCGCAATTTTATTAGTTTTATAAATTATTTTTCAAATCCCTTCAGTAGAAATTTAGGTAATTCCATGTATGATGTCCCAATAATTTTTCATAATTTTTGGATGAATATATAAAAAAATTATTAATTTTCAAAGTGCACACATCCCGAAAAATGAAATATTTGTGTGTACACCCCGTAACTTTGAGAAAAAAATTCATATTTTTTAATGCATGTAGAATGGAGTTTTGAAGAGGAGTTTTGTTTTTGAAATTTGGATGAAAAAATCATAAATTGTGCACTAAAACGTATGCATAGGTTTTCGTAAGAAAAGAAGGCACTAGTAAAAGAAATTATGGATGAAAGCATTAAACTAATCGGATTTTAGAAAGAAGCATATTGTCACCAAGGTAAAACCGAGCTTGACGTCATAGTATAATGTTTTTGGAATATTATGTTATAACACTTACAATATTGGGGTGTACACATGACATTTTGATGTTTTTTGTAAAACACAGATTTATTCACGGATTACACAGTCCAAACCTTTGGTTTGCATATCCAAGGTAAATCCAAGCCTATGGTTTGGTAATTTCAAATCCAAAAAAGATGAAACGTGCCCACGTTAACACACTCGCATTTGTATTTGTTATGTGGTATATGTGGATATGAGAGGGATATATTTACTAAAATAAATGGTTTAAGTATAAGTTTTTCATTTATTAGTCTTTATACTTTATTATTTCTTATACTTTAAATTTATTTTAATAAATATAAGAAATTAGGGTCACTCTGCACCTTATGGAACTAGTCTCACAACTCCATCTGTCATGGTTTAGAAGATGGTTTTTCATATTCTAACATGGTCAATACATAGGTATTTTTCAAGATTTCAGCATTCAACCTAAAGCTTTTAGGGTTTAAATTCTACAATCGATGTCTATTTTGGGAAATAATATAGTCATTGTTTAGGTTTTGGGGATTTTTATATTGTTTACCGATATTTTTAGGAGTGTTAGATGTGTCAAAACTATATTTCATAAACCTCACAACTCCCAAAAGTAATAACAATTTCTCAAATATATGGACTCATGCAATTTCTTATAACACATAATAAATCAAAACACATATGTAAGTTTTTATTGATTCAAATAATCAAGGGAATGGTTATCACGAGGTCTGTGAAGGATCTGAAGCATCATGAGGACAATGGGTGCAATCATAAAAATCATGAGGTCTATGAAATATTTGAAACATCAAGAGCTTCATCGAGATTCAAATCATGAAGGGAATGGTCATAAAAGGAATGATAAGAGAAGCTCACCATGATTGATGGTGGAAATCATCTTAGGCTCACAAACAATGCATATTTTATGAGAGTGTTTCTAAACACTTAATCAATGCTTGGTAATGAACACACATCTTACAAGTCATTGAGGTGGAATTTGTAGTGTTTCAGTATAGTGTGGAGGTCAAGAACATGGAATTCATTCTTGTAAATTCCTCCAAGTTTCATTCAGGGATCAATCCTTCTATAATGAAGAGGAAACATATCTCCATGAGGATCAATTGAGAAAGAGGGTGTGTAGACATCATAAGCATGTTTCCACTTAGGTGACATCTTGGTCAGGGAGGTGAATTATGAGATTAAGAAGAGACCATCATGTTCAAAGGTGAAAATTGAGGCTCAATGAGTGAATTGATGATAATCATATCCTGAATCTAACATTGTGTCAAAATCTCTATGAGAAACAAATAAAAATGAGCTAGTCATGCTAGTGAGGCATCCAATACCATCATGTGTGAAGGATCAAGAAGTCACCTATTCTC
This sequence comes from Taxus wallichiana var. yunnanensis, assembly GCA_018340775.1. Taxonomy (NCBI): domain Eukaryota; kingdom Viridiplantae; phylum Streptophyta; class Pinopsida; order Cupressales; family Taxaceae; genus Taxus; species Taxus wallichiana. The sequence goes on along the minus strand of CM031240.1, from coordinate 922,177,645 downwards.
ATGAGAGGGATATGATAAAGAAGTGTATGAGCATCCTACATTTGATTCAATTTGAATTGCCCACTCCTCTTCAACACTTATTTTACTATGATTTTATTATTATCGATTAGAGACATTGACATTATGATTATTATATTTTGAGTAGCAGGTGATAAACTATATAGACATTTGGATTATCGATATGTTGTGATTCATGTTTTGGATTATGATATGTTAGCTGAAAATCTGGTGGACATTTTTATACATGTTGATTTGCATTGTTTTGATTTTATACTGACACATTATATTCATGACACATTGCCTATGTTTGGATGTTCAAACTAGTCTTGTGATCTCATTGATGTTAATAAAATGGTATAATCAAATTAATTAGAAATTTTAGACAGTTTATAGGATTGCTTAATTTAGATGATGATTATTGATCAATATGTATATGTTATTTCTTGATGTTATTGATGGCCTTTAGGTCGAAGAGGTATTGTTGTTTGTGATTATAGGAAAATGATATCACTATACACACGGGAAGGGCTAGGGGACCAACCCTAGAAGAATATTGGGTGTTTGTAACAAGGCCAATTTGACAACTTGTGTTCTATGTGTGTGTTGTTTAATTGTTATGCTTGGTTAGGAGGTTTCTCATGGGGGTGACCTAATGTGTGTGGCCATGGGTTGTGATGTTTTTCTCTTTTTAATTTTCGTTATTTATTTTTGTGGTGCATGTATCTCATTATTTGTAAAATCTATTCACTTTATTATTACTTGTTGATATGTTTTTAATTAGTTAATTTAACTTAATTAGTAAACTAAAATGAAGATGTGACAAATTGGGCATTTAATAGGGTAGATGGTCCTTGATATTTGCTTGATGATTGAATAGATTTAATTACATTTTTAAGTGTGTACTCTTCCTCCTTTCCCTATCTCGAATTTTGACTTAGTGGCCACTTTTTGAGACTTGTGGGACAAGTTAACCTTGTCCCTTACCTCTCAAACTCACCCACCAACCATACTTATGAAGTATGGAGTTAATTTTAGCCTTCATAATGCATATGTTGGGTGAAAATGAGTAAATAAAGTCACTTTTTTAACTTACCTCATTTAATATGTCCTTGGAAGTATGGAGTGCATGTTGGAGTGTAAACTTGTGCATGTCATAACCTTACTTACTCATTTATTAGCATTGGTCTTTGTGTGTTGACTTGTTGAGTTGGAATTGAGGAAAGATGAAGTGGCATCCTACATGGAGCCACCCCATCATCCTCACCTCATTTTCTATTTATTGAAGTTAAATTCGAGTATTTGAGGTTACTTGTTCTCATTCCTACTCTTGAATTTTTGGAATTTTGGCTTTGGTTCTTTCTTGGAGCTTTTGGGGAGGTGCATTTTAGGGGATTTTACATGGATTGAAGATTTTGGTGTGAATATAGGAAGATTGTAATGGAAATTTAGGTATTACCCCTTTTATTTATTATTTTATATGTTTTGATTGAGAAATATGTGATTGTTTGAGTGTATGTTTTGTGTGTTGTGAATGTATTATGTTGGGATGGGTATCTTTCCTTTAAGAGTGGTGTAGGAGAAGGAAATGGAGTTATTTTGTGGAGGAAAAAGGGATTTAGTGAGGAAAATTTGGAGGAGTGTGGGAGAGGTGCTCCACCTATGTGGAGGAAAAATGTTTCTATGTTATTCTTGCATTTGAATAGGGAGAAATAAGGTGTTGTGTGTGATTTTGATAGTGCACTTTGGAGGTATTGGGTGGACCCTCTTCCCACATGGGAGGCATAAGGAGAAGACTCCATATTCTTGTCTCCTTTTGGCTTACTATTAATCCTTTGTGATTATGAGGAAAATGTGAATCTTTCTATGTGCTTGTTTTGGAAAAGAATGCAAAATTACCCTTGTTGAACTTGCTTGAAAGATTGATTGAGTGTTAAATATTGCATGAGTGTTGAAAAGATGTATGTGTGTGTTATTATGGAAGCCATTATAATTGTGAAGTTGTCAAAGTTGCAAACATTCCCTATTGTTCTATGGTTGGGGCTCGGGGGCCAATAAGAAGGATGGATTCTCCTCCTTATTGGAATAAAGGTTGGGTGGAGAGCATCGCCTACTCCCCCTTCCTTGTATTGTGATTGAAATTGATGAGATAAAAGAGTGCAAAGTTGAAGCTTGGAGGAGTTACATTATGTAGAAGACAAGAAGATCTTCTTTTGTAAAGTTTATCCTATTGTATCAAAGTGGAAAGTTTGTAATCCTTGTAATGTATTATGGAAATATGATTTTACTATTTATTTAAGAAGTGGAAATGTTGGAAAGAGGAATGTGAAGATTGATTCTTGTGATTATTGTATCTCCTTCAACTTGAAATTTATATCAATTGTGCATTTGACTTATCAATGGAAATTATCCTTATTTGAAATGGATCTACAAAGGAGTATATGTTTTGGTGTTCTTTTAAATTGATCTTGTTATATTCCATTTACATGTTAAAAGAAAAAGAAGGTTGTCATGGTTGAGTTCTTAATCTTGTTCTTCCTCTTTTAGTGTTTGTTAAATGGTAGAACTTTACTATGGTTGCTACACTTTTCTCAATATTGTAGCTCAACTATGTAGGCATTTAAATAATCTTTATCAAATCAAAGAAATAATTTCACTTCCTTACTTGCATCTAGTTTGAATGAAAAAGATATTAGTCTAACTCTCTCACAAAAAAATGAATATATACAAAATTATATAAATTACATTACCCTTATATTTGACTAAACAAATAAACTTGACCTAATATTGTTGAAATACAATAAAATATATATATATATATATATATTATCATATATATATATTTAATGAAATATGGATATAATTATAAATATATATTTAATGAAATATGGATATAATTATAAATATATATTTATATATATATAAATATATAGATAGATAGATATATAATAAAATAAAGTTTTAAAAAAAAACATATAAGTGGGGAGGGGGGGGAGGAGGGGTGCGAACCCCTCATATATATTTTTAAAGTGTTAGTGTGGGCCGAGCCCCCATATTAAAACTATAATAAATAAATAAAGGTAAAGGGGGGAGGGGGGGAGACGCGATCCACCCTCCCTCACATATTAAAATATAAAAAAGGGTGGGGGAGGCGCGTGGGTCCACCCTCCCCACACATATAATATTATTTAGGGTGAGAGGGTGAAATAAAAATTTAAAAAAAAAAAACTTCGAAGGGTCGAACAAAAAAGCTGTGCATTGTATTCTGTTCGTTGTATTCATGTTCGTTGTATTAAAAAAATAATCGATATATATGTATATATATATATATATCCACATATTTTATTTTTTAATAAAATTTATATATATATATATATATATAATATATATATATATATATATACATAAATATATATATAGGAATATATATATAGTATATACATAATGTATATATTCAGTTCTATGAGTATAATATTTTTAGAAAAAAAAGAGAAAGATTCATACATATAAAGGGGGTTTATGTTTGGATAAATGAATAAACCCTAAAATTGTGAGTATACCACTTGTATATACAAAAAAGAGGGATATTTATTTAATATATACCCAAGTTGTGAGTTTATCCAAGTTTATTTTAAAAAGAGCAATAAACCTCCATGGGAGCTTTCATGGCTTCCTTTCTCCATTCTCCCAAACCTGCAAAAAAACACAAATGAACAAATGAAGAGATTAGGGCATAGAAAGGAATAAAAAGGCAACATAAGGATTTTTAGGGCAATATTAATCCAATGGCTCTAAATGAGTCAATCCTAGGGTTTTGATTAAATCCTACAAATTTTAAGTTGTGGTATTTTGTGGGAATGAGTTTTTAAATAAAGTGAATGGGGCTTTAACTAATGGGGCCACCTATGGGGTTGAATATGTTGTTTAAATATATGACATTTAAATTGGTTATTGAATTAAAGTTTCTCATGGGGTATTTATCTTAATTAAAATTAAATAAGGGTAAAAGGGGGCAAGCGTAAACGAAAATTAAATAATTAATTAAGTATGTGACCTAGGTATTAATTACCTAGGTGGATAAGATTAATTTAACTTAGGGAATAATTCAAAATTTTATTAAGGACCATGGTGGATAAATAAGATTCATATTATTAACAGGGAATTATTTAATCGCGCTAATGTTTACCTTCCTTGCAACCTTAAAAAAAAATTACCCGTAATTTTCCGTAATTAATTAACGGTAATTGAGGTGGTTTCAGTGCATCAAAAATTGGGCATTACACCATTCATGGATAATTTTTAAAATAGTAAGGGTAAGAGGATAACCCAAAAATGTAAAACTTAAACCATGAAAAAAGCCACAATGTGAAATATTTCTCCCAAATATTCAATAATCCTTCTAGACCCACTTTCCTTGTCGTGTCATGATCACCTTGTCCTTGAAGGTATTCCTAATGCATTGGGTGAACATGTATAAGTTTACAAAAAGGTGTAAAAAGGTCCATTATTCCATTCATTGAAGTGCAATAAAAGACTAATTCATTGGCAAGCCTAAAAAAGCCAATTTTGGTCATTTCGAAGCTTGTGTGCATCCTCTATGAGTGTTATGAAAAGGTATTAAGTATCTGAAGGTGGTATTTTAAATATCTTAGAAGGTGTTGCAAGCAATTTAGAAATTTAGAAATATTTAGGAAAGTTTTGATCATTAAGGGATAGTATGTTCAACAATAAGATTTCAGGTGCAAGGAATGAGCAGTCAAATTGTGAACATTGATTTCTCAGCTGATTCTGGGAGCTCCATAAGGATTTAGGAGGAAAAAAGTAGGAAATGGAAATCTTGAATAATCCTTTACATTTTGGGAGCATCCATTTTGATCCAAGGCCACCGAAGGTGATGCTAGTAATCATCTCATACTCTCAATCAATACATACCTCCCAAGAGTGTTTCTAAACACTTAGTGCTTAGTAATGAGATCAATACATTATGGAGGTCGGGAACATGTGATTCACCTTCAAGTTATAATTCCACATGGATAAAATTGATCAAAAGGGTGTTCTCCACAATGGTATTAGAGTCTTCTCCATAATGGTGTGACTCAAGAAGACTCCTAAGTTTTATAACCCAATTCTAGGTATATTTATCTTATAAGAATCCTTATCAGCTGAGATAAATTAACCCACAAGCATTTACCATAGGCCATCCCGATGTGTGTGTGTAATTTGGTACAACAATTTTGAAGGAGGGAAATGCTAGATATCCAAGAAAAATTTGGTACAACCCTTTTCTAAGCAACCCCTTCCCTGCGGGAAGCTTGCACAAAGAAATGTTACCCAATACAACTATCTTCTTTTTCCCATCACATGGGAACTATTTCACTCACTGTAATGTTTTGTGTCTTACCCATTCTTATTAGTATTGAAGAGAGTTTTAGATGAAAAGGGTTCATCTAGTTTGTAGGAAGAACATTCAAATAGATTCATCACAATTTGATCCTTTTATCTACTAATATTTTGAAGGAGAGACTTGTAAAATATCTAAAAACAATTCACTACAAAGAAATGTTACCCAATACAGATTATCTCCTTTTTTTCTATAGCTTGTGAAATATTTGGAGCTCCAAGAATGTTATAAATTGAGAATAACAAGTCCAATGGTATTTCTGGGTCTGATAGATTAGGATACCAAGAAAATTTGATCATTTTTGACACTCTTTTGAATAATTATTTCACTTGCAAGCTATCGGGAATGAAGGTTTCATTCGAAGAACAGAGCTTGATATGTCAAGTGCTTGTATAAGCTAGAAATTTGAGAGGATTTTTTAGGTTCAATTTTATTTTCCAAGATGCATTTCTCCAATGTTTGAAAATGTTTCTCCAGATGCAATGACATTCTGATTCAGACACTTGATAATTCCTGAATGTGTAATCCTACCACATACCCCAGTAGTCCTCGATCCTTGGATATAGGGAGACATCGTTACTTGGCTTCCATTTATAACGATAAAGATATTTGTAAATTCATGTTATGACCTTTAAATCTATATGCATTTCAAGTTGTTTGGAAATCACATCACACCCTTCACTAGGCTTGATGATTACCCCTGTCTTTTTAAAGGTACTTTTGAAAGAATCCATGGTTTTTAAAGGCTTGGATATATATGTCCAAATTTAATTAAATAGCTTCTTTCCTTGACAATTTGTGATGATCCCAAATAATTACCTCAAACATTCTTGATATCCTTTGAATATTTTATCTTCAATAAAATACAATGATCATTTTTATAGTTTGGACTCCAATTTTGAACATCTATGTGGCAACGACCATATCTATCATGAGAAATGTGAAGTTTTTAGAGTATGTGTAATCCTTACCGAGTTAGTGAGACAAACTAGGAACTTTCAAGGAAGAAGAGGTTCTTGTGAATATGAACATGTATCAAAGTGAATCATGAATGTGAATATGAGCATGTGGTTATTTTTCCATCTTCCAATGGGTCATCCTAGCTTGCATAATACCATACATGGAAATATGAGAAATGTGAAATTTATTTCATAGTGTGAAGAAATTGACATTCAAGAATAAAATATATGTGGGGAGAAACAGGTTTGGAAGAGATGTGTAATATGCATTGCAAGGCACAAGGTAGATGTCATATCCATTTAGATACTCATCCCACCTCTCATAAACAAGGCATTCATACAAGTAGACTCAATGATGGTTCTAGGCATGAGACTAGAAAATATGGTCCTTATATTGATATTCCAAAAGATGAACTCACTCATGAGACCTAGGAAATATATGAGGTTTTCGATGATCCTTGTAGTGCAGAAGATCAAGAGAAGTTTTCACTTTGTAATCACTATTGTAGACTAGAGGGATTTTAAACAATCTCTAGGTTTCCTTGTGGTTTTCATGCCCTCCTAGTCGAGTCATCAATAAAAATGAAGTATATAATTTGTATATCTTTCCATTGCCTTTTTTTCCTCCTAACTCCTTACGGAGCTCCCAAAATCATCAGGAGAAGTCATATTTCACCATTAGAGTGTTTTTTCCTACACCTAGAAAACTTGTTGTTGAGCATAGATTGTCCTTGAATGAGAAAACATTTCCTAAATCTTCCTAAATTACCTCCAACACTTCTAAAAGTCCTTAAAACATAAAAAATGACTATATTATTTCCCAAAATATACCACCATAAACCCTAAACGCTAAACCCTTGAGCCATGAAACCTTAAACCCTAAACCCTAAATCATGATCCTTAAGCCCTAAACCCTAAAACCTAATCCTTAAGCCCTAAACCCTAATCCCTAAACCTTAAACCATAAACCCTAAATCCTAAACCATGAGCCCTAAATGTTAAATCCTAAATTATAAACCCTAAACACTAAACATTGAATCCTAAATCTTAAATCCTTAGTCGTAAACTCTAAACCCTAAACCATGAGCCCTAAACATAAACCCCGACACCTAAACCCTTGAACCATGACCCTAAAACCCTAAACCCTAAACCCTAAAACCTAAACCTAAACCCTAAGTCCTAAACTATAAACCTATAAACCTAAACTTAAACCCTAAACCCTAAACCCTAAACCCTAAACCTAAACCAGTAAGTCTGCACAACCATAAACCCTAAACCCTAAACCCACTAAAGCATAAACCATAAACCATAAACACTAAATACTAAACCTAAACCCTAAACCTTAAACTTGAGCCCTAAATCCTACACCCTAAACCTTAAACACTTTGAACTTTAAACCTTAAACCCTAACCCCTATGCCCTAAACCTAAACCTAAACCCTAAACACTAAACACTAAACCCTAAATTGTGAATCCTAAACCCTGAACATTGATTCCTAAATCACAAACCCTAAACCATAAACCCTAAACCATAAACCTTAAATCCCTAAACCCTAAACCATAAACCTAAACCCTGAGCACTTAAACCATTAACCCTAAACTTTAAACGATCCCAAAAGCCCCCTAAACCCTAAACCATATGCCATAAACCTTAATCCCTAAACCCTAAACCATAAATCCTAGGCCCTAAACCCTAAACCCTAAAGCCTTAACCTTGAGCCCTAAACCATAAACCATAAACCATGAGCCCTAAAACATAAACCTAAACCATTAACCTAAACCCTAAACCATCTACCACCATCATTTTCGTCATTTCATCAAGGGCATCATCCTCATTATCATTATTTCCACCATTAACACTACCACCATCAAAATATTCAGCCATCATCATCATCATGAATATTAATCATATTAATATTTTTGATATTATTATAGAATGAATTTGTAAATAAATTAAATATTTTAATCATCGTTAGATCGTGATCATGATTTTCATCCTCATAGTCATGGTCATTGTCATTTGTCTTCATCATCATTATCATCACCATCATTATCATACACATCAAGAGTTTAAGGTTTAAAAAATTATGGCTTTGTATAATCCTTCCATTTTGTATTGTTAAGGATGAGTGCTAATATTGCATCATGAATGTCACATTAGTTTGTTAGGGATCCAATGATATTTTAAGGTTTGACATTATCATTTATGGTGTATCATTATCATGTTTTCTCTTTTTTTGTCATAAGAGAATTTTGTCAACTGTGATAATCGTCACCATCATCCTCATTGGTGTCCTTGTCATCATCGTCACAATTTTATTCATCGCATCGTCTTCTTCTCATTTTCATTTTCATGGTAACTCATTTTTTACCATTTTTTCATGTTAGAAGTTTTTCACTCAAAAACACAACCCCGTCATCATAGTTATCGTCATTCTTTGCAAATCATCAATCGATAGTGATCGTGATTATATCTTCACTAAGATAAAAATAGATACCATTATCATCTTCCATCATCATCATTATCATCACCATCATTATTGTACATGATTAGGATTTATGGTTTACAAATTTTTGTTTTGTATAAGTTTTTTGTTGTTTAGGATGAGTGCTACTATTGATAATTTCACATCGATTTGTTAGGGATCCAATGAGATTTTAAAGTTTGACATTATCATTTATGGGGTATAAATGTGTTTCATTCAACCACATTACCACATAGAAAATAGTAATGTGACTGTAAATAGGAAAAGTAAAGAAAACCCTACATGTGGAATCTTAAACACTAAACATGAATTTTGAACCCTAAATTCAAACACTAAACACTAACGTAACTTTGCAAACACTCATGCAAAGATATAAATAAAAACCCTAAATGCTAGACACAAACCCTAATCTTGAGCCCACATTTAAGATTTAGGGTTTATAAATTATGTTTAATCTAAATGCCCACCTACTTGCTCATAATAGTTCAAGGAACAACAGGACTTGGAAAATATTATGTGATTGGTGTGAATTTGAATTCGTTAAGCACTTTAATCTTTAAATGCCTATATGATGTCCCTTATAATATATTTGAGTCTAAAAGGATTAATTGTTAACATTTTCTCATTTTAGTTGATGTTGATCACATTTTGATCAAATGAATATTATTAAATATTATTAAATATTTTTCTTTCCATGAAAATTTCAATATATTATATTAGATATTGTTGGTTTTGATTTGTATAAAATATACCTTAACGTAGTTCAATCAAATTCATTAGGAATTCTTATGACTTAAGGAAATATTAAATATATAGGGGGTCGAATGTTGTCTTGGGTTTTTGATCTTATATAGAAAGAAGTGTTGGTTTCACCAATGAACTACATTTATGGGGGATCCTTATTATTAATAATATGAGTCTTAAGTCCTCAATTTTATGTATAAGGTAACTCCATGATCTGCTACTAGCATAACTATATTATATTAATATATAAAAAATATGCCGAGAGGTATAGTTTGTGCAAGTATGTAAAATATGTCGAGAGGTATAAATGTCTTGTGAACTATACCTATCAGCATATTTTACATATATTAATATAATATAGGTATGTTAGTTCTATATTATTTGTATTCTTAAAGTATTTAATTAATTTTGTGAAAATTATAGTTAGTGTAGAATTTTTATGAGTGCAAATCATTTGGCAAGAAAATTACATAGATATCAATCTTATATAGAAAAATGTAATGTATTGTATGGAAAAATATATTTTCATAATTTATTTAAAAGTAAAACAATAAAAATTACATGACATTGTTTGAATATAATTTATTTTAAAAAACTATAATTAATTAAAAACATAATTTATTTAAAACAAACAACTATTGTTTTAAAATTTTAAATTTATGATGTAATTGTTCTTATATAGAAATTTAGACAATTCCACTATTATATCCACAAATAAAATAAATTATTTTAAATGACATACATACACACTTGTTTAAATGCATACTACATATGGGGGAGTTAAGTAGAATTAAATATTATTGTGCACTTATTAATTAATGTTATCACTCATTACGATGAAGATTCTTTACATATAATAAATGTTGTAAAATATATATATATATTTCATTGCACCAAAATTTTGTGTAAAAAATTATTCATCCATGTTAGTCATTTCGAAGAAGCGCTCTTTGAATGTCTGAGTGTCCGCAGTAGACAATGTTACTACTTGTACCTTATTTTGTGTGTTGATAACATTTTGTTGTATTGTAGTGAGAACCATTGAGCAACCATACACTCTTATCTTTTCCACGCTCTTCAAATTCCAATAACTCGATGGAAACATATGCAACACCTCACACTCCATTATTTTCAATGTTATAAGTGAAGGCATCGCTCCTTCCTCCACTATCGACAATTCCTCTAACTTATCTAGGTGAACAATAGAGAATACCTCTAGCTTGGGAAAATCTCCCCTCTCGCCAAATTCCTTTGGTAACTTCATTATGTTTGAGCAAGAAATTATCAAAAGCTCTTTAAGAATCACAAGATTCTGCAAGGAAGGTACTCATTTCAACATGTGGCAACCGTACAAACTAATATAACTTGGATTTTGAAATGCACAAAATGAATCTTCTATTTGGAGTAAGTGAGGGCATGTTAACTAGAGTTTCCTCAATTTTGACATGGAAATATGTCATGGAGTAGGATTTCCATGTTTATCAAATGTAATGAAAAATCCTCCATGTGGATCATGCTTCCCATAGTTCCCTCTAGAATTATTTTACCATTTTTAAAGCGTCAACCTTTTCAGTTGATTCAGGGCTCCAAAATCATTAACTAAGAGTAGTTGTCTTTACATTTTTTCACCCTTTCTTTATCCATGCATTTGGACAGTTAATAACACTTAGGTATTCAAGAGACATAAGTTGTGAGACCCCATAAGGTATGGACTACAAATTTTCACAACTTCCAATGTTCAAAAGTTGTATGGAAGTTAACTTGGAAATGTTAGATGGAAGCTATGTAATATGTGAGTAAGTAAGATCTATAATTTGAAGGTTTATAAGAGAAGCGATTGAATTGGGTAGTCTCTTGATGGGTGTAGAGGCTAACATGAGGAAAACTAAATGCTTCAAACATCCTATGCTTTTTAGCAAAGAGTGGAGGGAAATTGGTGACAAATCCAGCAGTCTGAGAGAGATCATTCTCCCAAACACCTATTGGGGAATTTATTTCAAATAAGGATTCCCATGCATTAACCATGAGTGGATATGAGAAGATCAAATATGTTTAGAACAAGAGTCAAATTGTTTCCCATCAATTAAATTCGACGTGTTTAGAAAATTCATCAACTAGAAATTCTTCTAAATGTTATGTGGGCATGAAAGAAACATCTCTCTTCTTTCTCAACAATTTGTTGTGCTAAATCCGAAATGCATCATGCACCTTGAAATAGACTACATTTCCATCTGAATTTTTAAGGAGTGTTTCAATAAGGCAACATTTAGTGAATAAATTGGTGAATCTCTGTGTGGTTTGGAGAAGATCATGTCTGGCCACAAACCTTCTCCAATCCATAACTAGCTCATAGTATGACTCGAGATGACTTGATCTTTTGGGAAGGTAGAGAGGTAAAGACAAGCATAATTGTAAACAAATGTCAATGTTAGACAAAGCATCATAGCTCAATCTGAGCCTACCATACAACTTCTTTGTAACATTGTCATATTTTTGTGCATTCTGCAAACTCTTCAATGAAAATTCCCATTCATTTGAGTGGGTGACACCCGCCATCACTTGTCCATTCACTTTGAGAGCTAAGTGAATGCCTCTGCACACTCCCTACACACACTCCTCATTGTTTCATAGTCAATGCTCGTGGGTACAATTCCATTCTTGTGTGGAATGTTGGAAATAGATAATTTCTCCCACGTGTTTTAATCACTTTTTGGGAAAAGTAAAAGCAAGCTACTTTTCATGCATAGGTTATTTTTAAATAGATGTTCTTAATTTTAGGAAAAGATAATAAATCAAATAAATCAAAAGCTTTATATTGCACAAAAACATGTGCTTTTTGTTCTATTTTTAAGAGTTGAGTGTTTTATTGTTAGATGAAAGTCATCTATTTATTAGAGGTAATTGTAAGTGTTTTCATAACAAACACATTCAGAGAGATTGTATTGAGCCAAAGCTCTGACAAGGAAGAAGCTATACACATAAAGGAAGAAGAAATATTTGGAATTGTGGTGTGCAGAAGTGAGAGGCGTACGTAAATCAATTAACATGAAGTGCGGAGTTGAACGTAAATAGCCGGTATGTTTTAGGAAACTAGTGACTCAACCTTTCGCCTTTCGATAGCCTACTACCGTAAGTGGTCAAACTATTGTTTTATATTTGTTGTTCCCACAAAATATGTATACACAACGCAATGATTAATATATGGAACCATGTATGGAAAGGGCATGAAGACTTGCTTTCTCCATTCCGTCTGCATTCTTCAACACAATGCAATGATTAATATATGGAACCATGTATGGAAATACATTTTTCTTCTATTTCGTATGCTTGGGATGTTGAATTTGTCTTTGGATTTCTACTCTATGTATTTGAGAATTATTTTCTTTGGTTTTTTAGTGAATGTATTTGGACCCAAATTATTTAGATTTCTAGTCTCTAGTGGACACAAATCTTTGAGAAACATTCATTTCTATTTATCATATATGGACCCTAAATTTTTGATTTGATAATACACTTACATGTTAGGTATTATAAATTTGCAATTGAGCTAAGTGTGTTTGTATTAACATCGATTTCCTTACCTAGAAATTCATGTCTTATTATCTAATTTGGATATACCTCTTGAAACTAAAATATTCTCACATTCAAAAAAAGTTAATCCTACATTGGTTGGTTGGATTAGTATACAATAACATATAAAACTTAATATATCATGACCGTTAAGCCAAAAAGGTGATGTGGTCCAATGGAAGTGACCCTCTTACTAACATAATGTTTTATTGGTTGTGGGATGAGTATGCTTAAATATATGTTTGCCTATCCAAATTAGATATGTCTCATTAGTGCATCTTGAGATTGCTTCTACAACTATAAATATTCACATTCATCCTTTTTAAACATCATTCCTTTATAAATATTCACATTCATCCATTTGGGATTATCCATTTTGTATTTAGTTTTACTTCACAATTTATATTTTTCATAAATGTAATTTTTCCCATAACACTTGTGATGCATGAGCATTGAGGTTCGAAATCAATCCGCTTTAACCAAAAATAGTTAAATTAGTTTTTGCATGTTTTTGTATTTTTTTCTTTTCATATCTCCATGAGATTTCAAAGGGTTTGCAATACTTCTTGAGCATAAACACTCTTTAAGAGTTAGCATAATAATTGGTTCAAATGAGCATTGCAAAAATATTGTTTAAATATGTGCGGGAAAATAGGAGCTTGAAATTCATTCATATTTTCATTATGCATACAACATTATATTAATCTATAAATGTGGTGTAAAACTTATGCATAGTAGCACAACACTTTATCATTTGGCACAAGATTATGAAACTCCATATGTTTGAATGATTTATATGCCTTGAAAATGAAATGCACTACAAGAAGTTATAAGAATAACATGTGTATGAAAGAACAAGGTAGCATCAAAAATTAAAAACAAAAGAGTTAGAATTTAACCAACAAATCAAGAGTTGATAGAAATGAAAATTAAGAAAATGTCGAAGATGAAACAAAAACCCACTACTAGATGAAGACATCACAAATACAAAAAAGGAAAAAAAAAATACGATTTGTATTCTAAGTTGTTTCATTGAAGTATATGGGGTAGGTTAGCAATCCTAAGCTATGAACCTATCTAGGTTTTTATATAATTCCTCTATATAAGGACATGTGAACATAATCACAACTAATAAGTGTGAATCAATAATTGATTATTTCCTATTGTTATATATCAAACTAACCATAGCTAAGTGTAATTTAGATATAAACATATATAAATCAAAATATAAATCCTAAATGTGCAAATAATTGGATATCTAGAATATATGAAATTAGGGGAAACTAGAGAAACTCTAGATGGTTGGGATTGAGGAATTTGGGAATCTTTTTGAGTAGATAGAACTTGAGAAGGTATACAATTTGAACATTTGAAGAAATCTCGCTATGATAATGAAGACAAGGAATATAAGAATTTTGAACATTTCATACAATTATATGTATAGAGGAAGCAATATAAAGAAGATAAGGAATATTTTTGTAAGAAATTTCATAAGGTTGCATGTTCAATTCATGTTGTGTTGACAAAAATATATGTGCAAAGTGGCTTGACATTAAATTTAAACTATAACCAAAACACATTGCAACTAGTCCTAAGTAGATATATCTCAATAAATTATAACTAATTGCATAAATCTCACTATAGTAGTCCAAAAAATAGGATCATTTAAGAAATATGAGTAATTGAAATGTTTTGAATAATTAAGGGCTTTAAATGTTGCCACTAGCTTCCTTGGGTTACTTAACAACCCATTTTCTCCCAAGGTTCTAAAATATCCACTACTCATGCAGATTTTACTCCACATAACTTCTCTTTCTTTGATGGTTAGGCCAATCCACATCGAGAATCTTATATTCTTCATGGCCTCTTGCATGGACTACATACAAAATGACATCTTATTAACAATTTTGTTTCTATGTAGCCTTAAATAAATTGCACTTGATTTTTTCTATACCATCCCTTTGGAATCCATAATGATATTTTAAGCTTTAGCTAACATAATTCTTAATCATTTTGCGATCAACACTAGATAGTTCCCATCCTTTGCAAAAATCACTCAAGTTGAGAAACAATATAATGAAAGGGTCATGGATTATGTCTTATGATATAATACTCACTCTCTATATGACATAAACACATATATGAGAATGCATTGATTGAAGTATTCATCACTAGTCTTATCTTGAAACTAAATGAAAAGACCATGTTTTCTAAGTTTGAATCTTTTAAGGAGCCTTTCCAAATAGTTAAGGTATATAAGACTAAGATTATGGAAGACAATATGTTTACCTATTAGAGTGGGCCTTCATCCAATAACAATAAATTCCAAACAAATCCTTCATACAAAGGCAAGCCAACTAAAATCATCAAATTTGAGACAAGTAATGTTGTTGTAACAAACACATACAACAACTCTTATAACATCACCCACACAACGATACAATTACTTACCACAATATCCCATGTCATTTTATGCAAGTTACTTGAGCGCAATCTAATTCAAATACCTCAACCCATTGTTATTGACATGAAGAAACTGGAAGGAACGATAAGAAGAAAAAGAAGGTGGGTCCCGACAACAAGGCCTGATGAGGTACCCACGTAAAATAACTGGGAAAATTGGACACCGCAAGGTACCCAAAACTAGTAATAACAAAGTAGAGAGAGAAAAATCTTGTTACAAGATATCCTAAGAAGCTCGGCTCAAAAAAATCGTACAATTTTGAAGAAGTGTGGTGCACACTTTAGTATGAATCCACTGCTCGATCATAGAACTCAAAAAACTAACACTGGGCTTCACCAAAATAGCTCCATGCAAGGAGACTGTCAATGGAGTGATGTCAAAAGTGAAAAAAACACCAAACATAATTTGATCAATTGCTACAAATAGGTGTGCCACGATCCAAGAACAACCAAGGAAACAAGGCAAGGACACAAGATCCAAATAAATAGGAGTGTCACGATCCAAGAAAAGCCAAGGTAACAAGGTAAGGACATGAAACCCGAAGAAGCAGTATCAACATGTAACAAGGTAAGGACACAAAACCCAAAGAATCAGTATCAACACCACACCCTCCCATACTATTGAATGGGTAGAGTGACACCATAAATCTATATGAGTTGTCAAAATCAACTACTCGAACACTGACAAACTAACATTGGGCTTCACCAAAATAGCTCCCCATAAGAGAGACTGTCAACATGCCAAAAAAAAGTGTCAAAAATATAGATCCAAAATATCTCAACAAATAAGAGAGATATAAATGTATACACCCATATATACAAGAATGCAATACCTAAAATTTTAGGATATCGGGCTCAACCAAAATTGCGTCCACAAGTGATTACAACACCCTCCCAAATTTGGCACTTTATAATTGAGTGCATGTAAATATTACAATGAGTAAAATTAACTTTTACATTTGAAATATGTGTATAAAAATTTCACCAATGTGTAGATCTCAAAAAAATACACAATTTCAAAAAAACAAATCACCTTAATCTAAGCTACGGATCAAAAGTTATGAGATCTAGAAGGTTTTGCTATTAAAATAATATTTTAATGCTGATGTTTTTAAAAAGGTACACGTGACACCCAAATGTCCAAAGGGTAAAAGAGTGCATCCACACGATACAGGCTTGCGACCAAAGGATAAAATCCTGTGCCCAAAACCTAAATGTCCAGAGGGTAAATCATTGCATTCGGAGGGTACACGTCAATATCCAATGGATAAAAGACTGCATCCAAAACAAAAATATCTAGAGGGTAAAAGAATGCATCCGAAAGGTACACGCTTATATCCAATGGATAAAAGAATGCACCTAGAGGGTACATATCTGCATCCAGTGGATAAAAGACTACATCCAAAACTGAAATATCCATAGGGTAAAAGAATGCATCCTGGAAGGTACACGTTTATATCAATGGATAAAAGAATGCACCCAAAGGGTAAAGATCTTCGTCTAATGGATAAAAGATCGCATCTAAAAGCAGAAATATCCAAAGGGTAAAAGAATTCATCTGGAAGGTACACGCTTATATCCAAAGTGGATAAAAGAATGCACCCAAAGGGTGCAGATCGCATCCAGTGGATAAAAGACCGCATCCAAAAGCTCGAAATATCTATAGGGTAAAAGAATGCATCTAAAAGGTACACGCTTACATCCAATGGATAAAAGAATGCACCCATAGGGTACAAATTTGTGTCCTATGGATAAAATATTGCACCCAAAAACAGAAATATCCAGAGGGTAAAATAATACATCCGGAAGGTACACGCTTATATCCAAGTGGATAAAAGAATGCACCCAAAAATTACAATTGTGAATACAAACTTTGACTAAAAATATCTCTTTTTCTGGCACATGTATCAAAAACAAAGAGAAACCTAGAAATTTTTTTGAAAAACCCAGAACATATTTTTTTGAGAAATATGCCAAAAAAACCCTTTAAAATGTCCAGATTTGACTATCTCAAAACATGGTCGAGTTTACAGTCAATTTTAGGTTTTGGCACCTTCCAAATCCAATGGTGCACTCCATTTTGCATAAAAATGCATGCTATAGAAAAGTGCTAACAAATTCCAAATACATGAAAATAATAAACCCTTTGCAAAGAAAAACTTACAGATGGATGTCTACATCATCTATCACTCTGATACCATGAAAGGAATGATAAGAATATTGTTCTAAGCCATGATATTAGATGATAATAGCACACCACATTAGATTTGCAAAACAGAAGAGCTAAAATACCATATATGGAAATCCATCATAATCCATAATGCTCAATACATTACAATACAATGACTTAAATTACTCAATAAGAAATATGTACATATAGGAGGAGTGAAGTGCAACTACTACCTAAATTAGTGGTGAAGAAATCCCACTAACTGATATTGGTAGTTAAGTTAACTCCAAAATACTAGTAAGCTAACTCCACATAATTGAGAAGCTAACTCAACACAACTAGTAAGCTAACTCCACACAACTAGTACACCTAAGCAAGATAACCCAAGTGTAGGGCTAATAAAAGTGTAAGAATTATCCTAATAAATAAATAAAATGATAAATAATAACCTACACTATGGTGAAACATCAACCCGGTATCGATGCCAATCCTACATCTTAAAACCCGAATTATCCCAAAATTCATACTAACTGATATACCTAAAACAATTACATAAACTTCTATGTTTTCCTTTGCTCATACAAATTCCATTCATAGCCTTTGTAAGCTTTGAAATATTTTGATCGTTGACAAATTTTTGGTTCTAAGACCTTTGGTTGATGTTTCCAACCAAATCACTACTTATTTTGCACCTTCACAAACCAAATTTCTCCTACACAAGCAAGATGTTAGACCATCAATTTATTTGTTAGAGATCGTTTACATTTTCTCCTTTTGATTATAGGTATTGGATTCTCTTTAAGACTACTTCTTGATCTTTGATCTTCAAATTCTTCCTAGATGTCTGCATCTTTTAAACAATCTATAACTTTAACCTTATTTTGATTGACTTATTCACTTCATAAACATTATGAAAGATTCAAGGTAATGATGCAAAGATGATAAAAATCTAAGACTCTAGTTAGATTGTCAAATTGACCAAGAAATGGTACTTTGTTCTAGCTCTATTGTAGTATTCTATATATGCATGGTTTGTTCTTTAAAAGGATGTTTTTCTTTGTCCTCATTTCCACTTAATAACCCATCGAATGAATTCTTTATTGATTATATATTTTCTAATATGATGAGAAACCAATATTCCTATTGGTTTTCAAGTAAGTAAACACCAAATAGAACTCTTACTATTATTTAGGATTATACGGACCGATTCGACCTTTTTAAGGTACTTGGGCTTGTTTCAATGGCAATGGGATTGAATCATTTTCTCAAGTGTTGTATAATGACCTTACAATGATGTATAACCTTCATATAAGGTTTTGAACCCAAAAACAAAGTATTTCACAATCAATTACCTCATTCTCATTCCTCTTTGTTGACATCCTACAACCGCAACAATACACAATCAACTATATCTTGAGTTTTGTTCATCCATTTAACTTCAAAAACCCGATTTACCTTCCAAACATCTTGTATCCATCACACAAATTTTCAATTTATTTCATTTATTATAAATGAACATAGAATAATTTTTATTCTCAATGTACCTCATTATAGGGTTTGATTGCACTATAGAGAGCCCGAGAGTTTCAATTTGATTGTTCATAAATTTCATAACCTTTTTTATTGATCTAAAACTTATAATAGAAGCTAAACAAGCAACACCTTTCTTTCTTAAGCTTTATTCAACCAAGTTCATGCAATGTTTCAATCGTGATTCCATTGATTGAAATGACTACATATATACAAAATAACATGTTTTGAAGGTTTCAATTGCTTAGACCTTGAATCAAGTGTGAATTCTCTCAAATTTAGTTGGGTCCTATTTATCTATGCAAGAATCAAATGAATACTCTAAATCAAAGCACATGGATGTCCCTTTAATTTGCAAGAAAACTGTGTTTCCATACACACAATCCTCTGTTTACATTGGCGAGACTATCATGAAAACTCTTTCTCGTGTCTTATTAATTAGTATTCATCTTATAATCATTAGAAACACATGTAATAAAATGCCAAAACATTTGCAGAATTTCTTTTTTGTTTATAAAAACACCTTTTACATCAAATAGCTTCCTTTATTGATTTCTTTACACAATTCTATCTACAAAACACAGGCCTAAATGAAAATTTCAATATGCTTCCGTAATAACACAATAATTTTTTTGTTTGATAGTAGGGTATCATTAAAATGTTCTTGAGAAACATATGAAATTATCTATGTTTTGGTCAAGTATGTGATTCTGGTAACTTAGGTTGTCAGGTTCACATTGATTTTTGGGTCTTCTTCATCTAATTGTGAAATCTACATTGTGTTATCTTTTTCTAACAATTGTCCCTAAAATTGTGATGAATAAAATATTCTTCTAAACCCTAGTCTTGTCAATTATCTATACTTCAACAACATTCAACATTGCTTGTGTGTGTGTGTAAGTATTGTTTACTTGTAAAGTGACCTCAAATATCATGTATAATTATCAAAATAAATTACTATATACATGAATTATTACTTTAGTATGGATATCGTATATATTGTAAAGATGTGAGATATAAATCTCAAAGCCTCTTTCTTAGATTTTTTTACATTAGCATATCACAATTAATAATAACATTAATACATTTTTCAAAAAATTCCTATTGAATGGTGAAAAATGGTTTCAATTTAACCATACTAATTTGTGTATAGAAAAAATGAGATCCAACCTCTATAGAACATTCAAGATATTATGATTTTTCAAATAACTTTTTCAAAAAAGTAAAATTTTTGTAACGACTATAAAATGAACATAAAATATAAGATTAACATGAAAATTAAACATATTCACATATATAATAGTCCATCATCTCCATAACACATTCTAAATTATAGAGTTCTAAACATAATTTGATAATATTTGTATTACTTCATATATATATATATATATATATATATATATATATATATAACATATTATGAAAGTTAAAATTGTAAAAAAAAATTACCAATATAATAAAAAAATTCAAAATTAATTTTAAAACAAATTTTTATTGTAGTACTAAAAAAATAGAATTAAAGTTAAGCCTCACATTTTTTTGAAGTTGGATTATTATATAGTTGAAAGTGAATATTTGAAGGGTTATTCAATTCAATGACCTGTGTGAGTCGACCCTAGGACAAGAGACAAAAGTGGAGGCCTAAATAGATACGAGAAGGACAATTGAGGAGATTTAACTCACAATAAGGAAACTCGGTCGAGAAAGTGGTACGTAAGGAATTTTAAGCGATGGAGTTAATTCCCATAAAGTTTGACCAAAATGGTGGGACCGATCGAATGCACTAGCTAGATAA